>CM076575.1:608360190-608957151 GCA_034641835.2 Pinus albicaulis | reverse complement strand
ATTTGTTTACCTTTAACCGTGTCTTTATCCTTTAATCATCAGTTTAAGCTTTAAATCTTCAACTCCTTCCTTTTCTCTTTGTCTTTCACTTGATCTTTATGCACAGGTGTCTTCAATCCGCGCTGGAGGGTTTGACAATTAACCAATGTTCATGAGGCATTGGTTAAACATTAAATGACAACCCTGAGTCTCCCATCTCTTCATTTCTTTGGCCTCTGGATCGTCATCCTCAACCCTTTTCCATTGATATTTGGTTGTGGGAGGGCGTACATATTAAGGCTGTCATTTAAGAACCTGCACACTAATTTTTTTTTTTCATAAAACCTGTGTTTATTTGGATAAAATGCTTGCAGAGGCGATGGTGAGGGCGAAGGAGCTATGCAGAGGTAAATGGATATGCGGGAGGAGATTCTTCGGTCGAAATCATAAGAAATAGGGTTTTGAATTTGATTAATGGCGTGAGAATGGAAAGCGGTTTGAGGAAAACCAGAGGTGGTTTTTTCACAATGAATGGCGGTAAGTGGTTTTTCCGCAATCTAACACGATATGGTTTGGAGGACGACATGTGTCCCTACCGAAACCACTTATTTCATGTGGATGTTGCACGACGGAAGGTTTTGGGCGGAATGGGCGTGAAAAGGAGTATAGGTCGTCCGATCTGGGGGAGCCAGATCGATGGCTCAAAATGCGCGTGATTGGTCAAAAATTCTCGACACAGGGATAGGTGGGACCATGTGGGTGACGTCAATTGTTTTGTTGCATAGTGGATGTGCTGTGGGTGGGGTAAAGTGGTAAGATATGAATGGGATCCATTACATCGTGAGGATCATTGGTCGAGATCATATCGGCGGAGCGTGTATCAATGGAAAAAGGGAAGGCAGAAGTGACTCACTGCGATTTACAAGGAAACGCGGACCATCTGATCTGGGGGAGATTGACGGTTACTAATCCATTGGCAGAGATTTGTGAAAGTGGAAATGGGAAACGCCGAAAAGCGATGGCTGATGGGAACTTAAAACTTTCAGTCGACATTTTCGGGCCTCGGTTTTATGAGGAATGAAGGGCTAGGGGTCTAAAAACGAAAGTCGCTTAAAGCCTTATGCTAAAAAATGAGTGGAAAAGGCCAAAAATGAGGTTTTTTAACACTTTTGAGGGGTTCCGATAGGTATAAAGAAGGATTTTTAAATCTTATAAGAGGGACTTTACAAGATTTAAAGGAATTTTTGAGGAAATGGAGGATAAAACTGGGAAAAAGAAAGGGATGTAATGAAGGGAATATTTTGAAATGCATAAATGATGACTTTTGAAGGTAGTTTTATTTTCGAAACAGAAGGGTTACTTGAAGGTTTTTAAATGATGATTTATAGTGAAAAGGATAATGAACACAAGGAGATTTTCAAAAACTCACAGGTTTTCATGAAAATTTTATTTTTTTGGAAATCTATGGACTGATATATCCATCATTGAATATAACAGAATTTATAGATGGCTAATAGTGGCTCCACTTGGGGAGGACAACTATCTTTCTGGGTATCCTGAACCTCAGTTTCTCAATCTTTTGGTTTTTAGCAGACTAGTGCCTAATTCATTTGAGCAGAATTCTTTTCTTTCCTTTGTTGGATTTTCTTTGAATTTGATAATTTTTTAGCAATCTGCAACATATACTCTCTTCAGAAAAACATCTCTACATACCCAATCCTACCTGCCCTAGCATTTTTTCTTCTTTTTGAGAGCACTTGAACTGGAAAACTCTTTTGACATCAACATTTTATTCTTTTTGAAACCAAAAACTAATCTATTTCTACTCTTATTTCTTCCATGAGTTTAGATTAAATAGTTGAACTCATTATTTCTCTACCTAACTATTATCTGTCTAGATTATGCTTTTTGACAGATTTCATTCTCTACATTACAAAACGTAAATTAAAAATACAGTCAAATCACGATTAAACTGTCTGATTTTCTATGATGGCTATGGCGTCAAATACAAACTACACACAGAACTTTCTTCTGCAAAAAATTTAAAACAAAATTGTGAAGGCTTAAGATCTAAAAATAATGAATATCCTTCTTTTCTTTGTTGAGCTCTAATTTTAATCTTTTGAGAGGTATTTTTTATTTTTTCCTAATCTATTCTACTGATAATCCAAGATTAGATAGTTTTCCAAATATTTTTCACTAACCTATTACCACAAAATTCAAATTTACCCAGTCATGACTAGGCTGAATGACTGAATAACAATGTTCATTTTAGTAGTAGTGGCATTTGAGCTTGAAAAAATTTATATTTTCTTTCTTTTTTGGTATGGGGTTGTACCTCTTTTGAATCTGTCCTCTTTTCTTTTCTTTTCTTTTATTTTTTTTGTATTTTTCATTATTTCTTTTCAACTAGGTTATGTACAATGAATAAAAACTTTCAAGCTAGGACTCTTGACAGAAGTAGTGCTTGAGCATCCTGCCGTTGATAGGACCTCCAAATAGATCTTCTCCATTCAGCTCTTACAGAAAGAATGCATTGTGACCCCTAATGGAATGAATGATGTAGGGTCCTTTCCATAGATTCTCAAACTTACCATGTTTTCCCTTTTCTTCCCTTCTGGAATCTCACTTTAGAACTATATTTCCAACTTGGAAATAATTTTCTTAAGTCCTTTTATCAAATAATTTCTTAATTCTTTCTTGGAATTTTTGTGTTCTCTTGTATACTTCTTCTCTGGACTGTTGTAAATGAATGGTCTGATTTATCCTTCTCTGCATATAATTTTCTTCAGTTTGTACTTCTTGAAGGAGTTTCATAACTGTAACTCCTAAAGAGGTTGGGAAGACTGCATCCATGCCATAAACCAGCTGATAGGGGGACATATTTATTGAATTTTTGGTGGTTAATCTATTATCCCATAAAGCATGAATAACCTTACTATGCCATGATTTCTGATTCTACTCCAACAGTTTTTTGATAATATTGATAAGGCTTTTGTTGTAGGATTCATCTAATCCATTTCCTTGAGGATAGTAGGCAGTGGAATGACCCAAGGTGATATGGTATTTATGGCAGAAGTCAACAATTCTTTTAAACTTGAAAGCAACAACATTATTTGTGATAATTGTTTTAGGACTACCAAATCTGGATAGTATGTTGGTTTCAAGAAACTTGATAATGACAGAGTCAGTAGCATTCCTAGAAGGTATGGCTTCTATATACTTGGTAAAATAATCAGTGGCAGTGAGGATCCACTTATGATGGGCTAAAGAAGATGGGTGAATTTCCCCAATGAAGTCCAAGCCACATTGTTGAAGGGGAGCTTCAACACTGATGGGATGTAAAAGTAAAGGTAGGAGTTTTCTCTTTCCATAAAAAATTTGACACCTATGGAAAGTCATGACAAGATTCTGAGTATCTGGGAAAAGGGTGGGCAAATAGTAACTAGATCTGAGGATTTTATTTGCTGTAGTCTTCTAGTAAAGATTTCCTCCACATTCTCCCTTATGCAGCTCATGCATGATTTTTCCTGCATCAATCTCAAGCAGACATTTAAGCAATATTCCAACATCATTCTTCCAATATAAAACCCCATCTAATATGCAATAATTTAAAGCCTTCTATTTTAAAAATCTAGCTTTATTTTTAGACAGAGAGGGAGGGGTATTCAGATAAAGTAGCACATATATGATATTAGCATACCAAGGTGAATTTACAGAAGTTTGTTCAATAAATGGAGCTCTGAATTCTTCTTTTTCTTCTAGAATATCAACCATATTCATATCTAGTGCTTGGAAGTTTGAATCAGCCATGAGTTTTGCTAATCCTTGCCCTTTGATTAGTTTGGTGGGCCTGATTTCTAAGTCATATTCTAAAATAACAACAATCCATTTTCCCCTTTTATGATCAGGGTCTTGACTTAGAATATCCTTGACAACTATGTGTGGGACAAAAGCAATGATATGAGAATGAAAAATATAAACTCTAAAGTATTTTAATGCTTTTACCAAGGCTAAGGCTTGTTTTTCCATGATGTTATATTTCAGTGGAGCATCTCTTAAGGGCCTACTAAAAAAGGATATTGGTTGTTCTTGCCCCATGATATTCTTTTGTAATAATACTGCAGCTATTGTATGTTCATATGCAAAAGAAAAGATGTAGAAATCTTTGGTGAAATCAGGACTTATGAGAACTGGTGTTTGAGTAAGAGATTGTTTCACTAGTTCAAGTGAATGTTTGGTTTGTATTGTTTACTTAACACCTATCTCTTTCTTTAGCATGTTTTTGATATTTCTCAATACCTCAGCAAGGTTGGGGATGAACCTCCTTAAAAAATTTATCTTGTCAATGAAAGATTGCAATAATTTGAGGTTTCTAGGATGGCTGATTTTCAGTATGCCATCAATCCTTTTAGGGTCTACTTTGATTCCCTCTTCAGAAATTATGTGACCAAGAAGCTTTCCTTCTTAGAGACCAAAGAGTGTCTTTTTGGGATTCAAAGATAAGCCATATTTCCTACATTTCTCAAAAACGTTTCTTAAATGAATCAAGTGTTCTTCATCAGTTTTAGAGAAAATAGTAATGTCATCAAGGTAAATGATTATAAAATAGCCTATGTCTTTTGAGAAGGCTATATCCATGGCCCTTTAGAAGGTGGATCCTGCATTCATTAAACCAAATGACATTTTGACATACATGAATGTACCCCAAGGTGTAGTAAAAGCATTTTTATGTTGATCACTTGGGATTACTAACACCTGATTGTAACCTGAGAACCCATCCAACAGTGAAATTATTTTGGACCCAACCACCCTTTGAAGTACGTGATACATTTTTGGCAAGTGGTAGTTATTTTTTAGGGAGGATTTATTTATATTTCTGAAGTCAATGCAAAGCCTGATTTCCCCAGTCTTTTTCCTAACAGATACTAGGTTGGAAACCCATTTTGAATATCTGAGGGGATCTATGATCCCAACATCATACATTTTCTTGATTTATTTCTCAACTAAAGGAAATAAAACAGGGTTTATCCTTCTGAGTTTTTTTTGAAAGGTTTTTTATTTTCCTTAAGGGGAATTTTGTGTTGAATGATTGTTGTATCATATGATTTTAGATCCTTGTATCCCCATGCAAACACATCTCTAAATTCTTTGAAAAGTTCTATTTATTGTTGTTTGATATGAGCTGGGAGAGTGCTGGATAGCTTGATCATTTTTGGTTCTGCTAGGCTGCCTATGTTATGTTCTTCTATGTTTTTTTCTATAGGCTCAATTCTTGGTTCTTTGGCTACATCATTAAAATAAAAAAATTTCTCTTATGGTGTAAGACCTCTTGGAATTGTATCATTTTTACATTGTAAAACTTCCAGGTCCTATTGGTTTGTATTTTCAACTATTTCTGCTCTAAAAAGATGTTCAAAATGGTTTATATTAGCAGAAAAGAAAACCTATGTTTCAGGGATTTCTTCTTCATTAAAATTGTTTTATTCACAACTAGTGTTTGATGTTGGTATGACAAAGTCATTTTTTGATTGCAGAAAATCATCTATGTGTTTGTCTCCTTCAAACACTTACTAATAATCTTCATTGTCAGGTATTGTAGGCCTATTTTTTACCTGCACATTGAATTGTTCATTTATCTGTGGTATTTGGTAATTACTAGTAGCGAAGGAAAGTTCATTTGCTAGATGATTTTGAGCTCTTGGGATGAAAATGAGTTCATATTTTTCAAAGGTTTTTAGGAGATGAAGGGCATCATTTCTATGTTCTTTGAGTTTCGGGTTTTTGACTAAATACTCCCCTTTAATCTGTCTAATGATTAGCTCAGAATCTCCTTGGACTGATATTTTCTTAGCTCCTAGATCTTTGAGTAAGTGTAGGCCAATGAGGAGGGCTTCATATTTAGCAATGTTATTTGTGCATGGAAAATACAGTTTATAGTAAAATCCTTTGTTTGTGTTCTGCATCCATACACCAACCCCTGATCCTAATTTGCTACAAGAGCCATCAAATTTTATTTTCCAAGTTAGTTCAATCTCGTTTTCACTTCCCTTCTATTTTTCAAGACTGCTAGAGTTTGAGTTATTTTGTACTTGAGTTAAGGATAGATTTGACTGTTTTGGTGGACTGAATTCCTTCTTGTTTTCCTTTTCTTGTTGACTGATTTCATCTTCATTATACAAGATAAAGGAATCTAAGTTTGAATGAATAGAATAAATAGGAGTATTGTTGGGCCTATCTATGTTGCTCAACATGTATTTCATATGAGACTTCCTGTATAGTCTTCTGGTTTGGTGAAACCTAGGATGGTGGCATAGGACATGTCCATTTGAAGGCTACCCTGCAGTTTGGCTCCCCATGATCTATATAGAAGCATGCCATACTTCGGTGGAATGTTAGCTACCACTATGTCCATAACTAGACCTTTAGCAAGAATCTGTGCCAAATTGACACATAAATATTTGATTAGGCCCAAGCATTTGACCCTGCTTGAATCAAAGGAATACAGGTCTGTATATGGTTTAGTAATTTCTAAGCCTAGGCTTTCCATTACTAATTTTGGCATAAGATTATGTGAAGCACCTGAGTCTAGCATGGCATTGTGCAATATTTTGTTATGTATATTCAAGCTAACGTAGAAGGGAGGGACAACCCCTTCTTGGTATTTTCCTTCAACCTCAGGACCAAACAATAATTCTGGTTTATCACCTGTCAAGTTTAAAGTATCAGTGTCACTGCCTATATTCAAAGCTTTCAAAACTTGATTTTTATATACATCCTGGGTTACTAATTCAGCTAGAGGTATGCTAATTCTAATCTTGGAAATTTCACCCTCAAGACTAAAAGGAAATCTTGTTTTTGAGGTACTTACATCTGTTTTGTCAAGCATAGTTCTTTCAGCAATTTTGATTTGCTGGACTTTATTTGGACTGTTATTTGGGACAGATTTGTTAGGGCCGCTAGAAGAAGTACTAGGGCAGCTTTGTTCAACACTTTGCTGGCTATTTTTGTCTTCTTTTAGATCAGTTTATTGGCCATAGTGTTGGTGTTACTTGATGTCTTCTCAAGCTCATTTTCTGAAATTTTCCTAACAGTAGTGCTAGTGTTTTTTTCATTGGAAATATTTGGGTTCCCTTCACTTCTAAGATTATATTTTTTGTGTACGTCCATGATTCCATTTTCAAACCCCAATCTGTAATCTTCAAAATCCTCATGGTTGTTTTCAGTTTGTTCTGAAGAGAAGAATCCTTGTTCTTCTTTAGTGAGAAAAACATCTGTCTCACTGTCAGATCCTATCAAATTTACATGATTTTCTTCCAACCTTTCAGTTTCCCTTTCCTCCTCTTGATCTACATAATTTTGCGAGAAGGGAGGCCTAATTTTTTGGTCATTATCTCTTTGCCTATCTTGATTAGGATCTCTTCTGGGATTTTAATTTCTATTTATGTTTTGGGGATTGGTTTGATTCTCTCTAGGAGGCACTCTATCATTCATATTACTCTCTTCAAGCATTCTCTCCATTACCTTGACTAAGTTATCAATTTTAGTATCTGATGATGAGGTTGATGCCATTGTATCATCCTTGTATGTAACTCTTTTCTATGCTTTTAACCTAGCTCTTTTCTCAATCATATTTGCTTCTACACTTAAGGCTCCCCTCTGCATATCTTCTAAGGTCAAGGGGTCTCTTTCTCTTAGCTGGTAGGCAATTTCTGGATCAAAGCCTTCTAGAAAATTAGCTAAGGCTAGGCCTAGTGGAGGTTTCATGTTTGGGGGAAGTGCGTTATACACATTATTGAATCTAGTGCAATAATCTTGGACACTTTCCCTAGTATTTCTCTTGAGGTTATTGTAGTCTGACAGTATTTGGAGAGGGTTCTTTTTAATTTCCCATTTGTTTGTGAATGTTTGATATAAATAAGGGAGATCATTTGTGTTGTGAGGAGTTAAGCCTTTGAACGATTTTTTGGCTTCTCCTCCTAAAATTTGAGCAAAAAATATCATCTTAATGGTATCTTATTCTATTTCCATATAATCAAAAGCATCATCCATCTTGTCTACATGTTGCTGAGCAGTAATAGGTTCATTTCCAGTGAAATGGGGAATTTTATATTGGTAATCATTAGGTAAGGTAACCGGAGGTTGTGGTAACACTATTGGAGCATACCATGCTGCCATGATAGGAAATAATGGGGGATTTACAAGAGATGGATTTACAAGAGGGAAAGTGGGCTCATTTGGAGTGCTTTGAATAGTGTATGTGTGGACAGGAGTGAAAGAAACACTTGGGCTAGCAAGCTGATGATGATTAGATCTGTTATGGAAGGAGCTGAAATGATGGAGAAGCTGAGAATCAGGTGCATTAGAAGGTGATGCTTCTTTGCTAAAGCTCTATTGCAAATCTATGCTTTCATAGTCATCCTAGTTTAAATCACTTTGAGACTTATTTCTAAATAAGTTCTTTGTGTGAGGTACGTCAAATTGAGGATCTTTCAACACTTTTAGATTTTCAGGAATAGATCTTGTTCTTGGGATGGTCCCATCAGTATTTGGTTTTCTAGATCTAGAAGTTTTCCACAAAATCCTCTCTAGATTGTCAACTATGGTAGGAGGGTCAGGATCTGGATGGGATTTAGTATTGACCCTATATAAAGCCATATTTTAGTTTCCAAAATTTAGAGAGGCTGAGGTTTTTAGGACTGTTTTTTTTCAAAATATTTCCTCTCACAGTGATTTCTATAATAGGGGACTAGGTTTTTAAACTTCCTCAAGACTTGTTACACAATCCTAAGGAAATATGAAGTCCTAGAGGAGTAATAGGCCTACTGGGGCCAATGGAGTTGTGAGGTGGAAATTTTTATCTTTTCTGAAGGTAAAATGTTTTATAGTCCACCACCAACGATTTATTTGAAAACCAATATGAAATGTTTTGAGTTTTCTGAGTTTTTATATGGTTCTATGGTTTTTAAGAGTGTGCTATACCTAATTTCATCACTTAGCTAAGATGGTTGAACAAACAGAGTCTACTCTATGGCTTATCAGCTAATTTTCTGAAGTAATTTAAAGGACTAATGAGTCTATAAGGGCTTGCTAGGAAACTATGAACTCAAATGTCCCACCGTGATCGCCATTATTTTTTAGTCCTTTGATTTGGTAGATTGGCATACCAAGTGACAAGGAAACATCAAAACCAGTCTTTAGAGCTCTCGTACCTAGCCTTCCTAGTCTCAGAGAGGGATCTCTAAATTGTTTGCAAAGACGTGAGCTTATTTTCTTTTAAGGGTTAATTTTAGGCTAGTTATGAAGCATGAGTTTGTTTAATTTTTTGGTTGGACATGATGTTCTAGGTAGCATAGATAGAAAATGGAAATCTCTAAGTCATTGGGAAATGGATTCAAGTGGAATTTGTAAAAAGTTTGTAAAGGGATCAGGGGTATCAAAGGGAAAATCTAACTTGGCTAGTGGATCCACAAAGTCTTTCAGGTGAAATGAAATGGACATCAAAGGTTTAGAATGAAAAGTAGAACTAAGGGCAATTAATAATCCCTAATTATATGTACTTCTCAACAAAGGGACTTAAAACATTATCTAAACATGAAGAGGCATTCCATAGATAGGGCTAACCATAAATTCTAGAAACCACACTTCAGAAAATAATAATTCTAAGACAAACTTCTCCAATGAAATATAGAAGGCGAGAAACTCATTTAACTTCTAGTGATTTCACCTTCAAGGATAAGAAAACATTCAAGATTCACAAATAACTGCATTAATAGAAGAGGGAACTCCTAGACATCTTTGATTACAGCTATAAAAGCCTTCAAAACAATTATTTAAGCAACTACAAAGGGTATGATTGGAAAAAAACCTCTTTGGCAGACTTTAAACAATGGTACTTTAAAGAGAGACTTCAGAAACAGTTTTTAAGTGGCAGCAAGTAAGCAGGGAAAACCATAAATCATTCTTTAGACCAACTGCATTGAACTATTTAAGAAATAAACAAGCATAAGGGTTCTAGAGAGAAATTAATAATTCTCTAGAATATCTTAGCAGGAGAAAACATAAAGACAGTGGAGAGTAAATAGAACTAAGGTACTTTCAAAAGACATTTCTTAGCCTAAACTTTTTACTCTACTGTAAAAAATAATGGTGAAACATAATGGAATAGGAAATAACAATGACAGATTAAGAATACTTCACCAACAACCAAGCTCAGGGATCCAATGACAAAGCTTTCTCCATCAACAAACAGGTCAAAAACTCCACAAATTCCAAAACATAAATTTTTTTGTAACTTCAGCACAACTATGTATTACTTCAAAGGGTCATCAAATGCCAACAATACAATGAGTTCAAATGTAGCATTTATGCTGCAAATGAGGAGGTGGAACTGATCTAGGGTTCAAGTGTCATTAATTACAGAGTAAATGCATTCCTGACCTTGAAAACCATGCAAGGTATAAGGTAGGAAGATGTTTGCAGCTACTTGTCTATTTTAATAACTCTTTCTTAACTTTCTAAGGAAATATAGGTGAAAATTTTGACTTTGCGGCCTATTTTTATCTTTTGCAATAACTTCCTGACAGCTTAAAATACCTTCTATATATATAATAACTACTAATTGGTCTTTGTAGGTAGAAAGGAAGCTAATTGTGGCCTTTAGTAGACATTCTGAGTGAATAATTGCTGCCTTGATTCGTTCGAAGCCTTTTTAAGCCTAATTTGTCTTGATTTGATCACAAAGATGTGCTTTATGGTTTGGTTCTACTTTAGGCTTTTATAATTCTTTATGTTGTCTTTATCTCTTTTCGTGATTGCTTTGAACCTTTTATTTGTTTACCTTTAACCGTGTCTTTATCCTTTAATCATCAGTTTAAGCTTTAAATATTCAACTCCTTCCTTTGCTCTTTGTCTTTCACTTGATCTTTATGCACAGGTGTCTTCAATCCGCACTGGAGGGTTTGACAATTAACCAATGTTCATGAGGCATTGGTTAAAAATTAAATGAAAACCCTGAGTCTCCCATCTCTTCATATATTTGGCCTCTAGATCATCATCCTCAGCCCTTTACCATTGATATTTGGCTGTGGGAGGGCCTACGGATTAAGGCCATCATTTAAGAACCTGCACACTAAACAAAAATGTCATAAAACCTGCATTTATTTGGATAAACTACTTGCAGAGGTGATGGTGAGGGTGAACGAGCTATGCAGAGATAAATGGATATGCTGGAGGAGATTCTTTGGTCAGAATCATAAGAAATTGGATTTTGAATTTGATTAATGGCGTGAAAATGGAAAGTTGTTTGCGGAAAAACAGAGGTGGTTTTCGCGCAATGAATGGGCATTAAGTGGTTTTGCCGCAATCGAATGCGATATGGTTCGGAGGACAACACGTGTCCCTACCAAAACCACTTATTTCGCATGGAAGTTGAATGACTGAAGGTTTTGGGCAAAATGGGCACGAAAAGGAGTATAGGCCATCCGATCTGGGGGAGCCAGATCGACGACTCAAAACGCGCACAATTGGTCGAAAACGCTCGGCACAGGGATAGGTGGGACTAAGGGGGTGACGTTAGTTGTTTTGTCGCATAGTGGATGTGCTGTGCGTGGGCTAAAGTGGTAAGATCTGAATGGGAGCTATTAGATCATGAGGATCAACGGTCAAGATCATATTGGCAGAGCGCATGTCGGTGGAAAAAGGGAAGGCAGAAGTGACCCACTGCAATTTGCGATGAAACGGGGACCATCTGATCTGGGGGAGATCGACGGTTACTAATCCATTGGTGGAGATAAACCTCGGCGGATATTTGGGAAAGTGGAAATGGGAAAGGCTAAAATGAAATGGCCGATGGGGGCTTAAAACTTTCAACTAATGGTTTCGGGCCTCAGTTTTATGAGGAATGAAGGTCTTGGGGTCTAAAATCGAAAGGCGCTTAAAGCCTTATGCTAAAAAATGAGCGGAAAAGGCCAAAAATGAGGTTTTTTAACCCTTTTTGAGGGGTTCCGATAGGTATAAAGAAGTATTTTTAAATATTAGAAGAGGGACTTTACAAGATTTAAAGGGATTTTTGAGGAAATGGAGGATAAAACTGGGAAAAAGAAAGAGATGTAATGAAGGGAATATTTTGAAATGGAGAAATTATGATTTTTGAAGGTAGTTTTCTTTTCGAAACAGAAGGGTTACTTGAAGGATTTTAAATGAATATTTATAGTGAAAAGGATAATGAACACAAGGAGATTTTAAAAAACTCACAGGTTTTCATGAAAAGTTTGTTTTTTGGAAATATATGGACTCATCTAGCCATCATTCAATATAACAGAATTTATAGATGGCTAATAGTGGCTCCACTTGGGGAGGATAGCTGTCTTTCTAGGTGTCCAGAACCTCAGTTTCTCAATCTTCTGGTTTTTAGCAGACTAGTGCCTAATCCATTTGGGCAGAATTCTTTTCCTTCCTTTGTTGGATTTTCTTTGAATTTGATAATTTTTCAGTAATCTGCAACATATACTCTCTTCAGAATAGCATATCTACATACCCAATCCTACTTTCCCTAGCATTTTTTCTTCTTTTTGAGTGCACTTGAACTGGAAAAATCTTTTGACATCAACATTTTATTCTTTTTGAAAGAAAAAACTAATCTATTGCTACTCTGATTTCTTCCATGAGTTCAGATTAAATAGTTTAACTCATTGTTTCTCTACCTAACTATTATATGTCAAGATTATGCTTTTTGACAGATTTCATTCTCTACATTCTAAAATAGAAATTAAAAATATAGTCATATCATGATTAAACCATCTGATTTGTTGTGATGGCTATGGCATCAAATACAAACTGCACATAGACCTTTATTTTGCAGAAAATTTAAAACAAAACTGTGAAGGCTTAAGATCTAAAAATAATGAATATCCTTCTTTTATTTTTTGAGCTCTGATTTTAATCTTTTGAGAGCTATTTTTTCTTTTATCCTAATATATTCTACTGATAAGCCAATATTAGGTAGTTTTCCAGATCTTTTTCACTAACCTATCAGCACAAAATTCAAATTTACCCAGTCATGATTAGGCTGAATGACTGAATAACAATGTTCCTTTTAGTAGTAGTGGCATTTGAGCTTTCACACTTTCAATTTTTCTTTCTTTTTTGGTATGGGGTTGTACCTCTTTTGAATCTGCCCTCTTTTCTTTCCTTATCTTTTATTGTTTTTGTATTTTTCATGATTTCTTTTCCACTGGGTTATGTAAAATGAATAAAAACTTTGAAGCTAGGACTCTTGACAGAAGTAGTGCTTGAGCATCCTACCATTGACAGGACCTCCAAATAGATCTTCTCCATTTAGCTCTTGCATAAATAATGCATTGTGACACTGAATGGAATGAATGATGTAGGGTCATTTCCATAGATTCTCAAACTTACCATGTTTTCCCTTTTTTTTCCATTCTGGAATCCTATTTTAGAACTATATTTCCAACATGGAAATCATTTTATGTAGTCCTTTTATCAAATAATTTCTTGATGCTTTCTTGGACTGTTTGTGTTCTCTTATATACTTCCTCTCTGGACTGTTGTAAATGAATGGTCTGATTTATCATTCTCTGCATATCATTTTCTTCAGTTTGTACTTCTTGAAGGAGTTTCATAACTGGAACTCCTAAAGAGGTTGGGAAGACTGCATCCATGCCATAAACCAGGTAATAGGGGGACATATTTATTGACTTTTTGGTGGTTAATATATCAACCCATAAAGCATGAATAAGCTTACTATGCCATGATTTTTTATTTTGCGCCAACAGTTTTTTGAAAATATTGATAAGGCTTTTTTTGGAGGATTCATCTAATCCATTTTCTTGAGGATAGTAGGCAGTGGAATGACCCAAGGTGATATGGTATTTATCACAGAAGTCAACCATTCTTTTATACTTGAAAGTAGCAGCATTATCTGTAATAATTTTTTTAGGACAACCAAATTTGGATAGTATGTTGGTTTCAAGAAACTTGATAATGACAAAGTCAGTAGCATTCCTAGAAGGTATGGCTTCTATCCACTTGGTAAAATAATCAATGGCAGTGAGGATCCACTTATGCTGGGCTGAAGAAGATGGGTGAATTTCCCCAATGAAGTCCAAGACCCATTGTTGAAAGGGAGCCTCAACACTGATCGGATGTAAAGGTAAAGGTAGGAGTTTTCTCTTGCCATAAAAAATTTGACACTTATGGAAATTCATGACAAGCTTCTGAGTATCTGGGAAAAGGGTGGGCCAATAGTAACCAGATATGAGGATTTTATTTGCTGTAGTATTCCAGTAAATATGTCCTCCAAATTCTCCCTCATGCAGCTCATGCATGATTTTTCCTACATCAATCTCAAGCAGACATTTAAGAAATATTCCAACAACATTATTCCAATATAAAACCCCATCTAATATGAAATAATTTAAAGCCTTCTATTTTAAAAATCTAGCTTTAGTTTTAGACAGAGAGGGAGAGGTATTCAGATAAAGCAGAACATATATGATATCGACATACCAAGGTGAATTCACAAAATTTTGTTAAATAAATGGAGCTGTGAATTCTTCTTTTTCTTCTAGAATATCAACCATATTCATATCTAATGGTTGGAGGTTTGGCTTGCCATGAGTTTTGCTAATCACTGCCCTTTGATTAGTTTGTTGGGCCTGATTTCTAAGTCATATTCTAAAATAACAACAATCCATTTTCCCCTTTTACCATCAGGGTCTTGACTTACAATATCCTTGACAATTGTGTGTGGGACAAAAGCAATGATATGAGAATGAAAAATATAAACTCTAAAGTCTTTTAATGCTTTTACAAAGGCTAAGGCTTGTTTCTCCATCATGTTATATTTTAGTGGAGCATCTCTTAAGGCCCTACTAAGAAAGGATATCGGTTGTTCTTGCCCCATGATATTCTTTTGTAATAATACTGTAGCTATTGTATGTTTAGATGCAAAAGAAAAGATGTAGAAATCTTTGGTGAAATCAGAACTTATGAGAACTGGTGTTTGAGTAAGAGCTTGTTTCACTAGTTCAAATGACTGTTTGGCTTGTATTTTCCAGTTAACACCTATCTCTTTCTTTAGCATGGTTGCGATATTTCTCAATACCTAATCAAGGCTTGGGATGAACCTCCTTAAAAAATTTATCTTCCCAGCGAAAGATTGCAATTTTTTGAGGTTTCTAAGATGGTTGATTTTCAGTATTCCATCAATCCTTTTAGGGTCTATTTTGATTCCCTCTTCAGAAATTATGTGACCAAGAAGCTTTCCTTCTTGGAGACCAAAGAGTGTCTTTTTGGGATTTAAAGATAAGCCATATTTCCTATATTTCTCAAAAACGTTTCTTAAATGAATCAAGTGTTCTTCATTAGTTTTAGAGAAAACAGTAATGCCATCAAGGTAAATGACTATAAAATAGTGTATGCCTTCGAAGAAGGCTATATCCATGGCCCTTTGGAAGGTGGCTCCTACATTCATTAAACCAAATGGAATTTTTACATACATGAATGTACCCCAAGGTGTAGTAAAAGCAGCTTTATGTTGATCACATGGGAGTACTAACACCTGATTGTATCCTTAGAACGCATCCAACAGTGAAATTCTTTTGGACCCAACCAGCCTTTGAAGTATGTGATCCATATTTGGCAGGGGGTAGTTATCTTTTAGGGAGGATTTATTTAGATTTATGAAGTCAATGCAAAGCCTGATTTCCCCAGTCTTTTTCCTAACAGATATTAGGTTGGAAACCCATTCTGAATATCTGAGGGGAACTATGATCCCAGCATCATACATTTTCCTAATTTATTTCTCAACTAAAGGCAATATAACATGGTTTATCCTTCAGAGTTTTTGTTTAAAAGGTTTTTTATTTTCCTTAAGGTGAATTTTGTGTTGAATGATGCTGGTATCATATGATTTTAGATCCTTGTATCCCCATGCAAACACATCTCTAAATTCTTTGAAAATTTCTATGTATTGCTATTTGATATGAGCCGGGAGAGTGCTGGATAGCTTGATCATTTTGGGTTCTGCTAGGATGCCTATGTTATGTTCTTCTATTTTTGTTTCTATAGGCTCCATTCTTGGTTCTTTGGCTACATCATTAAAATCAAAAAGCTGCTCTAATGGTGTAAGACCTCTTGGAATTGTATCATTTTTACATTGTAAAACTTCCAGGTCCTTTTGGTCTATATTGTCAACTATTTCTGCTCTAAAAATATGTTCAAAATGGTTTATATTAGCAGAAGAGGACAACTCTGTTTCAGGGATTTTTTCTTCATTAAAATAGTTTTCTTCATGACAATTATTTGATGTTGGTATGGCAAAGTCTTTTTTTGATTGCAGAAAATCATCTATCTGTTTGTCTCCTTTAAACATTTGCCAATAATCGTCATTGTTAGGTATTGGAGGCCTGTTTTTTACCTTCACGTTGAATTGTTCATTTATCTGTGGTATTTCATAATTACTAGCAGCAAAGGCAAGTTCATTTGCTAGATGATTTTGAGCTCTTGGGATGAAAATGAGTTCATATTTTTCAAATGTTTTTAGGAGATCAAGGGCAGAATTTCTATATTATCTGAGTTTCAGGTTTTTGGCTGAATAATCCCCTTCAATTTGTCTAATGATTAGCTCAGAATATCTTTGGACTGATATTTTCTTAGCTCCTAAATCTTTGAGTAAGTGTAGGCCAATAAGGAGGGCTTCATATTCAGCAATGTTATTTATGCATGGAAAATCTAGTTTATAGGAAAATCCTTTGTTTGTGTTCTGTATCCATACACCAGCCCATGATCCTAATTTTCTACAAGAGCCATCAAAGCTTATTTTCCAAGGTAGTTCAATCTCATTTTCATTTCCCTTCTATTGTTCAAGACTGCTAGAGTTTGAGTTATTTTGTACTTGAGTTGAGGACAGATTTGACTATTCTGGTGGACTAAATTCCTTCTTGTTTTCCTTTTCTTGTTGACTGATTTCATCTTCATTATACAAGATAAAGGAATCTATGTCTGAATGAATAGAATAAATAGGAGTATTGTTGGGCTTATCTATGTTGCTTACCATGTATTTCATATGAGACTCCCTGTATAGCCTTCTGGTTTGGTTAAACACTAGGATGGTGGCATAGGACATGTCCATGTGAAGGCTCCCCTACAGTTTGGTTCCCCATGATCTAGATAGAAGCATGCCATACTTCGGTGGAATGTGAGCTACCACTATGTCCATAACTAGACCTTTAGTAGGAATCTATGCCAAATTGACACATAAATCTTTGATTAGGCCCAAGCATTTAACCTTGCCTGAATAAAAGGAATACATGTCTTTATATGGTTTAGTAATTTCTAAGCCTAGGCTTTCCATTACTACTTTTGGCATAAGATTATGTGAAGCACCTGAGTCTAGCATGGCATTGTGCAAGATTTTGTTATGTATATTCAAGCTAACGTAGAAGGGAGGAACAACCCCTTCTTGGTATTTTCCTTCAACCTTAGGACCAAACAATAATTCTGGTTTATCATCTGTCAAGTTTAAAGCATCAATGTTACTGCCTATATTCAAAGCTTTCAAACTTGATTTTTATATACATCATGGGTTACTAATTCAGCTACAGGTATGTTAATTTTAATCTTGGAAATTTCACCCTCAAGCATAGTTCTTTTAGCAATTTTGATTTGTTGAGCTTTATTTGGACTGTTATTTGGGATAGATTTGTTAGGGCCACTAGCAGAAGTAATAGGGAAGTTTTTTTCAACACTTTGTTGGTTGTTTTTGTCTTTTTTTAGATCAGTTTTTTTAGCCATAGTGTTGGTGTTACTTGCTGTCTTCTCAGGCTAATTTTCTGAAATTTTCCTAACAATAGTGCTAGTGTTTTTGTCATTGGAAATCTCTGGGTTCCCTTCGGTTCTAAGATTACATTTTTTGTGTGCCTCCATGATTGCATTTTCAAACCCCATTCTGTAATCTTCGGAATCCTCATGGTTGTTTTCAGTTTGTTTTGAAGAAAAACATCCTTGTTCTTCTTTAGTGAGAAAAACATTTGTCTCACTGTCAAATCCTATCAGATTTACATGATTTTCTTCCAACCTTTAAGTTTCCCTTTCGTCCTCTTGATCTACATAATTTTGCTGGAAGGGAGGCCTAATTTGTTGGTCATTATCTCTTTTATTATCTTGATTAAGATATCTTCTGGGATTTGGATTTCTATTTCTGTTTTAGGGATTGGTTTGATTCTCTTTAGGAGGCACTCTATCTTTCAGATTTATCTTTTCAAACATTCTCTCCATTACCTTCACTAAGTTATCAATTTTAGTATCTGATGATGAGGTTGATGTCATTGTATCATACTTGTATGTAACTCTTTTCTCTACTTTTAACCTAGATCTTTTCTCAATCAGATTTTATTCTACACTTAAGGCTCCCCTCTGCATATCTTCTAAGGTCAAGGGGTCTCTTTCTCTTAGCTGGTAGGCCATTTCTGGATCAAAGCCCTCTAGAAATTTAGCTAAGGTTAGGCCTAGTGGAGGTTTCATGTTTGGGGGAAGTGCATTATACACACTATTAAACCTAGCGTAATAATATTGGACACATTCCCCGGTATTTCTCTTCAGGTTATTGTAGTCTGAGAGTATTTGGAGAGGGTTATTTTTAATTCCCATTTGTTTGTGAATGTTTGATATAAAGAAGGGAGATCATTTATGTTGTGAGGAGTTAAGCCTTTGAACCATTTTTTGGCTTCTCCTCCTAAAATTTGAGCAAAAATTCTCATATTAATGGTCTCTTATTCTATTTCCATATAATCAAAAGCATCATCCATCTTGTCTACATGTTGCTGAGCAGTAGTAGTTTCATTTCCATTGAAATGGTGAATTTTATATTGGTAATCATTAGGTAAGGGAACCAGAGGTTGTGGTAACACTAGTGGAGCATACCATGTTGCCATGCTAGGAAATAATGGGGGATTTACAAGAGGGAAAGTGGGCTCATTTGGAGTGCTTTGAATAGTGTATGTGTGGACAGGAGTGGAAGAAACATTTGGGCTAGCAAGCTGATGATGAGTAGATTTGTTATGGAAGGAGCTGAAATGATGGAGAAGCTGAGAATCGGGTGGAGTAGAAGGTGAGGCTTCTCTGGTAAAGCTCTGTTGCAAATCTATGTTTTCACAGTCAACCTGGTTTAAATCAAATTGAGACTTATTTATAAATAGGTTCTTTGTATGAGGTACGTCAAATTGAGGATCTTTCGAGACTGTGAGATTTTCAGGAACAAATCTTGTTCTTGGGATGGTCCTATCAGTAGTTGGTTTTCCAAATCTAGATGTTTGCCACAAAATCCTCTCTGGATTTTGAACTATGGTAGGAGGGTCAGTATCTGGATGGGATCTAGTATTGACCCTATATGAAGCCAGATTTTAGTTTCCAAAATTTGGAGAGGCTGAGGTTGTTAGGACTGTTTTTTTTCAAAAATTTTCCTCTCATAGTGATTTCTATAATAAGGGACTAGGTTTCTAAACTTCCTCAAGACTGGTTACACAATCCTAAGGAAATCCGGAGTCCTACAGGGGGAATAGGCCTACTGGGGCTAGTGGAGTCTCTGGGTGGAAATTTTTAGCTTTTCTAAAGGTAAAATGTTTTATGGTCCACCACCAATGATTTATTTGAAAACCAATCTAATTTTTTTTGGGTTTTATGAGTTTTTATATGGTTCTGTGGTTTGTAAGAGTGTGCTATACCTAATTTCATCACTTAGCTAAGGTGGTGAAACAAACAGAGTATACTATATTGCTTATCAGCTGATTTTCTGAAGTAATTTAAAGGACTAATGAGTCTATAAGGGCTTTCTAGGCAACTATGACCTGAGATGTCCCACCGTGATTGCCATTATGTTGTAGTCCTGTGATTTGGCAGACTGGCATACCAAGTGACAAGGAAACATCAAAACCAGACTTTAGAGCTCTAACACCTAGCCTTCCTAGTCTCAGAGAGGGATCTCTCAATTTTTTTCAAAGATGTGAGCTTATTTTATTTTAAGGGTTGATTTTAGGCTAGTTATGAAGCATGAGTTTGTTTAATTTTTTGGTTGGACATGATGATCTAGGCAACATAGATAGAAAAGGGAAATCTCTAATTCATTGGGCAATGGAGTCAAGTGGAAGTTGTAACAATTTTTTAAAGGGATCAGGGGTATCAAAGGGAAAATATAACTTGGCTAGTGGATCTACAAAGTATTTTAGGTAAAATGAAATGGACATCAAAGGTTTAGAATGAAAAGTAGAACTAAGGGCAATTAAGAATCCTTAATTATATGTACTTCTCAACAAAGCAACTTAAAACATTATCTAAACATGAAGAGGCATTCCATAGACAGGGCTAACCATAAGTTCTAGAAACCACACTTCAGAAAATAATAATTCTAAGAAAAACATCTCCAATGAAATATAGAAGGTGAGAAACTCATTTAACTTCTAGTGATTTCACCTTCAAGGATAAGAAAACATTCAATATTCAAAAATAACTGCATTCATAGAAGAGGCAACTCCTATACATATTTGATTATAGCTTTCAATACCTTCCAAACAATTATTTAAGCAAGTAGAAATGGTATGATTGGAAAAAAACCTCTTTGGCAGACTTTAAACAATGGTACTTTAAAGGGAGACTTCATAAACAGTTTTTAAGTAGCAACAAGTAAGCAGGGAAAACCATAAATCATTCTTGAGACCAACTGTATTGAACTATTTAAGAAATAGACAAGCATAAGGGTTCTAGAGAGCAATTAAGAATTCTATAGAATATCTTAGTAGAAGAAAACATAAAGGTAGTGAAGAGTAAACAAGACTAAGGTGCTTTCAAAAGACATTTCTTAGCCTAAACTTTTTACTCTACTGCAACAGAGAATGGTGAAACATAATGAAATAGGAAATAACAATGAGAGATTAAGAATACTTCACCAACAGCCAAGCTTAGGGATCCAATGACAGAGCTCTCTCCATCAACAAACAGGTCAAAACCTCCACAAGTTCCAAAACGTCAATTTTCTTTCAACTTCAGCAGAACTATGTATTACTTCAAAGAGTCATCAAATGCCAACAATGAAATGAGTTTGAATGCAGTATTTATGTTGAAAATGAGGAGGTGGAACTGATCTAGGGTTCAAGTGTCATTAATTACAGATTAAATGCATTCCTGACCTTGAAAACCATGCAAGGTATAAGGTAGGAACATGTGTGCAGCTACTTCTCTATTTTAATAACTCTGTCTTAACTTTCTAAGGAAAGATAGGTGAAAATTTTGACTTTGCAGCCTATTTTTATCTTTTACAATAACTTCCTGACAGCTTAAAATATCTTCTATCTATATAATAACTACTAATTGGTCTTTGTAGGTAGAAAGGAAGCTACAGGTGGCCTTTAGTAGACATTCTGAGTGAATAAATGCCGCCTTCATTCATTCGAAGCCTTTTTAAGCCTAATTTGCCTTGATTTGATCACAAAGATGTGCTTTATGGCTTGGTTCTACTTTAGGCTTTTATAATTCTTTATGTTGTCTTTATCTCTTTTTGTGATTGCTTTGAACCTTTATTTGTTTACCTTTAATTGTGCCTTTATCCTTTAATCATCAATTTAAGCTTTAAATCTTCAACTCCTTCCTTTGCTCTTCATCTTTCACTTGATCTTTATGCACAGGTGTCTTCAATCTGCGCTAAAGGGTTTGACAATTAACCAATGTTCATGAGGCATTGGTTAAACATTAAATGACAACCCTGAGTCTCCCATATCTTCATTACTTTGGCCTCTGGATCATTATCCTAAGCCCTTTTCCATTGATATTTGGCTGTGGGAGGGCGTACAGATTAAGGCTGTCATTTAAGAACCTGCACACTAAAGAAAAATGTCATAAGACCCGTGTTTATTTTGATAAACTGCTTACAGAGGTGATGGTGAGGGCGAAGGAGCTATGCATAGGTAAATGGATATGTGGGAGGAGATTCTCTGGTCAGAATTAGAAGAAAAAGGGTTTTGAATTTGATTAATGGCGTGAGAATGGCAAGCATTTTATGGAAAACCAGAGGTGGTTTTCACGCAATGAATGGGGGGTAAGTGGTTTCTCCACAATGGAATATGATATGGTTCAGAGGACGACACGTGTCCCTACTTAAACCACTTATTTCGCGTGGAAGTTGTACGACAAAACATTTTGGGTAGAATGGGCATGAAATGGAGTATAGGTTGTCTGATCTGGGGAAGCCAGATTGATGGCTCAAAACGTGCACAATTGGACGAAAGCACTTGGCATAGGGATAGGTGGGACCAAGGGGGTGACATCAGTTTTTTTGTCGCATAACAGATGTGCTATGGGTGGGGTAAAGTAATAAGATTTGAATGGGAGCCATTACATCGTGAGGATCAACAGTCGAGATCATATCGACGGAGCATGTATTCGTGGAAAAAGGGAAGGCAGAAGTGACCCACTGTGATTTGCGATGAAATGCAGACCATCCAATCTGGGGGAGATCAACAGTTACTAATCCATCGGTGGTGATTTGGGAAAGTGGAAACAGGAAATGCCGAAATGCGATGGCCGATGGGGGCTTAAAACTTTCAGCCGATGGTTTCGGGCCTCGGTTTTATGAGGAATGAAGGGCTAGGGGTCTAAAACCAAAAGGCGCTTATATCCTTATGCTAAAAAATGAGCAGAAAAGGAAAAAAATGAGGTTTTTTAACCCTTTTGAGGGGTTCTGATAGGTATAAAGGAGTTTTAAATCTTATAAGAGGGACTTTACTAGATTTAAAGGGATTTTTGGGGAAATGGAGGATAAAACTGGGAAAAATAAACAGATGTAATGAAGGGAATATTTTGAAATGGATAAATGATGACTTTTGAAGGCAATTTTATTTTTGAAACAGCAGGGTTACTTGAAGGCTTTTAACTAAAGATTTATAGTGAAAAGGATAATGAACACAAGGAGATTTTCAAAAATTCATAGGTTTTCATGAAAATTTTGTTTCTTGGAAATCTATGGACTGATCTAGCCATCATTGAATATAACAGAATTTATAGATGGCTAACACATTGAGCTTTCTTTTGTTGCTAGAAATTGTTAAAGACCACCTGTAAATGAACAAAACACTGTCAAAGTCAAACACCATCCTACAGGCCATGACAACATTAACCATTGGAAAGTTTTGAGGGTGATGGACAAATTGATGATTTTTTGCAATCTAGGAATGAATTTACAATACCAAAACCAAGCCTAGAGCATGATGAAATGGTTTTTTATGAAGAATAAGCTCATAAAACAGAGTTTTCCTCTACTACTGATATAAATATGATTTCACATCCTTGTAAGAAAGAATTTTTGGAGGATATATACCCAAGAGATATTTAAGTCCTACAATGTAAAGATGATACCTTACCAAGAGGACTTGCACCATTGGAAGAGTTGTTGGACTTTAACGATGTAGCCAAAAAACCAAAGATAGAGTCCACCGAGAGTGATGTGGAAGAGTATAACCTTGGTAACCTAAATGAACCCAAAATGATTAAACTTTCCAAAACTATTCCTTGCCACATGAAACAAAAATATATTCAAATTTTTCAAGAGTTTAAAGATGTGTTTGCTTGGGGATATGAATATTTGAAGTCATATGACACAAGTATTATTCAGCACAAGATTCCTCTTAGGGAAAATCAGAAACCTTTCAAGCAAAAATTGAGGAGAATAAACCCTGTTTTACTAATTTTAGTTGAGAAGGAGATAAAAAATATGTATGATTCTAGGATCATAGTCTCTCTTAGATACTTAGAGTGGGTTTCTAACCTTGTGTCGGTTAGGAAGAAGACCGGGGATATTAGGCTTTGCATTGACTTTAGAAATCTGAACAAAGCTTCTCTAAAAAATAACTAGCCCCTACCTAAAATGGATCACATACTTTAAAAGGTAGTAGGCTCTAAGAGAATCTCACTGCTTGATGGTTTCTCCGGTTACAACCAAGTGCTAGTATTCCTGAGTGAAACACAAAATTTCTTTCACCACACCTTGGGGTACATTCATGTATGTTAAAATGCCATTTGGGTTGATGAATGTGGGGGCCACTTTCCAAAGGGCCATGAACATAGATTTTTCAGAAGATATAGGCTACTTCATATTATTTACCTTGATGACATCACTGTTTTCTCTAACACTGGTGAAGAACACTTAATCCACTTAATAAAAGTTTTTGAAAAGTGTAGTAAATATGGCCTATCTTTGAATCCCAAGAAAACATTGTTTGGTCTCTAGGAAGGTAAAATCCTATGCCACATCATCTCTGAAGAGGGAATCAAAATAGACACCAAAATAATTGACGGCATATTGCAAATCAGTCATCATCGAAACATCAAATAATTTCAATCCTTCATAGGGAAAATCAATTTATTGAGGAGATTCATCCCCAACCTTGCTGAACTCTTGAGAAATATTAAAAACATGCTAAAAAAGGAAATATGCATTCAGTGGACTGTGGAAGTCAAACAATCCTTCAAACTGGTTAAGCAAGCACTCACCCAGACACTAGTCCTAATCAGTCCTAATTTTACCAAAGCCTTCTATATTTTCTCATTTTCATCTGAACATACCATGGTTGCAGTGTTGCTACAAAAGAATGTGATGGGGCAAGAACATCCCATAGCTTTCTTTAGCAAATCCCTTAGGGATGCTCCTCTAAAGTACAACATCATGGAGAAACAAGCCTTTTCCTTGATTAAAGCATTAAAAGACTTCAGATTTTATATCTTACATTCACATATCATTTCTTTCGTTCTGCACGTAGTTTTCAAAGGCATTCTAAATCAAGAACCTGATGGTAGAAGGGGAAAGTGGATTGCTATTATTTTAGAATATGACTTAGAGATCAGACCCACTAAACTGGTTAAAGGACAAGGACTTGCAAAACTTATGGCTAAATCGAACTTCAAAGCATTAGATATGAATATGGTTGATGTTTCAGAAGAACAAGAAGAGTGTACTGCCCCCCATGTTGAAGAAGTATTTCTCAATTCACCTTGGTATGCTGATATCCTATATGTACTTTTCTATCTCAATGCTCCCCCTACATTATCAAAGACAAAAGCTAGATTCTTGAAACAAAAAGCTTTAAAATTCTACATTTTAGATGGAATATTATATTAGAAGAACCCTATTGGTATGTTTCTTAAGTGTTTTCTTGAGGATGATGCATGTAAGATTATGCATGAAATGCATGAGGGAGAGTGTGGGGGCCATATTTATTGGAAAACCACAGCCAAAAAGATCCTTAGAGCCAACCACTATTGGCCCACCCTTTTTCCCGACACCCACAAACTAGTCATGACTTGTCATAAATGCCAAATTTTTGATGGCAAAAGAAAACTCTTACCTTTGCCCTTGCATCCCATACTGTTGAAGCTCCTTTTCAACAATGGGGTTTAGAATTCATTGGAGAGATTCAACCCACCTCATCTTCAGAACATAAGTGGATCCTCACTGCTACTGATTACGTTACTAAGTGGATAGAATCCATCCCATCAAGAAATGTCACTGATTCAGTCATTATCAAATTTCTTGAGACAAAAATCCTATCTAGATTTGGTTGCCCCAAAAATATCATCACAGATAATGTTGCTACCTTTTCATCCAAAATAATGGTTGACTTTTGTTATAAATATCACATCACATTAGGACAATCCATAGCTTATTACCCTAAAGGTAATGGAATAGCTGAGTCCTCTAACAAAAGCTTAGTCAATATCATCAAGAAGCTACCAGAACAGAACCAAAAAGCATGGCATGGAAAACTAGTACATGCACTATGGGCCGATAGACTAACCACCAAGAAATCAATTGGTATGTCTCCCTATCAACTAGTGTATGGCATGGATGCCATTTTCCCAACATCCTTGGGAGTTCTAGTGATAAAGCTTCTCCAAGAAGTGCAAGCAGAAGAAAATGATATGCAAAGGAGGCTGAACCAAACTATTCATTCGCAACAGAAAAGGGAAGAATTCTATAACAAGACTCAAGCAGTGCAAGAAATCATAAAGAAAATCCTTGACATAAGAACTAAAGTCGAAAATTTTCACATTGGATACACAGTGCTGAAGTGGGATTCCAGGAGGGAGGACAAAGGTAAACATGGTAAATTAGAAAATTTATGGAAAGGTCCTTATCTCATTCAGTTGTTTAGAGGTCATAATGCTTTCTTTCTACAAGGATTGAATGGAGAAGAATTTTTTGGAGGTCCTGTCAATGGCAGGATGCTCAAACATTATTTCTGTCAAGAGTCTTAGTTTCAAAAAAATTCATTCATTCTACATAAACATTGCATAAGAAAAGTCACAAAATTACAAAAACAAAGAAAGAGAGAAAAGAGGGCAGATTCAAAAGACGGTACGGCCCCATACCCAAAAAATAGTAGTACTGAAAGTGTGCAAGCCTAAATGCCACTACTTGTGCCTAAAATTCTTGTTCAGTCATCTAGCCTGACCATAGCTTAACATGTTTTAAATTTATTATTGATAAGTTAGTGAAAGATGGTTGGTCAAATTTTTCAAGCTTGACTTATCAAAAGATAGATTAGGAAATAATGATACTGGTTACACATGCTTAAAATAGAACCAAGGAGAAAAATAGGGATAAATAGCAAACAATGTATCCTAGCCTTGATTTTTCTATTCTTATTTTATACAAAAATAACATTTGTGTGTAGCTTGTTCTTATACCACAATGCTCATGGTAAGTCAGATTGTCTAATCCTGATTTAAACCATGTTTTCAATTTCATGTTCATAGATTAGTGAATGAATCCTGTCAAACAGTTTAACCTTGACAGTTGAATAGTCTAAGTAGGGGACCAAAGGAGTTCATTAGCATAATCTAGACTCCGTGAAGAAATAATATAGAACTAGATAGTTTGTGTTTCTTTCAAAAGAAAGAGGTCAATGGGTTTTCCAGTTCAAGTGCACCCAAGCAAGAAAAAAAACGTTACGCAATGAATTTGAGCTAATCATGCTTTCAAATTATCAAAATCACTACTTCAGGGAAGTAGCAACAAAAAAAAAGAAGAAAATACGCCCAATGGATGAGGCACTGGTTGCCATGAACCAAGAGATCTAAAGTTCTGGACACCTCCTGAAAAGGAGCTTCCCTCCCTAAGTGGAGCCACTATTAGTCATTGGTAATTTTTTCCTTCATAGATGACTAAATGATTTCCCTAGATTTCTAGAAACAAAGTTCATAAACATTGTGAGTTATAGAAATATCACTGCCTTCATTATCCTTAAGATAATTTTTCACTATTTCATCATTCCATCATATCAAGCTCTACTTACCAGTCCCAAAAAACCCATTAAGGGCTTATGCCACTCATTTTTGTGTATATATTGTCAACTTTGACCCAAATCCTCCATTATTGTTTTGCCTAAAAACCCCACTGCTACCTAAGGCCACCAATCAAACAGCCCTATTGTGTCTCTCCAAAATACCCCAAGTATTGATGGTCTCAAACTATCTCTCTAGGCTCTTTAGTTAAATCAAGTACATTGGATTTTGGATCTTCAATACATTAGTTTATCATAAAATCTATCTCATACTTGATGACCCAAAATTCCAAGTTTGAGTCCAAAAGCCAAGTCCAAGGAACCTTCCACTAGGTCACCTAGGGTTTCACAAAGTCATAGCGTGGATTTGGTATCATAAAAACTCCGTTTTTCTTGTATGAAGAAACTGCATTCAAAGAAGAAAGGGATGAGTGATTTTGTCCAAAACTCATCAAAGAGGTCATTCAAGGAAAGCCTTTTGGCCTAAAGCACAAATCTTGCAGGGGGACAACTACCCTTGCTCACATTTTTGCAAAAGAATCAAATGGCCATTAGCCTAGCAAGAGGTAAGGTAATAGGGTGAAATCATCAGAAGAAGACAATCCACAGCAAAAGAACGCGACAAGGCCTATGTTTGAAGAGAATTAGGGTTTGTGACTGCTTGGGCCAAACAAGGATTCAGTACTAGGGATACAAGGATAAATGATCACCTCCACACCATCAAGTGCACATTGAAGATTCTTTAGAAATGATAAATGAGTTTTGAAGGGTTTTAGAGAATTTAGAAGACAACACTATTTATTTTTTTCTAACAACCCTAAAACCTAGGAGTTTGGGAAGAATGCCAAATAGGTCAAATGATGATGATAAAGCCACCTTCATAACAATAGATGGAATTCAAAGGATATCATTACAAAGGCCTCTCAAAAAGGATCAAAAGGAAAGCAAGCATGAGGTAAAATTTCCCTAGAAGGTAATTATGAAAGACATAGGTTCACTGTTGAAGAAAAAAGGTGTCAAACTCCAAAAAGGACATTGATCAAAAGAAAAAGTTGTGTAGGCACCTACAAAAAAAAAAGTGGCCAAGGGGAAGACATAAAAAATGGTTTAAATTGCTCACCTCTCCCATCAAAGATATATCATTGTCAAAGTGGTCTAAGGAACTGATATATCACTGGTCAAAAGCAAAGAAACAATGTATATTTTGCAAAACACAGCTAGCCATAAATGACACTTCTGCAGGACTGTCAAAATGGTTACCTACAGGAAAAATGATAACGTAAAACAAGCCTAAAAATATCTCACAATGATGGCACATGTGGAAACTAAAGAAGTTTTTGATGCTTGTTGCTAGGGTTTTTATATCAAAAGGTCTCCATTGATTCATGGTGAAAAACATGACAGAATGACAGTTAGATGAGGGGAAAAAATCTTCTTTCAATCTCTCCACCAAGAAAACAAAGGCATAAAGGATGAAGGGCTGAAGAGTCCAAGGTGAAAGTGCCAAAATGGTCACAAGCTTACTATTTACAAGTTTTGAAGTTCACGAGAAGTAAAAAGTGAAGGAAGACCTTCAAAAAACACTAATTTCACTATCTCCCTATTTTCATCAAACTTTGTCAAAATAACCTGTTTTGAAAGCGCTCATGTTTTCAAGTGTGGGTAAAGGGAACATGTTTGATCTTGTTGAAGAGGTTGTCAATCTAAGGAGAGCATCAAGATGATCTAGCAAGACAAAAAACCATTTTTTTGGGACTCTATCACCTATAAGACAAAAAATTCCAAAAAGATAGTAAGAAGTAAGAAGAGAAATAAACATTACAAAGTGGGTTTTGATCATGAAATATTTTTCAAAAAGGAGTATAAAGCTCTCCTTTCCCTCTCTTCCACCTCATATTTTTCATTGCAAAAGAAGAGCAGAGCCGTTGAAAGCGATTTTTTAGGGTTTTCTACAAGTTTGATTGAAAATTTCAGGCGCTACGCAACGGGTTGTCGGCACTGCACACAGAGGAGGTAGCCACAGTGTTAAAATACAGTGCGCTGCGCACCAGAGGGTAGGTGCTACGCAGTGGTGAAGGCGCTACGCACATGCCCAAGTTCGGTCCGACTGCCCGTCTTTCAATGGCGTTGCGCACCGAGGAGGCCCAACAGGCCCCTTTCACCACCCAACTCGCCTGCAAATTGACCCCGGGCGACGCACAGGAAGGCTCGAGAAGAACGACCTGTTCGGTGGCACTACGCACAGACAAATTTTGGTCAAATTTTCTAAAAAACGTGCCAAAATAAATTTTTTTTCCTCCAAGCTCCTGCACAGAGTTAAATGAGGTTGGTAGTCATTCTTATTGCCCTCCAAATTAGTATTTTTACATGCATAATCAAAGGATAAGTTTAAAAACCTAATTTTCGCAAACCCTAGTCTTCATAAAAATCGAATATTTGACCTTCTAGGGCAGGGTTTACAAATTGGAGAGTTGTAATTTATGTAAATACACTCAATGCAAGACAAGCCTCCTAAACTCTGAAAGCATTCCTTGATTACTTCATTTTGCCCTAATTTGCTAAAATTTGCCCTCACATCACTCATTTGTCCTCCCTAGACATAAAGGCTCTCACCAAGCTAAAAATCATTTTGTTCTAGATCAGCCACCATGTCTGGAGAAGAAATCGGTAACAATAGTGATGAAGGCCAAAGGCCTATCAAGCCAAAACATAAGGGAGTAAGAGTTAACAGGTTTGAGCCTTTAGATACCATTCAAATCATCTCTTCTCCCATGATCCTTGCATGTTTTCAAGATGTTGGTTGCTATCAGTTCTGTGAGAAGGTTAAACATGTCCAAAACCACTTAGAGTTGACTAGGTTGTTCATTCTCAGCCTACAAAACCACCAGGTCAACCTAGCAGGAGTAAAATTTTAATTATCATCCAAATCCATTTTTGAAGCCAAAGGAATGCCAGATATTGGTGAGAGATGGTTCAAGTAGAAGAAATTGGCCTTGAGCTACTATGAGCCCTTCCTAAAACCTAGTTATCAACAGAGCTGCAAGGTTGTTTTCCCCTTCTCCCACCTGCTATAGAGGTATTCCCTACTGATGAGACAGATCATCAAGTACTTCAATTGTGAGGGGAGGTACTCCAGGATTTATTCATATCACATAAGGTTGCTAATGCACTTCACCATGATTAAATTTCTAAACCTACCATACTATCTCTACCGAAGCATTGACAAGATGGCTTCAGTACTCAAGAGAAGGAGTTATGCCGACCAAATGAAAAGCCTTTTTCACCACTCCTTGGTTAAGATTATTGTTTTGCACCAACTGGAGCAGCAAGGAATTCCTTGGGAAGTTTTTATCTCACGTGATTTATTTTCAAATCCCCAAGCCTTCATTTAGCAAAATTTTCCTTCCACTTCACACCCACTTACCTCCACTCCTCCATCACCTCCACCTATGCCTTCTCCACAAGGAAACTTACCTCTAATTTTTCTCCTAATGCATCAAATGAAGATGATAATAGTGGCATTGATGAACAAGAAGATGATGGTGGAAATGAAAAAAATAGTGAGGTAGAGACAGAGTTAAATGAGGAACAGGGAAATGATAGCAGCCATGAGGAAAAAGAAGATGATGATGGAAGTGATGAAAAAAGTGGGGTAGATACAAAGTCTAATGAGGAAGAGTAGGAGGATGATGATGACAATTAAGAGGGAGATGAACATGGCTGCCAAGAAGAGGAAAAAAATGAGCACTATGAGGGAGACAGTGATAGTGATGGTACAAATGAATCACTCCCAAATACAGAAAAAGGTATTGTTGATGAACAAGATGAAGATCAAGAATATAATGAAGAAAATGATGAATATGACAGTCAGCAAAAAGTGCACAGGACAGCAAGGAGAAGAATGTACATGAGCATGACAGTGAGCCCCATAATAGTGCAAACAGTGATGAAATGAATGAAGATGATGAATATGAAGAAACAAAAGTGGATGATGAGGAAATAGAAGACCAAGAACAAGCAGATAATGAGGCTAAATTGGATTTTGAAGAGGCAGGAAGTGACCAAGCCAATAGCACAGATAAAACAGTCAGTAATGAGCAAGGCAACCAAGAAGAAAGTCATGGTAGTCATGACAGCTATCATGACTGTCATGACACAAATCAACCTCCTAATGATGATGGAAGTGAAGGTATCCAAGAGGATCATGAAGACAAAGAAATTTATGAGGAAAAAAACCAAAGTGAGGTAAGTGAAGAAGGTAATGATCAATTTGAAGGCCAAAGTGATAGTATAGAAAACAGTGAGGAAGACAATGATGATGCTGATGCTAAATATCAAGAAAGAAGTGACCCAATGAAGCATGAAGTGACTCATGGAAGCCATGGAAAAAATGAAAATGCTTGTGACAACACTAGAGGTCATAGAAATGATGGAGACACTATCAAAACTATCATGATCACTCCTCTCACATGCACATACCACAGAGGAAAAAGAGATGTATTTGTTGCCTCAAACATGCAAAGGGCCATGTATTCTCCAGCTATCAAGCCAAAGGACAAAGGCAAGGAAAATATGGAAAGGGGTGGGCAGCAGGTAAAGTTGAGAAGGAGTAAGAGAATCAAGAAAACTAATCAAGTGCCTCAATTCATTGATCTAGAGAGTCACAATGAGGACAAGGAGGTGACCACTAGAATGCTACTTTTGACCAAAGATGCACATTTTAAGGAGTTGGAAAGAGATTTTGAGATGGCATAACGTGTCATTCAGTATTACAAAGAGGAGCACAAGCACTTCAAGAAGGTAAAGAGAGGCTTTTCTCTCCAAAATAAAATTACCAAGCACTATGCAATGAAAAACATGCTTGCTTGTGCCAAACTGAAGGAGGCCCTCATGGAGCTAGAAAACCTAAAAAGGGAAAAAGTGCATGATATCATTGGATTTTTGGCTGAGGATTTTCAACAAGTGTGCAAGACCTCTTGAGCGACCTCTCCACCAATTTTGGGCCAAATTGAACAAAATTTTGTCTTTTTGAAATTTTGAGTCCTCTGTGTGTAGTACCCTAGGCGCTACGCACAAATTTGGTACATCCTCAACTTTCCAAATTTACATTTTTGGATTCCTCACATCACCATAAGTTTTCTCAAAACATTTCAGATCATTTGGAGCAGTTTTGACCCCCCAAAAGGTCAAATAACACCTAAATTTTGACCATTCTGCCTCATTTTCAGGCAAGGTGCTGCGTAGAGAGAAATGCTGGGAGAATGCGTTTTTTGACAAGAAAATGCCACTAATTGAGAGAAATAAAGGTATATTTGAAAATTATACTTCAATACCTTTCAAACGAGCCATCAAGGAGCCTTTTTCGACATTGGGAAGGCCTCCAAATCACTTCTTCAAGAGGACCCATTTTTGTTGTCTTCGTGCTACACTTCTGTGGCTGAAAAGTCAAAATGTGCATTTAGCAAGTTTTCAAAGATTTTTCAGGGCCTAAAGTCAATTTAATTGCTATAAGTGGCTGAAAAAGATATTTATTTTATATATTTTGTGCCTTGGGCCTTGCAAGGCCTCAAGGACAATCGAGATACTTCTGTTTAACCAATGGACTTCTAGATACTCTCTTAGATATTTTTCCTCCATGCATGATAAATAGAGTATGGAGACTCATTGTAAAATGTTGTTATTTGATGAGATTTCAAGATAAATACATGGTTTTTATGAGTTTTGAGAACAAATTTCTTTTATGAAGATTGGTGAATGGCTTGCTTGGACTGATGATGGAGAGGCTTGTTTGCAGGATTCCTTAGCTTGGTGAATGGTGATGTCTTCTTAATTTGTTTATTTCTTCTTATTCTCATTATGCTTCATTGCTCTTGGTTGCTATAAATCAGAAAATTATAGGTTGAGACATGCTCTTTGAGGCACCTCAATCCTCCTTTTTGTTATAGCCTTGATGTTTTCTTCTGTTTGGTCATCTTAAGGAATTCTTGATTGCTCCTTAGGCCCACCTAAACTTGTTTGTTTCATGTATGGATTAGTATGCTAGTTTACAAGTATGATTCACGGTATTCCCTTATTATTTGAAGTTTTTCAAATTATATCTTGAAACCTCTCTTTGGAATATTGTTTGATAGGTTAAGTCAAAGAGGTCTCGGACGATCTTGCCCTTTGTCCATGTCTACCTACTTATTTCAGAGTTCTTTATAGCTTTATGTATGATGTTTAGGAGTTCCCTCTTCATAGATTGAGTTATTGTGCTATCTTATATGTTTTCCCAAATTATGAAGGTGAATTTACTAAAGTTAGAAGCTCTATGCTTTCTATGTTTCACTAGAATGTTTATCTAGGATATTTATCAGTTTAAGTATTGTTCATTGAGCTTACTGGTTTTTCCTACCTCATGAGTTATAGCTTTTAGCTATTTTTATTTAAGACCTCTTAGTTTCTCCCAAATTTGATGTTCACTCCAGCTCACACATTACCCTAAGGATCCATTTACCTTGCTGGATTGGCCCTGAAACACACTCTGATTCATCATTGAGACACTCATGACTTTTATTGACTCCATAGCCCAATGGCTTTGATAGACTCTCACTCCACCTATCCTACTTGACCATTTTACCTAACCAAAACAACAAAAAACCCCACACTTCACAACTAGCCTAAAATCAACCATCTTGAGTGAACAAGTTCACATCCTTCACACAAAATAGAGAGAGCTTTCTTCGAGTCCAGGAAGGCTAGGTCCTATGACTCCAAAGGCTGGTTTCATGTTACCCTATCATTTGGTTTAGCCAATCTGCCAAATCACGGGACCTTAACATGAGCTAATCATATTGGATAGAAAATTTAGTCCCAGTTAGGAGGAATAATATGTAGATAAGGCTATGTGTATATTTCCAAAATTCGAATAAGGCATCGATGAAAGATAACTATCCTTTGCCTAAAATGGATTAAATTCTAAAAAAAATTGGTAGGGGGCTACCTGAATGTCCATGATGCATGATTTCTCTAGATACAATGAAGTTTTTTTACACCATAAGGATGAGAAGAAAACAAATTTTACTATACAATGGGGAATGTTTATATATGCCAAAATTCTTTTTGGCCTCATAAATGTTGGAGCTACTTTCCAAAGAGTGATGGATATAGAATTTTTTGAAGAGAAGCATAAATTCGTATTAATATATCTGGATGAAATAACTAATTTATCTACATCAGATGATGAACACCTCAACCACTTGCAGCTCACATTTGCAAAATGCAAAAGGTATGGCCTATCCTTAAACTCGAAGAAATCACAGTTTTCTTTAATTGAAGGGAAGTTATTGGGCCACATTGTGGAAAAGGAAGTAGTAAATGTTGATCCCAAAATGGTGTAGGTTATTAATAATCTTCCATTACCAATGAATAGAAAGTAAATTCAGGTTTTCTTTGGTAGAATATTTTTTTTAAGAATATTTATACCAAACTATGCTGAAATTGTCAAAGAAATCACAAAAATGTTGAAGAAGGATAGGGAAGTCAAGTGTTCTATAGAAGCTGGAGGCTCATTCTATATAATTAAAAGTAATTTTGTAGAAGCCCCAGTATTAGCTAGCCCAAATTATTAGAGGTCATTCCCATTTTATTTTTTGCCTCTCCTAACACGGTGGCAGTTGTTTTATTGCAAAAAAATAATGAAGGACATGAACAACCAATTGTGTTTTTCATCTAGGTGTTGTGAGATGCAGAGCTGAAGTATAATATCGTAGAGAAACATGCTTATGCCTCAGTTAAAGCTCTGAAGGCCTTTCAAATTTACATCCTGCATTCAAATATAATAGATTATGTTCCTACAAATTTTGTGAAATAAATTCATGTGTAGGGTGATAGTGAATGTAAGCGAAGAAATTAGATTTCTAAGATTCAAGAATATGATATGGATATCAAACCCACTAAGTTTATCAAGGGGCACGTATTATCTAAAATATTTTCTTAGGTTAACTACCAGGCCTTGGGCATAATTTTTTTGGAAAATAAGGAAGAAGATATTGTAGAAGAAGAGGAACAGGAGAATATTGAGACCTCAACACAAAATATTTAGATGAAATACCTAGTCTTATAGTGGTATAAGTATCTCGTCCATTATTATTTTTTTTTAGATGCCCCTTGAATTTTTTAAAAGTTAAATACAGGTCCTTGATGCTACAACCTCAAAAACATTTAATCGGAAATGGCTAGTTGTACTAGAAGGACTTGGTGGATATTTTTTATTTTTTGTCTCGTAGAAGAGGAGATTCCCAAGGTGATTGATGAATTCCATAATTGTATCTATGGGGGGGATTATAGCTGGAGAGCCACTTCCCATAAAATCCTCAAAGTTGGTTTCTGTTGGCCAAAATTATTCAGTGAGTTTCATGCTTATGTTAGGTCCTGTGAAAAATGTCATGTTTTTGCTAAGAAATAGAAGTTAGAACCCATCCCCCTGATCCCTATTTTTGTAGAGGATCCCTTTAGGAATGGGGGGTTATACTTCATAGGATAAATATATCCACCATCTAGAAGTCAACACAAATGGATACTTAAAACCATTGATTCTTTCAAGAAATGGCTGGAGGCCATCCTAGATAGAAATGGAACTAATGCAGTGGTCATTAAGTTTATGGAGGAGAATATCCTTACTAGAATTGGTTGTCGAAGAATATTATCACTGACAATGCTCAAGTATTTAAATCAACCAAGTTTATTAGTGTCTACCTAAAGTAAAACATTATCTGGGGACACTCCACCACCTACTATCCGCATGGAAATGGATTAGATGAATCTTCAAATAAAGCTCTAGTGTGTATTTTGAAAAGGACCATATCTGGAAAATCATAAAAATTGGGACTCGCAACTGAAATTTTCTCTATGGGCCAATAGAGATACTACCAAGAGTTCAACTCGAAAGTCACCTTTTGAGTAGGATATGGAATGGCTACAATTTTCCCTATCCAACTAGCCATTCCAATGGCTAAAAGTATTTTGGGTATAGACAAGGAGTCCCATTCTCTAACCGAGAGAATAAATCATTTGATAGAGCAGGAAGAAAATAGAGGACATGCAATTAAAAATCTGTTTAAATATCAAAAAAATATGAAGCCTATTTTTGAAAAAAAGGCAAGACAAAAATCCTTACAACCAGGAGATTTTGTGCTCAAATGGGATGTTAGGAGAGAGGAAAAAGGAAAGCATAGGAGTTTTGATTCCTTGTGGTTTTGACCTTTCAAGATATATGAAGCAAAGGAAACAAAAAATTCTTACTTGAAAAACTAGATGCTAAGGTGCTTGAACTACATGTGAATGGGAAGTTTGTCAAGCTCTATTTTAAATATTAAAGAGGTTCATTTTCACCCACTATATATACTAATGAGCCATTGTACATACCAGTAATTTTAATTTTTTATTGTTTTTTCTTTTCTATTTTTTGAATAAAATGACTCCAATACCAATAGATAGAGGCATTAGTATGCAGGTTCTCCATGCATTTCTTGCACTAAATTATCCCCAATTGCCATTGATGTTGTCACCTATCATACCCTCTTGTAATTATGGTGAATGGTCCTATTTTTATCCCGAAAGGAGAAAGCCATCCATGGGGAGTTGATTCTTTGAATGATGGATATCCAAGAGGGATCAGAACATTGAATCCTAATATAAAAAGGATTGGTAGGCAACATGTCAGAACCTAGGAACCTAGGAATTTTGTAACATCAATGAAATTCATTTTTAATTTTTTTTTGATATGATACCAAGGTAGTAGGGTCGAATTTATTAGAGGTCAAAGTCTCCATATATCAGAACCTTAGTATATGAGGACATTAGAGGGTTGAATATCAGAGTAGGTTGATCATCAGAACCAAAATCTCGGAATGTTGGTCGTTTCAGAGCTTAGGAGATCAAAAACTCGTAATTTTTTAATAATCACAATTATTTAGAAGTACTGAGGTAGCAAGGAACAGGGATTTATAAAGGAAATAATTTGCAAAAATAGGGACATGGGACCCTTTCTGTCTCCTCCAGTACGAAACATGGAAACAGGTGATTGGCTCAAAGAAGATGACAAGGAAGATGATGTCAACATGGTGTGGCAGTACTGAGGACAAGTGGCGGTGTTGAGGACATGTGGCAGTCAATTTTAACATTTTTTGGTGGTATATTGGGGTTAATATGTGTGAAATGTGTCATCACTAAGGAGGTGCCACGTGGAGATGATGACATGAATATGATGTCATCTCGGAGGTCGTTATATCAAAAGTCAAATATCTCATAAATTCTGTGCAATTTATTTTTTAAATTTTTTTGATGAAAGGGTCTCTGATGTTGGTTGGATGGAGCATATCAGGGATGTCGATATAAAAATTCCATGGTAAAATAATTTTGAAAAAGTTATGATACCGAGGAGATAAAATGTGTTGTGGCACTTGGTTTTGGAAGCCCAAAGAACCAAGGTGGGGAGAGAAAATACAGAAGGATATAGGTCCCAAAGAGGATTCTAAATTCCTTAGCACCTAAGTTCTATGTCGTTGGTCACACCTCTCAGTACCATGGGGGAAATGCAATATGGGGCTAAGAAAAATGGGCTAAACGCCAATCAGTATTTCGTAATATCATAAGCCCATGTTAATAAAAAGTTACAATACACAGGGCTTCGATATTTCCAATGCAATGGTATATGAAGTAGTGTTATATGAAGTTGTCGGTCACAACACATGGTCCTATGTTTGATTAAAAAAAAAAAAGCTAAGAGAAAAGGGGCTAAAGGAAATCAAAATATTGTTATATCATAACATACCCTTAATAAAGTTATGATATGTATTGGACTCTGATAGTGTAACACAAACGCAATAAAGGATGAATGGGTTGGAGGTTATCAACTTCATTCAACCATCAGCCAGTGCAGAGCACCTCCAAGGCCACCACACCAAATCACAAACAACTATAAAAAGGGGAAATTTAAGCAATTGGAGACAGAAAATGATGGGTGAATCAAGAGGTAACCATGGGAGGAATATAATGGCCAAGACATGGCCAGATTGTCAGCCCGCCACTAACCTAGATAATGGAGGCTAATTTCACCTTACGAAATCAGAGGAATCAACAATGGAGATATTTCATTGTGACAATTATGACACCTGGTGTTTTTCATATTTTGTTAATATTGCATTTTCAAGAAAAGAATCAAGTCCTTATGTAACCATTAGGATAATTAGGCTAGTCAGATGCTCAGACAACTGTGTAGTTCACAAAGTTGTAGCATTCTAATATATTTTGTAAGTTATTCTTATTTTGGTAACCCCTATAAAGGAAAAAATCATTAGAATGGTTCTGAAGTCTGTTTTTAGATGGAGGTTTCATGTTTTCGTTCAATTTTCCTATTCCAAAGGCTGTAATTGTTTTGAAAATTTCACAAGTTTGGGTCTTCGACACATATTTCATTCTCAAATATTAATGAATAATTTTCTAGTGATTCCAATTTTTTGAATATGTAGTATGTGTTCTTCCTCTATGTGTCACTTCATGTGTGTTTTTATTCTTCATAAATTGTGTAATTTGTAGTTTTTGGATTCACTCTTTAATCATATATTTACTTATGTTATGTTGTAATAGATGATACCTTTGAGATTGTAGATTTATATATGTTATGTAATAGTAGATGATACCTATGATATTGTGGATTTACGTCAGTGTTATGATATAACATAAAGTACCTGTGAGATATTGAGTTGAAAGCCTTAAAATGCGCTCAATAATTTATGCACTTCATTTCCTTTATCTTTGCATGATTCTACTTGGATTTATTTCATAGGATTTTGTGTCTATCCAACCCTCTACACTAAGTTCCTTTTACATATTTCTACTTTCCATATTTACTACAACGACCAATAAAGTTTCATTCTCTGTGTGTAGGCTGCCCTACGTGAACATTTACTCGCAGGAATGATATATTTTTGGGGTGTATATTGAATCTTCCTCTGAGAAGGGTAATTGAGACATTTTACATTTATCTCTTAAGTGCCACTGATTCATCTCCAAGAGACAGTAAAATGTCCTAGGAAGTGACCTCTCCTCAAACTGAGGGTTGTCTCTAGGAGCTACAACAAACCTATGACCTTTCACCTTCCTTTTCTCCTATTTTCCATTATTTCATAAATAAAATTCCAATAAATGCCACTTTTCCTTTCAAAATCCTTTTCCATAGTATTTTCCATTTCCTTTGCAAATTTCCATAGCCATTAATTAATCATAAGTGATCTCCAGCACTATGTTTTTTACCAACATTAATATTGGAATACGTGTCCCATAACCATGGTTATTATTTTTCCTTAACATTAGTACATGAAGTTTTAACCCAAGGTTGTTACAAGCTCCTCCCCCTTAGAAGAACACTATCCTTGGTTTTCAATGACACCTACAACCAACCAAACCACTGAAAAAATAAAATATAATCCTTATGAATATTTTTAAATTAGCTTGATGTAGTATTTCTAATGAAAAACCTGTTGGAAAAATAACCAACATGGTAATCATGAAAATTTGACACCCATACCACTTATTGGAGATTTATAACACAAATCAATGTCGTATTTACAAAATTCATATGCATATACATGGACATTACCAAAACACAACATCTACACATATACCAAAACTTCTTTACCTCAACTGGGAAACAAGGAAGGATACATAGCCCACATCTGATTAGCCATCTCCCATGTTGTTTCATCAAGCCCAAATTTCTTCCATTGCACTTTAACCTGCTCGATCTCTCGGTTCCAGATAATTAACATATTTCTCTACAAAATGCAGTAATATTCTAGCTGGAATTCGCCTTCTACCTCCACGTGCAATACATACGATTCAATCACATGATAAACATATTTAACATAATTTTTAAGCAATGAAACATGGAAACATCATGGAATTTCTTTATCATAAGTAGTGCAATTCAATAGGCCATTGCTGTGATCCTCTCAAGGATCTTAAAAGGCCCACAATATTGTGTTTCAAACTTCACACATTTCCCTATCCTGAAGGTGCTCTTATTGGGCTTGATGCGCAAGTACACCTGATCCCCAACCTGAATCTCCTTAAATTATGTGTGCTGAATTGTATCAGTTTTCTGCCTGTCATGTGCTACCTTCAAATTATTCTTGATTGCCAACATTTCTTGTTCCATCTCTACTAGCATGTCTGGTCCTATCAACACCTTATTAACTGGATCACTCCAACTGATAGGAGTATTAAAAATATTCCCATAGAGTGCCTGAAACGAACTCATCGTCGATGACTCCTAGTACCCATTGTTGTAAGAAAACTAAATAATAGGTAGATACTCTTCCCACTTTTGTTTCTAATGCATGACATACATTATCAACATCTCCTCAAAATTCCCGCCGGCCATCTCTGTATATCCATCTATCTGCACATGATTAGTGATAGTGAAGGACAACTCTATACCTAGACCTGAAAATAAATCTTTATATAATCTAGAGGTTAACTTGGCATCCCTGTCTGGCACAATATTCTTCGGTACACCATGCAAACTGACTATGTATCTGATGAATACCTATGATACATCATTAGGTGAATAAGTATACTTCACTAGAATGAAGTGTGCTACCTTCGTCAACCTTTCCACCAAAACCATAATAGAATCATTCTATCTAGATTTCATCAGCAAACCTATAATAAATTCCATTGAAATGACCTCCCATTGCCACTCCAGAATTAGAATAGGTTGCAGTAATCCACCTATTTTCTTACACTATGATTTTACTTATTAACAATCCAAGAATATAGCCACAAACTCTGCCACTTCCTTCTTCATATTCAACCAATAATAAAACTTATTCACAACTTTCAATGTCTTTTGATATCCCTGGTAACATGGATACAACTTAGCATAAAATTCCCTCAAGGTAAGCTTCTTGAGCTCAATTTCATTTGGACCATATGTCATGTCCCTAAATCTATCCAAGCGACATATTGTGAGATGATAGTCCACATCCTGATCACTTGTACCATGTTGTAACCTGTGCATTAGAATAGGTTGCAGTAATCCACCTATTTTCTTACACTATGATTTTACCTATTAACAATCCAAGAATATAGCCACAAACTCTGCCACTTCCTTCTTCATATTCAACCAATAATAAAAAGTATTCACAACTTGTCAATGTCTTTTGATATCCCTGGTAACATGGATACAACTTAGCATAAAATTCCCTCAAGGTAAGCTTCTTGAGCTCAATTTCATTTGGACCATATGTCATGTCCCTAAATCTATCCAAGCGACATATTGTGAGATGATAGTCCACATCCTGATCACTTGTACCATGTTGTAAGTTGTGCATAAGATCCCTATACTTGTCATCCTGTTGTCCTACCTACAAGATCCAAATCTGTAAATCTCTCTCATAGGAGCTCATAGTTTTTATATGATTCATTTGTATCCTCATACTAAGAGCATATGCAACCTAGTTCTCTTTACCTTTAATGTATTTGATCTCAAAGTCGAAATCACTGATTGTGGCCAACCACCTATATTGCATCGCATTCAAATTTGTTTTGTAAAATAGATATCTAGATCCATTATGATAATTCATCAATACAAATGTACTACCAAGAAGATAGTTCCTCCACATCTTCAATGCATGGATGACTACTACTAACTCAAGATCATGTGTCACATAGTTTTTCTTCTGCTCATTCAACTTCCTAGTTTCATAGCATAATACATGTCCCTCCTACATAAGGACTCCACGAGGTCCTCTCTTTCAATAATATATGCACACTAAAAACTCTTTATCTAGATTTGTAATATTTACAATTATAACATTTTTCAATCGCTGCTTCAGCTGCTCAAAATTGACTCTGCATTCCTCTTTCCATTCATATTTCTTGCCTTCCCTTTGTAATGATATAATAGGATAATAAATCTACGATAAGTTCTTGATAAACCTCACGTAATAACCCACTAACCCCATAAATGACCTTAGCTCATCCACATTCCTAGGAGCTTCCCATTCCATGATAGCTTTTATCTTTTTTGAGTCCACTGTTATACCTTCCTTGCACAACATGCCCTATGTAATGTACGTCTAGCTGAAATAAACTACATTTACTATGATTAGAATACAATTGATGCTCTCTTAGAAACTTTAACACTCCCTATAATTTTTTGATATGATATTCCTCATTCTTAAAATATATTATTATATTATCACTAAATGCAATAACAAAAATTTTTAGATAAGGACGCAACACATTATTCATCAAGAATATAAAAGTAGTTGGAGCATTTGTCAAACCAAATGGAACTATAAAAAACTCATAATTTCCATATCTGGTCCTTCAAACTGTCTTGTAGATGTCATTTTATTTTATGTGTACCTCATGGTATCCCGATCCCAAATCAATCTTCGAGAACATTTCTACTCCCTTCGGCTGATCAAACAAGTCATATATCCTCGACAACATATACCTATTCTTCATGGTCACCTTGTTAAACTTCCTATAAACAATGCATAACCTGAGAGTACCATCCTTCTTCTTTACAAACAATATGGGTGCACCCCACAGCAACACATTTGGCCTAATGTACCCATTTTCAAGCGTTTCCTTCAATTGCATCTTCAATTCCACTAACTCTAGCCCTACTCATCCTATATGGTGCCTTTGATGCTAGTGCTACCCATTATACCAACTCAATCAAAAATTCCACTTCCTTGTGAGGCGACAACTCTGAAATATCTGTGAAAAAACATCCTGAAACTATTGTAGAACCAACATCTATTCAATACTGCCACATCCTCCACATCCTTACCTCTATCACTAGAAACAGGAACTTTAAATAACAAACACCCTTTCCTGCGACTGCAATTTTCATGCATAGTTGTGACCATTCTAGCTGATGTAGCTTTCTTATTACCCTGCAAGATTCTTTGTTCTCCATTTTCGTCCAAGAACTCAATGGCATTTTCATAATATTCCACCTTGGTCCTATGAATATATAGCCAATCCATATCCAAAAGAATATTGTACGATCCCAACAGAAGTACATTTAGATGTATGGATGTAGGAATACCATTCAATTCAAATGCAGAAGTTCTTACCTAGTGATGAACTATTTTATTTGTACCTTTAGCCAACTACACAAACCAAGATTTTTCATTAACTATAATCAGGGTTAAGCTAACTATAATGAAATGACACTTATCCACCAAGTCAGGGTTAAGCTACTATAATCAGATCCAGGGTCAATAAAAATAGAAAGAACTTGATAGCAAAGATTAGCATCCATATTGATAATAGATTCATTGTGATCTACCTAGCTTTTATCTAGAATTGCATAAATCCATGGAACACTCTGTCCAACATCCCCCACACTTTGTGCCTCCTGATCACTATAGATTTGTGGTCTACCACCCTGATGCTATAGAAAATCTCTCTTGTGATGATCCTTGCCATAAGTCCAACACTATAAAGGATTTGAGCTTGCACCTCTATTATGCTCCTCAGACTAAAATCCATGTCCTCTAGCAAATGCATTGAACTTCTTAGGTGGTCCTACATTTTCTTTCTACATGTGTCCTGAGGTATTTTTTGTTTCTTATCCAATTTTACTTTTTTCTTATCATTACGTTTCCAATCCTTTTTAGTCTTATATATGCGCTTTGATTTCTCATAATATTTATTTAGCTTCCTAATGGCTTCCTCCAATTATCTTGGCTCATTGAACTCAATCCTATCTTTGAATTCTACCGATAACCTACTAATGAATCTCTAAATATTTTCTTTCTCCTCCTTCAAATAAGGAAATACCCAAGTAACTCCAATAATCTTCTAGTATACTCTTCATTGGTCATAGATCCCATATTTATTTCATAGAATTATTTTTCCTTGTCATAATAGTATCTCTTTCATAGATACGTCTTCCTAAATAGTCTCTTGAACTCACTCCAAGTCAACTCCTCTTCGTGAATACTTCTTCCATTCTTTACATATTCCCACTAGATGTCTACTTTACATTTAAGACTGAACATAGATATTTTGGCCTTCATGTTCATTGAGTAATCATGCAATCTAAATAACATATCATTCCAAGAAACCATGCATATGCATCCTGTGACTTTTTCATTTCTCCATCAAATGTAGGTGTATTTTATTTCTTAAACTCATTAGAAAAATATCCCCTGTCATTCCTCCTGTAAGGATGATAATGATGAAGACCATGATATATGTCCAAAAAATAACTGTTGAGTCTCAAAAATGTTCTCCATATTCATACATATTTCCATTATGTCATAACCATTTAGCTCTTATTTCATAGCCATTTGACCTAAAACCCTACATCAAGTAACCATTTTCATAAATATATGGGTTAGGATCCGTGTTTTCCAAAGTTATTTATTTTATGTATTTTAAGTGAATTTATGATTAGAAACTAGAAAATTAACATAGTTTCATATATCTATATATGTGTTATGAGTTTTGTGACATGTATAGGTCAAAAGGAGACTTCTAGAAGACTCTTATGTGGCACTCTAAGACCAAATTCGAATTTGGTTGGAGAAGATTATGGGATCAAGAGGATATGTGTCTCACTTCCTTGTTGTATTGAAACTCTAAGAGGATATGTGTCTCATTCCTCAAGTTGTGTTAAAACTCTAGAAAGACATGTGTCTTATCATTTCCTATTTTGATTGTACCTCTAGAGATGGAGGGAGAGATTCATGGACTCCCATTAATGAGATGTCTCCTCATATTTTGTATAAATAGGAGAAGCTTTCTCCTATCATAAGTAATGAGAAAGTAATGAAAAAGTAGTAGAGAAGTCTTTTGTAACAAAGTTCAAGATGGAATGGGATGTAAATTTGTGAGTTCTTATTAATAGAGAAATTCAGTTCTTTGATGCTGTTTTGATTACAACTTTAAGGAGCTGAAGGACTTCACCAAATTGGTAGCAGAGGGCCCCTGCTATCCAAGGAGGCTTTTACATGTTTTCTAGATAAGTTGCTTTCAATTCTATTTTGTCATATTTCCTTACTTAGATTGCTTTCTGAAATCATAGCTTTTAGCATAATTTTTCATGGCAGCCCGGGCATTTGCATATCTTTTGACTAATGACATGGAATCAATATTGTTTTGCTATTAATTTATTTTTTTCTTAGTTTTTGTTTAATTCCAGTATTGCTTTGTTTATTTCAGTCTTGCACATTTGCTTCAGTAGTTAGATTTAGATATATTAAATTGCTCATGTCATTTTCAGTTACCTCCGAAAGCCACAGCTGGACTGATGGTGAGGGATTGTATTATAAAATGTGTAGTTTGATATTAGTTTCCTTTCTGCAAGTTAGATATATTAAATTGCTCATAACATCTTCAGTTGCCTCCGAAAGCCACAGCTGGACTGATGGTGAGGGATTGAATTATGGATGTGTAGTTTGATATTAGTTTCCTTTCTACAAATTAGAAATATTAAATTGTGCATGATATCTTCAATTTGCATATCTTTTGACTAATGACATGGAATCAATATTATTCTGCTGTTAATTTATTTTTTCTTAGTTTTTTTGTTTAATTCCGGTATTGCTTTGTTTATTTCAGTCTTGCACATTTACTTCAGTAGTTAGATTTATATATATTAAATTGCTCATGTCATTTTCAGTTACCTCCGAAAGCCACAGCTGGACTGATGGTGAGGGATTGTATTATGAAATGTGTAGTTTGATATTAGTTTCCTTTCTGCAAGTTAGATATATTAAATTGCTCATAACATCTTCATTTGCCTCCGAAAGCCACAGCTGGACTGATGGTGAGGGATTGAATTATGGATGTGTAGTTTGATATTAGTTTCCTTTCTGCAAGTTAGAAATATTAAATTGTGCATGATATTTTCACATTCGAAAGCTACCTCACTAACCCTGAGGGATTGAAGTATGAGTGTGTAGTTTGATATTAGTTTACTTTCTGCAAGTTAGATATATTAAATTGCTCATGTCATTTTCAGTTACCTCCGAAAGCCACAGCTGGACCGATGGTGAGGGATTGAAGTATGAGTGTGTAGTTTGATATTAGTTTCCTTTCTGCAAGTTAGAAATATTAAATTGTGCATGACATCTTCAGTTACCTCCGAAAGCCACAGCTGGACTGATGGTGAGGGATTGAATTATGAATGTGTGGTTTGATATTAGTTTACTTTCCGCAAGTTAGATATCAGTTACTCAAGTTGTTTATGGTTACTTCCGAAAATCATAGCTGGACTAATGATGAGGGATCAGAAGACAAGTTGATGTAATTTGATTTAGATTTACTTTATTGCAACTTTTGGATTTCTTTCAGCATAGTTTCTTTTTTGTTTAGACAGCAGCAAGAATATTTTGGTTTCATGCTCACTAGTTCACTATTTTGATTTATTAGATTAGCAACACCTTTTTCATTTCAGTAGCACATTTTCATTTCCTTTCAAGTTTTGTCATTGTATGTTTCAAATTCATTTTTCAGTTTCAAGTTGGTAAATCATTATAAAGGACATCATTGCCTTGAATATCCATAACCATACTTGTCTTTTAGAATTTCATAAAAATCCAAAACCGACAAAAAGTAATAGATAGGTTATCTTGCACATATAGTGCGCCACACTTCGTCAGCTTACGAATCCCTGGTTGATAATTTATGTTAGCAATTTAGGACACACTAAATTGACCAAACATTTTGGCGCTGTTGCCGGGGAAGTGTAACTAGGTAGCCTTATTTCTTACATCTAAAAAAAATTAATAATTCTTGAGTATGCTCTCCTCCTGCACTTTGTGTGATCTGGAGGATCAGAAAAGGAATTGTTATGTAAAAAAAATTAATAATTCTTGAGTATGCTCTCCTCCTGCACTTTGTGTGATCTGGAGGATCAGAAAAAGAATTGTTATGTGAAAAAGAAAAAAAAAAGAGGAGACAAAATAAAACTTCATCATTTCAATTGATTCAACAATTTAAAAAAAAAATTGTTTTCATGAAAAACTTTGATTTCAATAAATTGTTTTGTTTAATGAATATATATGTGTATTTTTAAATTTTTAAAAATATCACATACCTAATTTTATTAAACAAATCAATTAAAAAAAATGAAAATAAAAAAAAATAAAAAATAAAAAAATTAAATTGTTTTGTTACTAAGATATATATGTATATTTTTATTTTTGAAAATATATATATAATTTTAATAACAAAATCATTTAAAAAAAAAAATTCAATAAATTGTTTTGTTTAGTAAATTACATATGTATATTTTTAATTTTTCAAAATACAACATGTGTAATTTTATTAACAAAACAAATTAAAAAAAATCATTTTGTTTAGTAAAATATACATGTGTATTTTTAATTTAAAAAAAAAAATATATAACATGTGATTTTATTAACCAAACAAATTAAAAAAAAAAAAAAAAAAATCATTTTGCTTAGTAAAATATATATGTGTATTTTTAATTTTTAAAAAACAAATAAAAAAAAAAAAAACAAAATCATTTTGCTTAGTAAAATATATATGTGTATTTTTAATTTTTAAAAATATAACATATAATTTTATTAACAAAAACAAATAAAAAAAAAAAAAAAAAAAAAATTTGAAAAACAGAAACATAAACAAAAATGAAAAGGCCATGGCATTTTGGAAAAAATGAATTACTCTCAACAAAAAGCATAAAAATTCAACCATTTACGATGCTTGCAGTTGTATTATGGCTCGGAAACATCAATTTTTTTTTTTGCTTCTGATAATGAAAATCACGTAGAAGTTGAAAATGATGGAGTTAGAGATGTTGCAAAGCTGCTAGGTTGCAGTGTTTCAGAGCTTATGACAGCGTTATTGACTCGTAGGATTTGAGCTGGAAAAGACATCATCAAAATTCCCCAAATCCCTGAAAGAATTCGTGAGGCCTTTGTGCAAATCTCTCGCCATTCAAACCTATCAATGCCAATTCCTTTTATTATACCAGGCCTGTCAGCCTTGCCAATGCCGCCTACCATCACCAAACGCTCCTTGAGATTCATAAGACAACCACATGTAAGAGAACAAGGCATTGAAATTGAAAAATTTTTTAAAGAGGCAAAACGTGCCTTGATTGAACTGAAGAATGCTTAGGTGAAGGATAAGCATGGGCAATATTTGCAAAGACAAATCTGATTTGGAAGGTTGACGGGAATCTTCCCAAAGAACAAGTGGTTGCAGAGATTGATGTAGCTATAACCGAACCTGAAAGAAAACAAACAGAGGTCAAAACAGAAAAACGCAAAACAGAGAAAAACGTCAAACTTTGAAAGCACGATTTGGCCAAACGAAGATGAATTTAGAAAAACTAAAACATGGGTTTTTTCGCCAACAGGGTCAATTAGATAACCTAGAAACCGTTTTAAGAAATTCGTGGCGGTCTGGGAGAAATTCTCGGTTATTTAAAGGCCATTTTTGCCTGCCGCGTGAGGAAAAACGATTTTTTCTGAGTGAAGAATTTGAAAACGGCACTCTGCATTGATAATTCGGTTTCCTGATTTCTAGGAAGAGGAATTCTAATCAAAATAAAACTCTTATCATGGCATTCAATGCACATTCCACTCATTTTTGAATTTAATTCAATTTCGTTTTCTGAATGTTGGATTTCACATCTCCTTTATCATCTGCCCAGCGATTTTTGGTGCTTCAATGACATTATTAAACACCAACCATTATGATGTTTATTTCAAAGGGATGCCACATCACTATGGAAAGACATTAAGAGGGCATGGGGATGAATTGAGCAAACTACATGAGGATATTATCAAGCACATGGTCGTGCAGATGGCACAATGAACCTTAGTAGCATAAAGGTAAGCTCAATTGAGATTGAACGTGTCTGTAATGGCAACTGTTGCAATTGGAATTCCAACTGAGGGGGTGGTCCTGAATGGTTACTGATTGTGATAGTCCTCAAGGATCAAACAGATACAAAAATAAATTTTGAAGAGATGAAAGATTATATTTTGAAATAGCAATCATGCCTTTTATGTTCTTCAATGCTTACCAATATATTATTTTTCATCTTATGTGATCTTCACTTACCATTCTATGGTCATTGCAAGGTCACGATTGGTCAATGTATCTGAGTTTGTTTTATTTAGCATCATTTGTTGAAACTTAAAAAAAAAATTGCATTTCTCTTTTGTTGTAAAAAAAAAAAAAAAAAAAATGAATAATTTTGAATCAATGAAATGAATAAGTTATTTGCTCGTTTTTCTGAAGGTATTGATTAAATTTGAACTGATCATGAATGATAAATGGCTAACTTTTTATTCAAGATTTTTAGCTACAGAAACCGTTGACATTCTGCAGCTGAAGTCCAATTCCGCAGATGTTCTTCAATTCCGCAGCTGAAGTCCAATTCCGCAGCTGTTCTTCAATTCCGTAGCTGAAGTCCAATTCCGCAGCTGTTCTGCAATTCCGCAGCTGAAAAACCTCATTGTTCAAATCAGCCTAACTTTCTCATACAAAATCAGATTTTGATGATTTAAGTATCGTTGGAAAGGTCTCAACAAGATCTATACAATGAGAAATACATCATTAGAGTTTGAAATGGCAAATAATTAAATAAATTGCTGAAAAGAAGCTACATTCAACTTGAGGCACTAATTCCAAAACAGGTATAAATTCTTTTGATTTTTCCTTTGAGAACTTGTTTCATTAATACAAATTCTTAGTTTTGTGTGTAAATATCATAACTAGAGAGATTGATCACCTCTCCCTTTGATAATCTTACATTCCATTGCAGAAGAAGTATTAGTTTTTTTTTGCAGGTTCCAGGAGGAAGGACAAATGACTACAAGAGAATGGTGTCTCTTTAAGAGGCCAACTTGTTTCATAAGAGGATGATCAGCAACAAAGAGGAGGAAATATGCTGATGCAAAATCAGATCCAAACACTTGAAAAACTTTCAGATACCATTGTCTCCATCACATCCATACCTCATAATAAACCATTCACCTCATTTCACTTCATATTTTCCATTTACATTCACATCCACTTTCTATTTCTTTTTGTCCATTCATAACTCACAAATAAAAGCAAGAGGCTCATTCACATGCTTATTGCCCATTTCCATTTTCATCTTCCATTTTCATTTTCCATTTCTTGTCATTTTCATTCCGCAAATAAGCCCTGCTTCAATGCAAATTATTGAGTCCATAGTCCTTTCAGTCTAAGTTCTTTGTAAAAACACTTTGAGGCTTGCATGCCTTAATGGCAAGTTCTCATGCTGACAAACAATGGGAATACATTAATGTCTCTTGTTCGTCAGATCTTCTAGGTGACTCGACATCAGCAAAATCATTCGTACCTAGCAAGATGTGTTTGGGCATCTTGGCTCTCATTGTCATCAATGGTGAGAGTTCTCGTGTTGACTAGTGGCATCCATTAATGGCCACTAAGTCAACAATTTCCTACTATGTTCGACATCAAAACATCTTTTCACATAGTAGGAATTGTGCCAATGAGTTTTGAAGACATGAAGACTATTATTTTCAGCATTTTGGAGCAGATTCAGCAAGTTTTAGTAGGAGCAATAAAAAGTCATCTTATCTCTTTATCCATGATTCCTCTTGTTCAGCCACTTGAAGAAGAATATGATCAGAATTTTTCAGCCACCACACATACACAACTCATCCACATTTAAGGTAAGTGAAGGTATGTTGTTTTCTAATTTTTAGTCATGTAATTCATTAGAATGCTAAAATTGTAACTTTAGAAAAATTCCTCACTCCCTTTTTCACATTGTCATATATTTAGTTGGGGGGGAAGGGACATCATTTCATATCCACATGTCATACACTATCACACATTTTCATTTCATTTCCACCCACATATATTTCCCAACCAACTATTGTTGCAACATGATCCAAAAGATTATATGCCTTGCAAATGATCAATTCATTGATGAAGTAATTGATTCTAAATGTTTTCATGAACTTTGATGCAACAAAGAAAATAAAGCATTGTTACACAAGAACCAATGCTTCAAAAAAAAAAATTGGTTGTCACACAAGAACCAACCATTGAAAAAAAAAAAAAAAAGGATGTTGCAATCAAATGTATTATACTTTGCCAAAAGGGAAAATGTCAAGAAGCAAAGTTTGGAATGAATCTATATGAGTCAAAACTCATAAAAGATCAAATCATGGATAAATGAATCATTGCAATGGTTGCATGAGGACATGCAACAACTTCAGTTGGGGGGTATGTTGAGTCTCAAAAATGTTCTCCATATTCATACATATTTCCATTATGTCATAACCATTTAGCTCTTATTTCATAGCCATTTGACCTAAAACCCTACATCAAGTAACCATTTTCATAAATACATGGGTTAGGATCCTTGTTTTCCAAAGTTATTTATTTTATGTATTTTAAGTGAATTTATGATTAGAAACTAGAAAATTAACATAGTTTCATATATCTATATATGTGTTATGAGTTTTGTGACATGTGTAGGTCAAAGGGAGACTTCTAGAAGACCCTTATGTGGCACTCTAAAGCCAAATTCGAATTTGGTTGGAGAAGATTATGGGATCAAGAGGATATGTGTCTCACTTCCTTGTTGTATTGAAACTCTAAGAGGATATGTGTCTCATTCCTCAAGTTGTGTTAAAACTCTAGAAATACATGTGTCTTATCATTTCCTATTTTGATTGTAACTCTAGAGATGGAGGGAGAGATTCATGGACTCCCATTAATGAGATGTCTCCTCATATTTTGTATAAATAGGAGAAGATTTCTCCTATCATAAGTAATGAGAAAGTAATGAAAAAGTAGTAGAGAAGTCTTTTGTAACAAAGTTCAAGATGGAATGGGATGTAAATTTGTGAGTTCTTTTTAATAGAGAAATTCAGTTCTTTGATGTTGTTTTGATTACAACTTTAAGGAGCTGAAGGACTTCACCAAATTGGTAGCAGAGGGCCCCTGCTATCCAAGGAGGCTTTTACATGTTTTCTAGATAAGTTGCTTTCAATTCTGTTTTGTCATATTTCCTTACTTAGATTGTTTTTTTAAATCATAGCTTTTAGCGTAATTTTTCATGGCAGCCCGTGCATTTTCATATCTTTTGACTAATGACATGGAATCAATATTATTCTGCTGTTAATTTATTTTTTCTTAGTTTTTTTGTTTAATTCCGGTATTGCTTTGTTTATTTCAGTCTTGCACATTTACTTCAGTAGTTAGATTTAGATATATTAAATTGCTCATGTCATTTTCAGTTACCTCCGAAAGCCACAGCTGGACTGATGGTGAGGGATTGAATTATGGATGTGTAGTTTGATATTAGTTTCCTTTCTGCAAGTTAGATATATTAAATTTCTCATAACATCTTCAGTTGCCTCCGAAAGCCACAGCTGGACTGATGGTGAGGGATTGAATTATGGATGTGTAGTTTGATATTAGTTTCCTTTCTGCAAGTTAGAAATATTAAATCGTGCATGACATCTTCAGTTACCTCCGAAAGCCACAGCTGGACTGATGGTGAGGGATTGAATTATGAATGTGTGGTTTGATATTAGTTTACTTTCTGCAAGTTAGATATCAGTTACTCAAGTTGTTTATGGTTACTTCCGAAAATCATAGCTGGACTAATGATGAGGGATCAAAAGACAAGTTGATGTAATTTGATTTAGATTTATTTTATTGCAACTTTTGGATTTCTTTCAGCATAGTTTCTTTTGTGTTTAGACAGCAGCAAGAATAGTTTGGTTTCATGCTCACTAGTTCACTGTTTTGATTTATTAGATTAGCAACACCTTTTTCATTTCAGTAGCACATTTTCATTTCCTTTCAAGTTTTGTCATTGTATGTTTCAAATTCCTTTTTCAGTTTCAAGTTGGTAAATCATTATAAAGAACATCATTGCCTTGAATATCCATAACCATACTTGTCTTTTAGAATTTCATAAAAATCCAAAAACGACAAAAAGTAAGAGATAGGTTATCTTGCACATATAGTGCGCCACACTTCGTCAGCTTACGAATCCCTGGTTGATAATTTATGTTAGCAATTTAGGACACACTAAATTGACCAAACAATAACTATAGTAAATACCATGTCCATTGCCTCATCTATCAGGTGTATCCAAAAATATACCATCTCTGATATTGTCATCTCTATCCAACTTGTTCGCACCATGTGACCTGATACCATATGCTCCATTAGTCTTATCCTATCGTCCATGAATAATTCTAATCGTTCCATGTCTTCAAAATTCTAGGAAGATCTGAAGGGTAATTGCATTTAACTTCTAAATATCTTTCCTGTTCTCTATAAATTCTCTCTTGGGATTGAATTATTGGTCACTATATTCTTTACAACTTCTTATTTATGCCTTCAAATTTATCAATGTGTCTTCACTACAAGGAAAACACCCTCTAGCAGAGGTTATAGAGGAGGTTTTTAGTGTTATAATATTGGCCAAAATTTTCAAAAAAACATTTTCTACAACATCTATTTATGGTTATGAACGTTTTGGCAGAGCTTTTAACGGAAATTCAACACAACTAAAAAAAAAATGGGTAGTCGGAGGTTATTATAGATGTTTTTTTCATCGGTGCACTACTCCTTCTTGAATGCACCGGTGCATACATCTAGAAGGTGGTCTGGGCTAGTTGAAGGAGAATGTACTGGGTCGTCAAGGTATAAAACCACACCAGGCGCAATGTTGGTGATACAACACATGGGGTTGTTCTAATTGGTCTCAGGATTTGTGTGGTGCCCATAGGTCATCTCAACGCACTGGTGCTTAGACTTACAGAAATGCACCAGTGCGTAGTATCACACAAATGCACTAAGATTTATAATTGGTATCGGTATTTGTGCGGTGCCCATAGGTCATACAAATGCACCGGTGCGTAGAGACACATAAACACATTGGTGCGCAATATCACACAAACGCACCAAGATTTATAATTGGTATTGGTATTTATGCGGTGCCCATAGGTCGTCCAAATGCACCAGTGCGTAATTCCACATAAAGGCACTGACACGCAGTTTCACACAAATGCACCGATATTTTTAATTGGTTTCGGTATTTTTGCAGTGCCCATAGGTCATAGAAATGCACCGGTGTACAGTAACTGACACGAATCGGTTTTCCTTTTGTATTTTTTAGAAACATCGAAGTGTGATAGTGCAATTATTGTGATTGTTTTAAATTCATTATTCATCAAAATTCGACACATATATATCTTATAACAACATTCATATGAATTAAATTTTTACTAGTGCATTTGAATGTGATGTTTGGATTAATTTTTTATACCATATCATCAAATTTCACATCTCTTCATTATAATATTTAATCATCCATAAATTTAATCAGTGGTGTTACATTTCACAATGACAATGGAGAACGCAATAGAATACATTAAATCATATTTTATTATATATATATATGAATGAGACAGTCTTTGTCATACAAAATGGGACAGTTATTGGTATCCCTTTGTCTTTCAATTAGGACACTATGTCCATTACATTAATGTTGGCTCGAGGGGTCCTGACCCAAGTTCGGTGTGCAAGGTTTACCAACAAACCCCTATACTATTGGCCCTTTTAGCAGTGACCTGCTTGCGCAGGTCAAAGTCTCACCCGAAATAGTATGGGTGGGTGCTGGAACCATGCTTCCGCACCTTGAGAAAGGATGGGTAAAGCAAGAAGAGCTATGCTAGGTCCTGTAATCCCCGATTACCTTATTCTGTGCAGAGTTAATTAAGTCTCTATTTGCATCCACGTGCACTACATATATATTTATATGCTTGTTATAACATCAACACATCAATACATAAACATAACATAACAGATCTAGATCCAAGAATGCAGTACACAGATCTTTCACATCTTAAGGACAGAAAATACACAATATAGCAATTACCAGTCATTCACACAAAAGTACTCATAGATTCAGTTCTCTAACAATATTTCGCATTCATTCATTCATCAATTCTTCCTTACAATTCCCTTCCCAATCTGCGCACACATTAGCAGGGTCCGCACACAACTGGACTTGGATCTCCATGCACACAGCCAGCAGAAGTCCATTCCCCAAAACCCAAACAGATAGCTTAAATCATAATTTGCATCAATAGCTCATCATATCCTATCTTTCAATACAAAAATGGTCCTCTATTTACAAAAATCTAGCCTAATATTTCCTATGGTCCGCAAACCATGGTTTTTAAGCCCCTGGATTACCCTTCTACCCAATACAATGCTTTCGGGGCTTTGACCCACCCCAAAATCCCTCCGCTAGATTAAATATAATAAAAATATTCAAAATGGACTAGTTTTGTAGCTTTTTAGGAGACCCTCATCCAACAGTCCCCTAACAAAATCTTGTGACTCATCCCGAGTCACTGCAGTGTTGTGGCTTCAATCTACGTGCATAAGGTATCAAGAGTGCGGACGAGTGAAGGGAGAACTTCCTAACTCTAGGCCACAGCGTGTTGCACAATGTTGACAAGTGTCAGGGAGGTAGGACTGTCTGGAGCTGCAGTAACTCATTCTAACAACCGGTGGAGGTGCGCAATGGTGGATTGAGCATCTTTGGCAAGCTGGAGTTCAGTGTTGGAGCATGGTTTCAATCATTTTCGAATGAGATGCTTGTTGTGGAGAAGGTTCTCAATCTTTTCCAAGACAGCTAGACGCTGCGCGGAGGTGGTGGAGGCTCTCACTTGATCCAGAGTAGCTTCCGCCTGTTGTAATTCCTTCTGGATATGCTGAAGTGTAGAATGGTGCTGGAGGGCCATCCATAGTTGGGTAGTTGTTTCAACCAATTTTGTCCCTAGCGTCAGCTGCTCCTGAATAATATGCATTGCATCTGTTACCAGTACAATCCACTGGTCCCGTACTTCCGGAGGTATGTCGTACTGTTGTTGCATGGCCCGGTCACGGTGGTGAACTTCGTGCAACACTCTGGTGTATAGTCCTTGTAGCTTTATGCGAGATAGCTACGCTAAATCTATTTGGATGTCCCCAGTAGTGAGATTAGGAGCGTTGACTAGGGCAATGCGAGGGAGTGAACCCACATTGCTTCTGCTAGGTAGTACTCTGGAGTTGCAGAGAAGCCGAAACATGTCCCTATATCTCAGCGTTTCTTCTTGGCGCAGAACTAGTTGGGACCTGACTATGATGATGCAGGCGGGGGACTGCGGTACTAGTAGACCTTCTTCTGCTATATCTTCTAAGGCCAGCTGGCTGGGTCTCATGGCTCTCCCTGGAGTGTGAAGGTTGGTTGTGCAGTGCTGGTGCCTCTCTGTTTGTGGCTTGCAGACAATTCTTTCTGTAGGAAACTAGTACTCATTCCTTTGACTACACTCAACATTCCCAAGCTTTCTTAAGATGATATATGCAATTACTAAGCAGCCCGGGACCGGATCATTCGGTGGGTTAGGGTCCATCCGAGAAAAAAGAGAACGAGCATCCTATAGAATGTTAAGGAGCACAAAAAACTAGTACGCAGATAGCAGGAGCATGTTGTAGGGTGAATAAATAGCCTGGTGCGATGTTATCTAGCCAACCGCACACCGTCCGGAGCTATTTAATGGTGGAGTAGCCCATTCATGATATTGACCATCGATCAGGTGGATCAATCTTACCATAAATGGCTGCATTGATGATCTGCCACATATTTTGTGTACTTGTAAGATTCCTTTTTTATCAAATCAGGATGTGCTAACGGTATCTTTCATGCCTGAGGTTGTTTCCATGGAATGTTAGACCACAGATGACACCTGCGTATCATTCACGTACCATGAATAAAGGCTGATGCAAGGTGTGTCTATAGGTTGGCCATCAGTATTTTCAAGCCATGCACTTCGCCCTTGGTCGGGACGTCCCTGTACGATAGGGCTGCATCATGCATCCTTGTTCTCCCAATTACACGTGGGTTCAGGCAGGTCCGTAACCCAACGCATGCCTAAGTCAGCAATACCCTGGCACGCCTATCCGAGCAAGGTTAGATCACATCCTTTAGTGTTTTATGTCAGCAAGTATCTATGTAGGTCGACTGACCTTGGATCCCATCAAGCAACTGGGGTTCCTATGCGTAGGATCACCCTTCTCCAATACTTATCCTGAGTGAAGAATATCGGTCCTTCCGTAAGTGCTCCACGCAGTGTTAGTGATAGTGCTCCTAGCTTGCGTTCCATGGGATATGAGGTTCAACAGTCTTCTGACTATCATCTACATCCTCCTGGTAGGGCAGGTTTCTTTCCTTGGTAGAGAGGCGACGAAAATTCCTGACGGTCTGAAGACATCGAAGCGCTGAAACCTCGTGCAATCGACCTTGCCAATTTTCCAGCTCCTCGTCAGAGTCAGAAAAACAATCAATGTCCTTTTCCCAGAAGATAATTCCCTCATTTGTGGGGTTAACCCGATCTTCATCCTGCACAGTTAATTTATAAATGTGATCTAATTCCTCCTCTTCATAGGCTGGCTCTGTATACTGCGCACCTTCTGTTGGATCTAGTGGCACTATGACGCGCGTACCTTTGTTTTCAAACACCATGTTGCGCTTCTTAAGATTGATGACACCCCCCATATCCATACCCCAGTCCAATCTGAGAAGCGCGGGATAGGGATCTACATCTTCCACAATTTCTTCATCCTGCACAGTTAATTTATAAATGTGATCTAATTCCTCCTCTTCATAGGCTGGCTCTGTATACTGCGCACCTTCTGTTGGATCTAGTGGCACTATGACGCGCGTACCTTTGTTTTCAAACACCATGTTGTGCTTCTTAAGATTGATGAAACCCCCCATATCCATAGCCCAGTCCAATCTGATAAGCGCGGGATAGGGATCTACATCTTCCACAATTTCTACTACTTCAAAGTCAGCTAGGACCCTTACCCTTGCAATATCAACCATGAATTTTGGTAGCCTTCCTAGAGGGATGATTTTTTGTTGATTTTCCATGCGCAGATGGATGGTGGACCACTCTAATTTAGGCTCTCCCATTCGTTGCCATGTCTGTTTTGGTAATAGATTCACATTTGACCCTAGATCTAAGATAACCTGATCCATCTCATAGTCACCAATCCGCGCAGTCAATCTCACCTCTCTTCCGGTGCGCTTCTTATAGCGGTATAGTTTGTGTACATCCTTGGTCTCAGGGATCAAATTGGATCGAGCCACTCAGGTATTCAGTAGTGCTTGTAGATCTCCTACAACTTGCAGATTTCATAGTAGCTTCAGACATTCCTTTAAAAGGGGCTCAACTCCTTCCTCTATCTGAGGTTGTGTGGGCAGCTACGTGGGGGCTGCCAGTGGTGTTTGTTCTTTGAAAGGCACTCCTTCTCGAGAGGCAAGCTCCTCTTTTGCTCCCTGGGTGAGTAGCCCATTACATGTCCTGACCTTTACACAAGCATCCTCCTTTCTTAGCTCAGTTTTAACTCTTTGTATGTTCTGCGTAGGGGTGGGCTGTTTTTCCTGCATCTTGGCTATTAAAATTGGGCAGTCCTCTACGTCATGGTCCAACTACTAAAATATTTTCACAATGGCCTAGTAGGATTTGGGTATTCTCTAGCAAAGTGCCCTATTTCTCTGAAGTTATAACAGGTTAGCTGCCCACGTCCTCACCTTGCGCTTCCTCCCAGACCTCCTTTGCCTCGGGCCGATGATCCTCCAAAGTGTGCAGAAAGTCTCGGTGATGCAGGTTCCAATTGTACCCTATATAAGTTCCCACAATCCATCACTAAGTAATAATTATGATAGTTCTGCTCATGATGTCTCACTGATCGGCAGAATAGGCACCATTGTTGCTTTAGTTCTGGGACATACGCACCTAACCGAGGGAAATGGTTCATATCATATGGTCTTGCTACCCGAAAATCATCACACCATAGCGCAGGTCTGCTTGAACCTGATCGTAACAAGACGGGTTCCCTACTTGCCCCTAGGCGTACCGGACTAGGTCTTCCTTCTTGCATGTAATCCATCAAAAGAGGGCATTGATCTTTCGTATGGCCAGACACCCAGCATCATATGCACCAAAGATATGTGCAACCGTCCTTTCCTCACTCTTTTTGCAGGTTCTGTATCTCCATATGCATAGCCCCAAGTTGTTCCTAGATTTTTTGTACCCCTGCTGACATGTCCTCTTGGGGGCAGCCTCCAATTTCATAGCAACTTCCACATCCTTCTGCTGCGACTCAAAGGTCTGATGATTCATTAGCGTGCGCAGGTGAGGTAACAACATAGCGATGAACCATTCCGTATGTTGTCTATCATCATACCGAAATCCTCCTTCTCTGATAGCTTTTCTTAGGCGTTGATCAGCTTCCTATACAGACTCAGTTGGCCCCTGCTTGAAATATTTTAGTTCTACTACTGCTTGAGAGTAGGACTTAGGGTTCCAAAATTGCTGGTTCAGGTCGTCCTTGATGTTCTAGAGAGTGGCGTTCCTACTTTGCGATACGTATCCCATATACCAGTCCAAAGCTCTTCCTTCAAAAGCGAAGGATAGCTGCATTTTTTTCACAGTGTCGGTTACCATGCCCTGCGCAACCTATACCGACTCCGCCACAAACTAGAACTGTTCCATGTCTTCATCAACCGTGCCTTTGAAGGTAGGTAATTTCAAGTGTACTGGCATGGTTTCCTAGAGGCTCGTCGTGGGTGCCTCCTCTAGTATTCACTTATCAGTACCCGATCCCTTTCTCAAACTTCTTTCGGTCCCAGCAACAGAACCATTTGTTGGCTCGAGGGGTCCTGACCCAGGTTCGGTGTGCAAGGTTTGCCAAAAAACCCCTATACTACTAGCCCTTTCGGCAGTGACCTGCTTGCGCAGGTCAAAGTCTCACCCAAAGTAGTATGGGTGGGTGCTGGAACTAGGTTTCTGCACCCTGAGAAAGGATGGGTAAAGCAAGCAGAGATGCACTAGGTCCTGTAATCCCTGATTACCTTGTTCTGCACAGAGTTAATTAAGTCTCTATTCGCATCCACGTGCACTAGATATATAGTTATATTCTTGTTATAACATAAAAAAAACAGTACATAAATAGAACATAACATATCTAGATCCAAGAACGCAATACACAGATCTTTCACAGCTTAAGGACATAAAACGCACAATAAAGAAATTACCAGAAATTCACACAAAAGTACTCACAGATTCAGTTCTCTAACAATCTTTCGCATTCATCATTCATCAATTCTTCCTTACAATTCCCTTCCCAACCTTCACACACAGCATCAAGGTCTACACACAACTGGACTTGGATCTCTGCGCACACAGCCAACAGGAGTCTGTTTCCCAAAACCCAAACAGATAGCTTAAATCACAATTCGCATCAATAGCTTATCATATCTTATCTTTCAATACAAAAATGGTCCTCTATTTATAACAATCTAGCCTAATCTTTCCTATGGTCCATAAACCATGGTTTTCGGACCCCTGGTTTACCCTTTTACCCAATACAATGCTTTTGGGGCTTTGACCCACCCCAAAACCCCTCGACTAGATTAAATCTAATAAAAAATATTCAAAATGGACTAGTTTCACAGCTTGTTAGGAGACCCTGTTCCAACAATTAAACAAAATGTCTGATTTCGCAGGATAATATTTCAAAAAATACAACACCTTGCTTTGATATCCAAACATATTGATCATTGTTCTTCGCTTGAACTATTGTCACCGCTAGAGCTACTTCCATGACTTGGGTTATTTTCAGGAATGTTTTGTTCACGGTGTTGATTATTTTCTTCATCTTCACCATCCATCTACAAACATAAAAGTAAACAGTAATGAGTGTATATATATTGGTGAGAATAATGAAAATTGAAATATTAAATAATATACATCAATGTAAATTGAAAAGAAATGGCGTACCATTGCAACAATTGACTCATAAACTATACACATTCTTTAAAAACCATGTAACATGCCATATTTCAAGATTTCATCTGTTGGTGCAGTTCCATACTTTGTTTCTACAAGTTTTATACCCCATAACAAATCATATATTTAATATAAAACGTTTTTTTGTTTTATTAATTATAGATGGAGCTAAGTAAAACAAGATCAATAGATTCTTACAAATTCTACAATTAATTTCTAATATGCCAACATATACTCACAACCCATATTTAACCCAATTTCAATCAGTTCCTCTGATGGTTCTTCTTTGTATGTTAGCACCTATTTGAAGACATTCAATGATGATTTTTGTAAAACAAATTAAAAAATACAACAATGAAATATAGTTAAGTTGTTATAAGGAAGTAACAATTACTCACAAACTTAGATATCAACCCTTTTTTTCCTTGTCATCCTATTTTATGTGCTGAATGGGTTCCATTTTCTTTTCTTTTCTGCAAGAAAATAATTGAAAATTAATATTTAATGCTAAATTGTTTATTTATTGTACATAATGATCGAAAAATTCACTGATTACATATTACATTTGAAGCACATTGTTGTTGAGATGGATCCTCCTGCAATGCAATTTTGTCCATTTCTTTGACAATCTCCTAGTACACCTTTTTGGACATTCCTACTGGCATATTTCTGATATCAACGTGTTCATCTTTTGATATTTTCATAATCTTCCCGAAAATGTAACATGACAATAAACTATTTAGTTTGTATATTGATAAATGAAAGGTAAATATAACAAAAGTGATATTTATAAATAATTCTAGAAAAACATTTAAAGCAATATTACTTTTTCATTCCTTCTTTTTGTTGTTGTATGTTATTGCTATTAAAAGTCTCACGTGTATCATTAACCAATTCTCTACAAACCCTTCCTGTAGTTTAGATAAAATTTGGTTCTCGGAATCATTGGATTGGTTTTTTTATTGTAAGTGGAAAGAACGTCTATACATTCATTCCACTAGATCCCTCAAACTTTTGTAAAAAAATTCCCCCCTTTCGTTAAACTCTAGCACCACTCCAGATGAGCTAAGGAGAAATTCATTTTCATTTGCATGTTCTATTTTTTTTCTTTTCTTAGAACAACATTCATTTTCTGAATTGTTGGTCCGTGTAGAATTTTTTTTTTTTTTCTTTCTGAATTGGACTAATTCTATTAAGCAAAAATATGGTACAAAAGATAATACAGTCAAGAGAATCAAGAAACCGGCCAACCGGAAATGATAAAATATCAACCCCGGTCCCGGTGAGAGAAAAAAAGACAAGCAAGGAACATCAACAAGCGAATAGAGGGCTAGAAATAACTGACTTCTACCCAGCATTGGTAGAGTCTTCCACATGAAGTTTCTTCCCTTTCTTTTTGTTGAATTTAACCCAACCATCATGGTGAGTATGTACTTGGATGATTTGAAGACTAGAGTTCTCCAAATGAGGGATCTCCTTATCAGAATCAGAGGAGGCGGACTCATGAATACGTTTCTCAGTGACTGTAGTATCAGGGGGATGCACAGGAGCGGTGGTGGACAAGTGCTTCTTCTGAGGAGCATGATCTGATATTGCATCACTCCCGTCATCTTCTAAGCTCGAGGATTCAGAGTCTACAGTAGGCGGCGGGGCACAAGGACTCCATATTTTGGATTTGGAATTTTTACTATTTTACTTTTTCTTTTTTGCAGGGAATGTGGGGCAAGAGTTCTGCAAATGCCTTGTTTTGTGACAATGGCGGAAACGGAATGCAGTGTTCTCATAATCTAAGATCTGAGTCCATACTAAGTCGCCAACCTTGATGATGATTTCGTCAGGCAGGCCTTTGCTTAAGTCTACTTCCGCACATATTCTGGCATATGTGTAGAGACCTTTAATTTCCCTATCATAATCTGTCGTTACAAAGCGGCCCAAGGCGTCATCCATGCCTCTGTAGACTGCTAGATGCCATAGATGGACCGATAAGTTGGGAAGCCTGATCTAGACAGGTGTCCTGGTGATGAAAGCTGTAGCTGGGTCAAATTCTGGGAACCATGGGGTTAAGAATAGCCCTGTTGTTCCCAAAAACTAGGGACCTTCCTCTAAGGCCTGTTCCTAATGCTTAGAGTGATCGAACAATAATATGAAGAATCCTTTTGAACAAAAGCTGACCTTGCATTTGCTAGTCCAATTTTCATGGATCCATTCGTAGAGTTCCTTTTTACGCGGCCAAAGTCCATTAAAGTTGCAAATGATGGATTTTTCTGCAAATTTTTGAAGATCTTCTGTGAGATATAGATGGGAGATCTCAACAGAGCGAACATCATCCAACTTTTCAACCAGAAAAGGATGGGGCTTGGGGGTTTTAGGAGGTTTGGGTTTATGAGAATGTACTGCATCTTTGTATGAGAAAGAAGGGGCTGAAGAAGACTGTCCAGCTATGCCTTCTCTCAAACGAAGGGTGAACACAATAGAATCATTTCTATTAATTCTGTAAACTGAGAGGGGAAGAAGGTCCTCAAGTTGTTTACCTTGGTAAAGAAGTCTCTGGTGGACCGAGGGTATCCCAGTCCGGCATTCCAGATTTAGCTTGATATTTTGCACCAGATCTGAGGAAGAAACCCATTGCAATATTATTTTTCTTGAGAGATGCAAGATTTGGATCTGAAATGAGGGAGGGTAAATTTTTAGAACAGGATCTATGCGATAGCTGAGGACCTTTCTGCTAGTGCAGATAGCCTCACTTCCTTGCATAAATATGCCGAGTGGGAGGGGATCGCCTTCTGTCCAGCTCCAGAACCCGCCACTATTGCAGCAGGGGGTAGCGACTAGGGTCTCAACCCGGGCTGTGATTGATTTTGCAGTGGGGCATTTTTTTGTTGTTGCGCCCGAGCCCACTGTGTTGAAGGCATTCGCGAAGAGGCTTGGAGCAGGGAGCCCAAGCCAGACTCCCCAGGACGCTGCATCAAAGATTTTTTTTCGGAGTGAAGAGAACCACTGAATCATCTCCATCTTTAGCATCCTCGCAGTTGAAGGTGAGGACGGCAGGGTTAGGTATTGCAGGAGCGGGATCTGCAATTTCGATGAAGGCGGTAGCAGAGCCATACATAACCCTAGTGGCGACCATTCCTCTCCAAACTTAATTGTTAGGAAATATTACATAAACATGTGATTCATCTGAGTATAATATTAAATAGATGTGAATTAATAGATTGTTTTACACATGTTATCTAATAATTTTAAGTATATTATTAATGAAATTAAAAAAAATAAACTCATATTGGATCGATAGTATTTTTTCATTCAGCTGATTCATCCTTTCACAATTTTTCCATCAAGCTTTTACGCTCTTCTAGTCCTAGATCAGAAATAATCTTATCGATCTCCATCATTTTGTGGTTCTGCATGATACAAAGTAAACAATACATATTAGTTAAACTTACATATAGTTCAAAAATAATATTTTTGTAAATAATTTACAAAGAACTTGCCTTTTTTTCTTTTCTTGATGTGTTATCAGTATTTTTGTTACTCGATCTCTTGTCAGAAATTTCTTTATCAATCTGAAACCTGTACCATATCATTCATTAATATTTTATAAATAAATTGTCAACTTTTCAGGTAAAAAAAAAATCTCAAAAAACCGGTGTGCCATTTATTCTGTACGCACCGACGTCGGTGCACGGAGGTATTATAAATGCACCACACAAATCGTATTATAAATTATCAATGTCAACAAGGAGAATCGATGTATTACATGTTAACCACCACATCGATTAACACAGAGAAAATAATAAAAATCTTCGAGTGTTAGTTTTTGTAGCATAAACTGTTTCCATATTTTACATATGGCGCATTGATAAAAAAAAATTGTTTTTTAATTTTTTATCACAGTAATTTCATGGTGCACTTGGAAAATATGGTGCAAAGGTGTGCTAGGTTACACTAGGCGCACTGATGAAAAAAAAAATCCGTTTCTTTTTTTTTAAATTCACGCAGGGGCCGACATGGATTGTGATCCGACTATGCAAGTCGTCCCATGGCTCAGATGTCTTAGGCCTATATTTAGCAATACAAACCCTATAAATCTTAAATGAAAATCCCTAATTTTGAATTCAAAGAAAGAGGGAGAAGAAAGGGTAGAAACAAAAGGAATGTAGGGTTTGTTTCTAAAATGGATTTTATTTTTGTGCGAAACAACATGTTCGTGGTGTGCCATAATGAAATAGCTCACTGGCGACATATTTTACTTTTGGCACACTGAGAACAAAATATTTTTTATTTTTATTTTTTATCATAGTACTTTCGCGGTGCGCTGGGATAATACAATGCATTGGTGTGCTAGGTTACGCTGGGCGCACCGATGAAAAAAAAAATATGTTTTTTTTAAATTCACGCAAGGGCTGACATGGATTGGGATTCGACTATGCAAGTCATCCCGTGGGTTGGATGTCTTAGGCCTATATTTAGAAATACAAACCCTATAAAACTAAATTGAAAAGCCCTAATTCTGAATCATAAAAAGAGGGAGAAGAAAGCACGAAAACAAAAAGAATGTAGGGTTTGTTTCTAAAATGGATTTTTTTTGTGTGTGAAACAACACGTTTGTGGCACACCATAGTGAAATAGAACACTAGTGCAATATTTTACATATGGCACACTGATAAAAAAATATTTTGTTTTTTAATTTTTTATCACAGTACTTTCATGGTGCGTTGGGATAATACAGCGCACCGGTGCCCTAGGTTACGTTGGGGCGCACTGATGAAAAAAATATGTTTTTTTTTTAAATTCACAGAAGGGCTGACTTGGATTGGGATCTGACTATGCAAGTTGTCCCATGGTTTGGAAGTATTACTTCTATATTTAGCAATACAAGCCCTATAAATCTAAATTGAAAAGCCCTAATTCTAAAATCACAGAAAGAGGGAGAAGAAATGGCAGAAACAAAAAGAATATAGGGTTTGTTTCTAAAAATGGATTTCTTTTAATTTTGTTTCTGAAAACTGCAGAAAAAGTAAAAAAAAAAACTGTAGAAAAAGTAAAAAAAACAATAAAATTTAATTTTTTTCTTTTATTGTGTAAAGAAAACTGCAGAAAAAGTAAAAAAGACAATAAACCCTAATCACGAGATCGTTTGAAATTCTATGCTACAGGGTTTGAATCACGAGAGGTTTGGAATTCTGATTTTCTGAATACTTCTATTCAAACGTATTTCCCTACTCCACAGTTCTCTCATGCTCTGTTTGCTCTAGGTATGTCTCCTACAAATATCTAGCTAAATGTTTTTGCAAAAATAGTGAAATAATGAAAAGTGTTTAGTATTTAAAGAAATGTTTTATGAAATTAGATATTCAAAAATACTTTGCTGCCCATTTTTCAATTTACCTCTTTTTTTCACTTAAAGAAAATAGTGTTGTGATTTTTTTATTTGTAGTTATTCATCATATGTGCATCACTTAATAGCACTGCATTAGTGCGTCTATTTATAAAACGACACCGATGCGCAGTACCAAAAACGCACCGGTGTCATGATCTGTACATTAGCACCGATAACAAGAAGTCCATTTTTAAGGTACTGGAATTACTTTTGGGTATGTGCACCGAAATTTATTGTTTATTTGGCTCAAATACAGGGAGAAAATATCATAATTATATCTAATGGACGATTCTTCAAAATACAGCTCGTTCCATAATATTTCTCAAATTCCATCATGGGGTTCTCCCTATCCATCTCAAGACATAATATTTACTTCAGATTTTATTTATATTTTCATTATCTAATTGAATTTATGTTTTTTATCCATGTCAATCATGCACAGCTTAATTTAATTTATAATTTATACAAATTTTCATGTTCATGCAGATTCAGCATCGAGTTCAGATGCACAAAATATTCAAACAACTCCAAAATGTTGGAAGCTCTTATCAGGAGCTGCATACTGCAAGGCGCATTTGGTAGATGAAAATGGATAGCCACTTCACCCTACCAATTGTAATAATATTGCATCTTCTAGCCACAATCCCGGGACAATGATGGTAATAATTATAATTGTTTGGCATATTGATTAATGTAATTATTTCAATGTCAAACCAATTTATAATCATGCAATATTGTCAACATGGTTACTAATTGATATCATATATTTTGTACTAATCATGTTCAAATATATTTTTTTGATTATTAGGATTCTAGTGATTATGAGTGACCTACCTACCATCTTTCACTGCACGTCACGACAATGTAAAATTGAGAGAAGACTGAATTAACAAAAAAAATCGGAGAGGAACGATACCAAGAATGGTTGAATCAACCACTGATTCAATTCCTGCTACGTCCAAATTCACCAATTAGGAATGACTACAACAATAGTAGTTATTCACAAGCTGGCAATGGAGGAAATAAAATAGAGGTTGGTATGGATGATTACTTAAGGGATACAGTTGCCATGGAGACAATGTTGTTAGATGCATTCCAAAACTATGATCAACTAGGGGATGATGCTCATATCGCTCACACCTTTTTCGAAAGCCTTAAATTTGCTTCCACCACCCCTCTCTTTGCACCTGGCGGTCAGTCAAAGTCTACCCAGTTCGGGACAATGATGTTACTTTAAAACTTGAAAGAAAAGTTTGGCTTGTCGAATGCATGTCTCTTAGAAGTTTTGAGGTAAGTTATCATAAAGTACTCCCTTATATAATTTGAAATATAATCAGTACACATCAATGAAAATTACAAATGGTAAATTTTATGAACTTTAATAATTATAACAACATTAATGTACATTTATTAATATATTTTTCCACGATCACCAACTACAAGTTATTCAAAGATAAGGTTCTTCAGAGTGATAATGTCTTGCCCGGTAGCTATGAAGAGGCAAAGAAATTGTTGAAAATGTCATGTGTTGAGTACATATCATATCATGGATGTCCAAATGATTGTATTCTATATAGAGGAGAATATGAATACAAAGAGATGTGTTCGAAATGTGGGCATGACAGGTATGATAAATAAAAAAAGAAGGGTAAATCACATGGTGGTCCTCCTTTAAAGATATTTAGGCACATGCCTATAATCCCAAGGATTAAAAGGCTCTTTCGTTGCAAAGAATTAGCTATGTTGCAGGGATGGCATGCCTCAGATATAAGTGAGTTGGGAGTTATGCGAATCCCAACTGATTGAATAGCCATGAACCACATAGGGGATACATGGCCCGAAAAATTCAAGGTTGAAGTACAAATTCTATGACCCAGCATAGCCATGGATGGCACCAACCCATATTCCCTCCAAAACACCAACTATTATATTTGGCCTGTAGTAGTGATCAATAACAATATCCCCCCATGGTTGTCCATGAATAATGAACATCTTATGTTGGCTCTCATAGTCCCTGGTAGAAGACACGTGAATCATATGGATGTCTAATTATAACCATTGGTAGATGAATTGAAGGAATTATGGGTTGGGATAAATTTATACGATGTATCAAGACCGATCATAGCGAAGAGAAGTTTTACATTGTATGGCATATGTGCTTACACACCACATGATTGTCCAGGCTTAGGAGTTTTCTCTGGTAAATTACATGTTTAATTTATTGATTTGTTTATATACATAACAATATCCTTTCACATATTAGTTATTTAATTTGTTTTAATATTTGTTCTAATCTTCATGATATTCTTTAACGTGCCATGCATATTAATTGTATACAATAATCTCGCAGGTCTTGTAACAAAAGGGTATTTTGGATGTAAAAGTTGTGGACCTTATCTGAAAGCTAGATGGTCCAAGGACCTATGAAGACTAGTGTATGATTGGTCCAAGGTATTCCTCCTAGAAGAACACCCTTACAGAAGATCAAGATCCACTTTCAATGGTAAATGAGAGAGAACCCAAAGGCCTCCAATAATGACACCAATTGAATGGCTTAGAGCATATGAGAGAGAGAAGGAGAAGGAGTTCATAGAAATGTTAGATTCAAATGGGGAGCCCAAGTTTGATGATCGATAATTGTTCGACACCTATGTTAAGAAATTTCCCATTGGGATGAAAAGGAAATCTATCTTTTATAAACTTCCATATTGGGAGCATCTTAAGATTACCCACTTATTAAATCCCATGCATATATTTAAAAATGTTTCATCTTCTTTATGGAGGCACATATCATCGAAAAAAAGTGACACATTGGTTGTTAGGAAATATCTTATTACTTCAAAAACTAAAAAGAAACATTGGCAAAGACGATTGGAAAGTACGGGATCAGAGGCAGGTGTTGGTCCCTCTAATTCATGGGTTTTTTGAGAAGGTGATGTCCCATGGATTTTTAAAAAAGATGATATTTATTTAGCAAAGGAAGTTATAATGGGTGTGAGGGTGCCAACTTCATACGGGTCTTCACTACAGTGCTGCTTCACCATGGATGACCATTTGTCGAGGTTGATATCGCATGACCATTTGAATCCTCTAAGAGTATGTATAATGTCAAAAGCATGATTTTATTATTTTTCATATTAATAAATTTTATCCCATGCGGGGATCATAAAACATAATTGGTTTTCTATATTATTACACGTGTTTATAACTTTGCAGTGTCATTATCCTTTTTTCATGCATGGGTGTGTGAAACGTGAATTCCCTCAAGACCTAGGATGTGCCATATCTAAATTATATACATTTGTATGTTGGATCACGTCAAAGGAGATTCATGTGGCTAGCATTCCATGGTGGCATCAATGGATAGCTGAGATTGTTTGTATGTTTGAGAAGGAACTACCGATGAGTTTCATGGACTTATAGGTTCATCTTCTAATCCACTCTAGTACATGAGGTTGAATTATTTGGGGTGGTTTCTTGTCGTTGGATGTTCTTCTTAGAGATGTACATGAAGAAATTGAAAGGTTTTGTTCGAAAAAAGGAAAAAACCGAGGGGTCTATGGCAGAGGTGTACACATCATATGAATCATTCTATTATGCCAGTGAGTACATCAAGAAGATTGACAATAGACCAAGTGTGGTGATTTGGGAAGATGAAAGGGATGAAGACAAAATAGAAGGGGAGTTTCCCCAAACTAGTAGAAAAAAGCACTTGATAAAGAGTAAGCGACTTATAATTTTTCAAATTTACACAAAGTTAATATTCATGTTGAACTTCGATATAATGTATCTTTTGATCTCTGTGTACTATATAATATTAGTTTGATTTCATCAGTGAATGCAGAAATTGAAGAAATCAATAAATTCATTCTTTACAATTCTGAAGCGACAAAACCATGGGCCGCATTGTACGAACAAAAGAGGATGAAATGGGATAGTGATAGGAAAGAATTCAGATGGTTCAATGGTATAAGTGTGCCTTATCCCGATCATTTAAAAGAAAATATGTGAAAAATATGACCCAACAGCTCGGTTTTTGACCAAGTCAGAGAGAAATATAGTGCAACCGGCCATTACCCACGTGCTGAAGAGGATGCGCAAAATGTAGGGATTGGGTGCAACAACTCAGTAATAATATTTTTAATTTATATGTAAATTTGAAACTTATATTACATCTATATTTCATATTTTAATTGCTGGGTTATTATAAGACACATGACACTATGATTTTCTTAACTTTTTTATAATAGGTGCATTTTTTCCCATCTATGTGGGCATATGGACACCATTTTCGCACAGAAAATGCCGATGCTGGAAACATCACACAAGACTATGGAGTGGAAGTCGAGTTCGATCAATCTAGTCGATCTAGTCACCATGATCAAAACGTAGTACGAGGGATGTTAGATTACGTTGGAAAGATACAAGAGATCATTGAAGTGGATTTCTCTTCTTTCCAATGTTTTATTTTTAGGTGCAAGTGGTGGGACACCGTTGATCGGAATAATGTAAAGGAAGATCGTGATAGTAGGTTGATATGTATCAACTCTAGAAAGATGTGGGATGAAGCTAAGGAGCCCTATGTTTTCCCCAAACACTGCAACCAAGTGTTTTTTTACCCAGATGTGTTGGATAGGGATTGGTGGTTCGTATTGACACATGACCCTAGATAAAAACATATTTTGAGAACAATAGTGTTATCATGCCATGCGAGCTGGAAGATAATGAGGGCGATCATGAGAACCGAGAATGATATGGTACATGTGTTATTTCATCAATATTTATACTTTTTAAGATGGGTTTTTCGAAACATTATAATATGTATTTTGAATTAATTGGTAATTTGCATTGTGTTAATGTTAAAATCAATATTTCACTTGATAATTTGCAATTATGTTGATCTCAAAAACAATGGCATACTGTATAAATTAGTTCTTTTTTTTGTATCTAAGATCATAATAAAATAATGATAATTCTAAAGTACATGAATTTATTTGCATTATTTTCTAAACTTTATTATGTTACAACAATTCATATTATTCTAGATTTATTATTTTACAATTATTTAAAATTTTACAAATGTTTTCCATACAATTACAATTAAAATTAGAATTAGAATTACAATTACAATTACAATTTTACAATTTCACGTACAATTACAATTACAATTACAATTTTACAATTTTACATATATACCATTACAATTACAATTTTACAATTTTACATACAATTAGAATTACAAATATTACAATTTTACAATATCATGATCATTTAATATTAAATTAATTAATAGACATCATTTTCATGAAAACCATCGTACAAACATCATATTTCACTAAAAAACACATTCAAAATTTCTAACATCATCGTGATCATGATCATATAACAAAACACAATTAACATTATATATTAAAATCATCACAACACAAACATCAAATATACATCTCATGTCAAATAACTCATGCTATCACATACACATCTATCTTCAAGCTGCACATTAAATGAACATATCTAACATGACCATACACATCATGATGATCACCAACATGTAAATTAAATACAACTGCAACATGAACATAAAATACATGGACTATATATATATATATATATATATATATATATATATATATATATCACTAAATAATTTCAAAAATACACAACTGTAATATAAATGTCATGGATCAGCTGGTGGTACAACATAAAATATAACAGTACTAGTCGAGGCTTGCTCAGTGAATGGTGCAGCCTCAACGGTCGATGGTCCAACCTGTTCATGATCATGAGTACTACTGGATGCTGCCGGTTGCTAACCAGATGTGGTTGATGGTCCAACCTGTTCTCCATGATGACTGTTGCTAGATGCTAGTGGATGCTACTCATCTTGTGCAGCGCGAGGTGAACGACCATGAGATGATGAGTCATTGCTCATGGAATGTCGATCACGTGTTGCATCTTGAAAACGCCTATAACATGAAACAGTCCTCCTCAGCTGTGTAACCAAGGTCATAGCTCCTACGACATGCAGCATCAGTCTGTGCATCTCACGCAGCATGCCTCTCCACATCTGTAACAACCTACCATCAACCTTTATGTCTCTCATATGAGCGGGCTTGATTCCCGCCTCAACAATAAATTCTGTGAGTTTGTTTCCCAACTCCATCCTATATCTACTATCACACCGACCGCGCCTATCAAAAGGCGGTATCGGCACACCAGCAGAAGAAGGTCTCTCTACACTAGCCTCCTGATGATCCTTGGCATCTGGCATGCCCTGATCATCATCAAGGTCCACACTTGGATCATGTGGTGGTGATGGCACGTCCTCTCCATCAAAATACCCAATGTATGAAAAATATATACAAGTACACAACAACAATTAGACAATTTCATTAAACAATTTAATTAAAAAAAGTTAAAGAACATGTTAGAATAAATTTAAATAAAACAATAATATTAGCTCTATCGTCCAGCGGATCATTAGCCGTGAAGAGGATGTTGGCACACTGTCGCCAATCCAAACCCGCATAAGGAAAAGGTACCACAATAAAGGGATGCTCGTCAACACTGGCTAGAAACTCCAGTGCATCATTCGATATCCTCGCTGGAAACATAGTCTCACCCCACTTGGGCATCATCTACCCCCACATGTGCATCCATGCCTCAAACATCGCTTATGAGGCTGCTGAACAAAATTAGGCCTTGTCTCTGGAAACCTCTCAAATAATAGACAAAAAATCTCTAAAGAAAAAGGGAATTTTACCCTCCCTTGTGCATGAGCACGAAATCTATCTAAGGTTGTACAAAACTGCCACAAAAAAATGGCAAACCACCTGACAAGTCGTCGCTCTTGTACTAAAGAATAAACATAATATAGAAGAGAGAAAATAATATGTTTCCCATCACTAGTGTTGTGTGAAATGGTAGAAATGAGAATTGAGAGGCACTACACCTCCTCACTACCAAATGCACCAATATGTAACTGACCTCTAGTGACCTAAAAATCTGAAGGAGACAGTACTGATGCTCTAATGATCTCTGGGAGTACACTAACTGAATCCCTGGTACATAGCCAACTGGAACCTATAGGAATGAGGGAAAATCCACTGCTCTCCTTGATATCCCTATAATGAAATATATATCCTCCTCAGTGGGCTTGTACCACTAGTTACGACCAACACGGAAAGCTTGTTGGTGGGCATTCCACCTTCGAATAAGATGTCTCAAAAACAAACCATTGCCCTATAGGGAAGTAGCCTCCTCATAGAACTTGAGGAGACCTACCTGCCTTAGGATCCCCTGGGTAGCTATTGTAATAGGGCGTGGGTACGCATCTCTCTCCCTCTCACATGCCTCCCACAAGCGAACCATGTTATATTGCTCTGCTTGTTGTTTCTATTGTTCCCCCTCTTCTCTCCTTTCACATCTCTGAATGATTTACATATTAAATACAATTTTTTTATTAAATGAGTATAAATATACATATGTAATTTTTTTTGGAAAAAAAAAAGACTCGGTGTGCTAATAAAACAGTCATGCACTAGTCCCAGTGCATCTTTTTATGGAGCGCACCAGTGACGATGCACCAGATAATATGAAACGCATCGGTGGCAGTGCTCCCGAAAATTTTTAGCGCAATGTTAACTATGTACGATGTCAGGAGTGTGGTACACTGACTAAAATATACACCCCAGGCATATAGCTAAGTCAGCGGACTGACCTCTTGCCATCATTACATAGAAAACTATGCGGTATTTTACCAGGTTGCACCATTGACCCTGTCAAAATACGGAAAGTGGTGTGCTGATAAAAATACCCATCCCAGGGAAGATATTTTATTCAATGCACTGCATTTCCGCTATTCCACCAGGTCAACAGTGCGGCCGGGTAACCAACCACACCGCACTTTTAAAAAAAAATTAAAATAGCACGGTGTGCCTTCGGTACCTCTCCGGAACCAGTACGTATACCATTAGCACCGGTTTACTTGGCCGCACCATTGATCCTGTCGAACTGCGAAATGCGATGCACTGACAACATTACCCTCCCCGGGGCATATATTTCAGTCAACGCCCCATCTTGCCACTATTCCACATTGTCAAGGGTGCAGCCGAGTAAATGAATGCACCAAACTTTATAAATTTTTTAAAATAACATGGTGTGCCTATAGGTACCGCCCCAAAACTAGTGTGGATACCATTAGCACTAGTTGCAGTGCAGCCTGTAAAATTACAGGCAGCACCGTGAACTGATGCGAGCCGAACGGCTCGAGTGCACTGCATGACAATATTTTTTTTCTTTTAAATGGTTAATTTTAAGGTTATTTGAAATTCTAATCTGCTAAAAGGCTTAATTATGGAAAAACAAGAAAAATATCTGTACATTTGGCTGTTGAGGAGGCATATTGGCTATAGAATTTGGAAAAGAAAATTTTCCCACTGTTTTACAAAATTCAAATTTGATATTGGTGGGCAATGCACAGTAGTAGTGCGTGCAATGGGTTCAATGGGAGCACCGATGTCAGGGTGGCTCAGACAAGGATAAATTGCACCGGTGTTTGAGAGCTCTAGAGCACAGAGAAAAGTGAAAAATGTGGTTTTTTGGCCGTAATTTTTTTTTTCATTTAACCCGGTTCTAGTGTGTAGTGTTTTTATGGGCACACTAGTGAGACTGCTTAATAATCCACCAGGTCATTTCTATCTTGGCGTTATTTTTTATGACGCACCAGTGCAGAAGAGTTGTAAAGCACCGGTGCACTACAGTAATATGACGCACTGGGTGGGTGTGTACGAAGTGCACGGTTTCCGGTGTGCCAATGTTTTCTGTGCACTGATGCTTTCTCTTGTTGAACGCACCAGTGCGGTTTATGATGATAACCACACCGGATGAAAAACATCCGCAAAAGCCTCTGTCGGCCAACCTCCTCTAGTAACCTTTGCTAGAAATGGATGTATAGGTATTTTTGTAAGGGTTTCCTCAAAAAAATATGCTAGAGGGTATTTTCCTTGTAGTGCTTCTACGTGAGGGGAGTACTCGTCACCATGCTGCTCATTTAATCTGTAGGGAAAATCTAATGAGTTTATAGTTATCTATGTTCTTCTCTTCCTTCAAGTATATCATGCCAGCTAAACCAAAACATAAACATAAATAAAATACCTCAGTGTAGTTCACGGGAGGATATCTCATTTTCAATATAAACCATATTATCATAATACATGTATAATCATAATCATAACAATATATAGAATCATATTAATCATCATACAGTTACCATGCATGATGCCACAACTACATTAACAACTAGACACAATGCATGCATAACAACATATGTACAACATCCATGCATACACAATACATACAAACACTAACATGCATTCATGACAAACACATCTCGATAACAACACAATCAACTTTTTCATGGCATCATAACGAAAACCAAGACCACTATAATGCATACACAACAAACACATATATCACAAGAATAAGGATACATATGCAACTAACATGTACAGATGACAACACACTCATCCAAGGAGAATAGAAACCAAACATCACCCAAGGAGAATGAAACCATGCTCTGATACCACCCTGTAATTCCCTCCTCCCACATTTACCCAAGATAATCAGTCCACCGAGGTAGTACTGAGACAAAGAGTTACTATGATATGACTCAACTTCCCAAGTACATTTAAGGAAGTGGAATGAACAATACAAGACCAATATGACCTTCCTGAGATGTTATAGGACCCTTAGGAGCCAACTGACAATTACAGGTTCCCAACCCCTGATACAACTTCATGTTTGACTAATCTAGAGCCCTAGTCACAATGATAACAAACCCTCCATGAGAATCAAACTCTTACAGTCACATGCACGATAAGACATTAATGCAAGCGCATCATTTTTCAGGTAGTTCTATTACTGTGACCCCGGATTCTGAGCCACTTTTTAAGGGCCAAGAATTAGGCCACTACCTAGACCCTCATTAAACATCCAAAAATGATAAATAACATGATGACAAGGCCTCAAATGCAAAACTTGAATAAGGACCTAATCTGACAAGGTGTAGCCATGATAGATATTTTGTCAAACACATCATGAACTTGTAATCTACAAGTCATATAAACACAATTGAACACAGGGAATTCATAATTATCTGACATTTATCAAGAAGTAATGATTCCTCCTCATAATGGTTGAAATATCATATATTGGGTCATGTTCACTAAAACTTCATCTAATAATAAGAACATTATGAGAACCACAACTCAATTTTTGTAATAAACCATGCTCATAACCATCATAATAATAAAGATAGAATAACCATTAAGATCACATAATAACAAGTACATTTACCCATAAAATACAAGAGTAAAATATCTCTTATTAACCTATGAAAAATTCAACCAGGTTTGGGACTTCCACGTGCCACCTCACCATATATTAAGTTGAACCAAATATTTCTTTCAACCAATCACCCATGTCCCACATCTAAGGTACGAATGTGAGATCTCATGGAATATACCAAACAAAATAAACTAGGGCTTCTAGAGGCCAAACCACATCAACCCACAATGAGTGATTCCACCTCACAGTTGGAAATTAAATGATCACTAGATCAGTCTCTACCCAAGTTTTCCATGTTTCCAAAGAATTTGTTCTAACCAGGGATTCTAGGATTAGTAACTCAACCCACATCTCATGTCAGGCTTCAAGAGAATTTTTCCAACCAGGGATTCTAGGACTAGTAGCTCAACCAACCAGGGGCTTCCATAGTGTTTTTCGATCCAGGGCCTCTAGGACTAGTAACTCAACCTAAGATTTTACAGGAATTCCAGAGAATTTGTCCAAACAAGGCTTTGAGGAACTAGTAAAGCAACCCACAACTATGAGGAACATGAGCACCAATAAAAAAAAATTTAAACCCACAACACCATGTCTATCTAGGAAATGGAAAGGCTAGGAAAAAACACTATCAATCTAGGAATTCCTCCATGCCAATGATAGATCATAACCAAGAAACCACATGCATGTGTCATTCATGCCACAACTAGAAAGGAAATCATACATGCAATTAGGTACTTGCAAATAAAACATGTTGCATCTATTTTTCCCTCTATCCTCTTACGCTTTGCTACTTTTACTTCCCCTTCTTGCTCCAAATCCCAATTATGCCACACTCATCCAATAGTTCTCCAAGAAAATCCGAGTGTCCAAGAGTATGAGAGAGAGAGAATAGAGAGACCTCCAAGATAAAACTGACAAAAAGATATGAATCGATCCTCTGAATCCTTTTTACGAATTAGGCCTCTATTTTCTTTATTTTCCATTATTTTCCTTCATTTTCCTCCTCACTTGCAACGTTTGACCTTTCACCTTCCTTTTCTCCTATTTTCCACTATTTCATGAATAAAATTCCAATAAATGTCAATTTTCCTTTCCAACTCCTTTTCCATTGCCTTTGCAAAATTCCACAGGCATTAATTAATCAAAAGTAATCTGCATCACTACGTTTTTTCTCAAAATTTAGATTTTAATACATGTCCCATAACCATGGTTATTATTTTTCCTTTATTAATTGTATTACATGAAGTGTTAACGTGGGGTTGTTACATTGGGAAAAATTCCTCTTCCTCAATTGGTAATATCCTTTATTCCTTGAGTGTCTAGGTGATAGATTGAATGAATGAACTGGAAATCCTCTTAGGATCATTCACCAATATTTTAACCAAACACATATTGTCCTTCCAAATGTGGAGAGTTGTAGACTTTTGCATTTCATTAATATTGGGAAAGTTTGGATAAAATATTTCAGGCTCTTCTTGTAATTGTGAAATTTCATTTATTTTATGCTTGTATTCATCATATTTGATTTCAATATCAAAAAATTTATCAAAAAATGAATTAACCAACTTTCCTCAAACCTGTGTCAAACTATCTTGTTGCAAAGGAGTTATTGCTGGTATTAAAGTTGTTGGTTTAACTCATTAGCCTCATGCTTGAATTTGACAAGATATAAAGCACTTAGCCTTTTTTTCTTTATATTTTTATGTAACTCAATAATTTTGTCATCTCTTTGCTCAACTTTAGGCTCATATTGGTCTTTAACCAAGGTGACTTGCATTTGCAACTTTTCTTGATACTATGAAGATACTTGCCCCAACTATTGTATTCTTTCATATTTCTCCTTGATAAACTCTTTGACTTGGATTTCTTTATCAACACCAGATGTAGCATAATATCTTTCATACTTGGTTAGTTCCTCAAGCTCTTAATTTGGATATGTTGATGCTTCTTTCTATACTATATCTAATGAGGAAGGTTGCAAATAAGTACTTGTTATTATATTATGTGTATCAATAAACTTTCTTTTCTTCCTGATCTTGTTCATTACAAATTTATGTTGAGGACTATAAAATACTTTCATTGGTGGGATCTCATTATTCAATTTAATTTCAGTAGTGAAAAATGTTGGAATTTTTTCCATAATAGGTCGAGATATGATAGATGTCTTAGAAATGATACTTGGCTATGTAAGAGTAATATTTGAGGAATTAGGAGATGTATCAAGTGACTAGACTCCAACAATAGTAGAGGAATTTGTTTAAGGATTTTTTAGTTATTTCTCTAGTTGAACATGAACTCAAGTAATTTCCATGAATGTCTACTAGTCTTTAACGATATCATTAAATAATGGATTCTCTGAAGTAGTTATCTCTCAGAAATCTACTGAAGAAATATAGACATGTGGAGTAAATTGTTTTGAAAAATAATTGATATTTTTTTTTAGATATACCATTGAATGCGGGTTAGTTAAGAAAATGTAAAGGAATAATGGACCTTCTGGTATCCCTGAAAGCTATGAAATTCTAATAATTGTATAGAGAGAATAGAAAAATATCAAGGAGCCCCCAAACAAATTAATCATAATGATTAACTTCATGAACATTGTTAGCAACCTATTTTACCCCCTAGGACTAGTGTTCATTAGTCCTCATAGTTTTTTAACTTTTTCCAGGCCTTAGACACTCTTTTTTCCATTGATACTTCCCAGTCACATGGATGGAGGCCTATGAGAGTGATTGGAACCTCCCTGTCTCTCCCGAACTTTTCTTGTGTGTGAAAATATTTCATTTGTTAATAAGAGGAAGAAAAGAACTTTTAATGCACAAAAATATAAAGCCTAATTTATCCTAGGAAATAAAATGATAATCTTTTTATATTAAATTATTAACTAATCAATATAAAGAATGAAACCAAGATTAATCATACGATATCCTAATATGAAAATACTAATGAGTTTAGTGGTTATTTTCATATGAGACATTTTTTCATATTTTTGAATCTATTAAGGTGATTATGATAATGATTCAAGGCACAAATGGTGTGAATGGGAATATTATTTTTGTTGTGCTAAGATTCATTTCAAAATTTAAAGAAATTCCTTGAGGATTATGAGGTTAATTGCAAGTTTAACATGAGTTTTTTTTATGTGTTTTTATGTGAATTTCATGAGCAAATTAACATAAATAGAACATTAAACAACCACATCTAACAGACATAATATCACCATAAATCGTCACACAACACAATATGATGAAGAATTTCAACTCGCATGGTCCATCTCCTTGGTCTAGCTCGTAATTTCTTGGCTCTCTTCTATTATGCTCAAAAGTGTGATTATATTTGTTTACAATGCTCAAATAGCTTTGAAAATTGTTCCATCAACTCCAGAATGACCAAAACAATGCCTATGTAGCCTCTTTCTGCATTGAATTTGGCCAAAAAATGGAGAATTTATGACTTCCCCTAGTTTCTCCACTATTCGTTCCACATTTTCCCAAAAATTCCGCAACATCATACAAATCTGACCGAAATCCAACTAATTGAGTGTCGATTTTGCTGAAAATCGGGCAAAATTGTCTCCACGCTAATTTTCCCAAAGACACCTAAGAACCAGATTTCAAACCATACGCAAAATGGTTGAATAATTTTTTTTTTAAATATGAATTGGTTGTTAGACTAACCACCAGAATTAAATCAGTTTGTGGGAACATGTGGCGAATTCGTTGTCTCCATTGGCATTGTTGGCACCTAGTGTTTAGGGCTCCATGGTTCCGGGTCCGTCGTGGTCTTGGCATGGTCACATTTGGTGGTAATGTTATATGGTACAGTTATGAGCATGGGTGCAGGGATAGTCTCCCACCCATGGTCATTCCTCTGGGAGTAACTAGGGTTGGGGCTAGACCCGGGCTCTCTCCCCCAAATGAAAAATCAATGTTATAATAAACTATACACCAACCTTGATATTTTAAGTATCATATGTGTGATATGATGGTTTAGATTGAAGATTGGTGTTAGTTGTCATGGGTTTGACCGCTACTTTCTCCATTAATACATCACCAAATATGTTTTCGCCTCCGGTGCTACCACATGGCGGCCTTTGGTTGGGCCACATGGTAGCTTGTTGTTGGCGACATGGACAACCAATAAAATTTGACCACTAACAAACCAATAAGAATATCCCACTTGGCATCACCCCATTCAATGTAGAAAACTCTTTGACCAAGTCAACCTGCCAATGTGCATGCCCAGTCAACAATACATATTGTTGATTGGGTTCTCCCTGTAATTATTTTCCAAAGAATTTCCTGTTTGAAAAAGGGGATAGAATGTGTTTTTGGGATCATACCGTGTCGGTTTTCCAAGAAACAAGTGTTAGATTCAAAACAAAGAGATCTACATGGTCATTTATGTTCCACACCAATTTGACAAGTTTAATTTTTGAGCATAATTTTGAGCACTTGATTACTCCTCCCCACTGGAAGCTTTCAGCCCCCAAAATATCACTTTCAGTTGTTCAGAAGATGAGAGTACAATTCTCTCACCTTTATAATCTCAGTCCATTTAGCCTTAGAAGTATTTCCCTTTGAGCCCCAGACGAAGGTAGTCGACATTCCGTATTTTTGATGTCCTTGTTCTTCTGTCAAGGATGGTGTCTTGTTGAAGCTCATCAAGGTATTTAGGAAAAAATTATTCAATAGAAGGAACCTTAACCTATTGTTACACCAATTTTTGGTCATCTAACCTATTACTATTAGATGGACCAAAGTACACCATGTAAGACCAATTTTACCCTAAGTAAAATTGCTTTCACTATGAAAAATAACTTAGTAATCCATAATTTATTAAGATATTTATGGTCTAAACAAGAAACCCCATGAGGAAATATTGAATAAATCCATATTTCTTTGATTTTACTCAAGGAATAATTAGTTAAATAGTATTTTAATTAATATTCACGGTCATATTTAACCCAAAACAAGAAAATTAATGAGTTAAATCATTATTTATTTTATTATTTTATAGGAATAATTATTTAAACATTATTTAAATAATATTCCTTGTTAAATTTGACTAAATAATTTATAAATAATTGAATAAATCACTATTTATTTAATTATTACACAACTACATCCTTGAAATAATAAATAAATAATTTATTTATTTATTATTTACCAATAAAGGGATTTAACCAAGTTCAAATTCTTTTTCCCTCCAACAAATATAATAAAATATTCCATAAAAGTTGGATCTAGATTTGGTTAATAATATTTTAACTGTGCACCAATATCTATACTAACTCAATATTTTGTTATAAATAGAAGAGTTTTTCCATTCATTCACTACCTTTTATTGCCTAAAGATCACTCTGGATCTATACTTTTGTTTTGACTTTGATCCTCCATCATTGTCATATTTTGCTACCATTTTGCTTGTGAGCTCCCTTTGAGTTCCATTTTTTGTGTGGGTTTTCTAAACCATCAAGAGAGAGAGATCTTAGATCTGAAGTGCTGAGGACATAAAAGAACCCATCCCATTGAGGGGGACTGGTAACATCTTTTTATGTTCCCTTCCCAGGTGTCATAAATACAAAAATTCTTTAAAAATATTCTTGTCTTGTCTATTGGATGCATGGAGCAACTCTTGCTTTTATTTACTGCATAGATCTGGATTTTGTAGCATTTATCTTGGTCAACTAATTGTAGATCTAAAGAAACTGGTAGCCATCTTTGATGTTAGTGCTATTTGTTATGCATAGCTAAAGTGAGCTTTTTTCATACCCTTGCGATTATAATTCACACTAACAACTGGCGACTCCACAAGGGTTTACGATTATGACCTTTGTCATTTTTCAGATCCCTGCATGACCAGCTACTTCAAACCATAGGGTTTTTCTTGAGCTTCTTGTTTTTCTTTTCTTGATTTTGTTTTTAACCTATAAAACCCTAAAACAGTAAAAATTATAACTTCCGTGTGTTTCCGGACCTATTCCATAGGTGACAGACATTAGCTGCAGCTGAGACGACACTTTTTTCTGAAACCTACTCCTCAGAGTGACGAAAGTGCAGGTCACACTTTTTGGGCCAAAACCTGCGACATCAACCTTCAGGACACAGAAAACAACCTCAAACCTATGATGTCTATAGAAATCAGGTCATAAACTACAACTTGTACATTTTGTGGGAATTTTCTGTGATTTTTCTGGGTTTGTCTGGGCTATTGTGCAAGGTTTTCTAACCTCTGTGTCCGCCCATTTTGGACCTACACTTGCTTTTTTTTACTCGTCATAGTGGGAACCTAGCCCCCTAGGGCTTCAGTACGCTTCCACCTTTCTTGAAGGAGTTTAGTTGAAGCAGGTCATCTAAGATTTCAGTGTGTTCAACCATTTTTCTGATCTGATCCTGTAACTTCAAATCCCTTTTATATTGGTTATTTATCCATCCAAAACACCTCTTTTCAGTTTTGTTTGGTCCTCCTCTAGGGTCCCCTCTGTTTCCCTTCAGGTTGTAGCCTTTCACCACCTCATTTGCAGCACTTTTCCCTGTGGTTTTTTGCTATTTTCTGCACCTATTTCTAGCAGATCTGACCTTTAGATCATTGTCCCTCCCAACTTTAGATCCATTGGCTATTTTGGTGTGCGTTTGAATAGATTTTTTCCCACCCATAGACTAGTTTTTGGGAAGCTCACCTCCTTGGGTTTAGATTGATGCATCTTTAGTTTTTTATTTTCTGTTATATTCAGTTTACTTTACTGTTATTTTCAAATTTATATATAGTTATACAACACACTTATTATTTTTTCTCTACACACGTCTAGGTTTAAAAATTAAAATTAACACACTTTAACACACACACCCTAAGTGAAGATCACCTGGTTTACACTACCAGAAAAATAATATAACATTGTAATCATTTGATCCTGCACCTCTCTGCCCTTGTTTCGACATTGTAATCATTTGATCCTGCATCTCCTTTCCCTTGGCGGTCTCTCTTCCTTTTGTGATCCATGTTTTTTCTGCCATCATTGTGCCCCCAAGGCGTTTATCCCAGAGACTTCTTGGCCTTCATCCTTAGTTTCTGTTAGGAAGACTTACTCCTCCGCATAGGATTCGAGTTAGTCCTCCACCAAGTCCTCATTCTAACTCCACTTCTGGTTCATTGGGTTCCCCTTCTAGTTCTATCCCTAGTTCTCCTCCTTTCACCTTCACCATGTCTGGTTTAGGACCTAATGTTGGTGGTAGCCCCGGCCCTAATGCTGGGAATACTACTAGTGGGATAGGAATAGGAACTATCCCGACTGCTCCCTTTCTCCCTTATATGGCAGGTCTCAGTCTTCATGATTTTAGCTAGTTGATCAATGACCCCATACACCGTGATCCCGGTTGGCCTACTTTGCCAACCAAGCTCCATTGCGACATCCCCAAGTTTGAAGGTCTTGCTGGAGAAGATCCTAAAAACCATGTTCGATCTTTCCACATGTGGTGTTTGTTTAACTCCATCATCGATGACTCTGTCCGTCTTTGGTTTTTCCAACGTACACTTACTGGATAAGCTTCTAAGTGGTATTTTTACTAGGCCTCCTCCTCTCATACTACTTTTGTGACCCTTGTCTGGGATTTTCTATCTTACTTCCAGCTTCCCCTTCGTTATGACACTAGTACCGAACTTTTGACCTCTTTCTGTCAATCGTCTAGGACCTGCCTCTCCGATCATGTTCAGGAGTGGCGGAGAAGAAAAATCCTATGTCAAGCCCCTACCTTCGAAGACCGTGACTACATGGACTGGTTTCTCAGATCCCTTTTGTTTGTTATTGTAAAATATGTTGCATCTCATTTCCCTCAAACCGAATAAGCCGCTCTCTAGATTGCATTGAAGTATGACCTGATCTACGCACAGTTTGGTTATGTTTATACCATCTTACCTGATCTCCCTAGACCCAGTGGTTCCAATGCACTGGGGACATCCCATGCCACCAACGGTATTGTTGGAGCCCTTCCTCATCCTTACACTCATCCTCCCATGGGTTATGGTTTCCTTGAGGGAGGGGCCAGCTCCTCCAGTAGTTTTTCCCCTCCTGGTAGCATGTATCCAGGCTACGGCATGCCTCCTCATTTTTCCCAACATGTTTAGCATAATTTTTCCCAACCTCCTTATTATCCGTATCCACAACCTGGTGCTCCAACTCCTCCAACATTAGCACCCCCACCTCCCTTGCCTTCTCAACCCCCGCAACAACAGCCACCACCCCCTAGGGGCAAGTGTATGCACAGCAAGGCATGACTAATCCTCCTACTTCCAAAAAGAAGAGGAAAGGCACCCAAAATAAATATTCCCTAGGTAATCCAGGACCTAATCCCCAAGGGAATGCACCTAACACTGCGAACCAGCAACAAGGCACTCAGCCCAAGCAGGACAAGCTTTTTTGCATGAATAAGACTTGTTCTTGTTGCAGTGTCTATGGTAACTACACCCACAATTGTCTTCTTTTACCTCAGATGTGCCAGATGTGGGAGATTCAAGCAACATCGCAAGGAAAGAAAACCTCCCCTTCGGTTCCTCCCAATAATGCACCTATCTAGCCTTCTGTGTTTACCAATCCTTTCCCTCAACAACGATTCCTAGCTACCCAACCTCCTCAAGATCAGGCAGCCACTCAACCTCCTCCATCTAGTACCTCTAATTACCATATTCCCATGATAAACTCTGACCAACCCATTATCGTTGAACTCAACCTTCAGGCTTGGTCCCATCAGTACACCAAGCCTCCCACCATGTCTGCCCCCAAGCCCCCTTCTTTAGGTTCCACAGATCCTCTTTCGACAACCAATGGTCCTTTATAGATCCCTCAGCCTAAGGTAGAATTTCATACCAAGATCCCCAAGGGACCATTACACTGAAACGCTGCTTCTGGAAAAGTTGCCCATTCGTATAGTATAGTAGATGATTTAATGCAATCCCCTACTTCCATCTCAACGTTGGAACTCCTCTAGTTGTGCCCTTCAAAAAGAAAATCTCTACTAACTACCATGGGCATTATGGAGCCTTCATATGATCATTTGATCGTCTTCGATGTTGAATAGTCAGAACATCCTCCCCTTCCTTCTTTTGTCGCCTTCCATATCCCATTTAAGATCGAGAGGGCCAATGCCTCTCATTGTATCATTAATGAGGGTGAATCCACCTATGTGATGTCCATTGTTGTGGATCTCCTGAGTTGGCCCCTTCCACTATCACCCTCCGAGCTTGGGTTGGCCATTCTTACTAGCCCATTGGCCTATTCCACAATTTTACTAAACCTCTTGCGGGCAAGACTGTTTGTGTTGACGTAGAATTCATTGATGCCCCCTTAGATTGCAACATGATATTGGGTCGTAGCTACACCTATGCGATGTCTTCTTTCCCATCTACATTTCACCGTAATATGTTCTTTCCTCACAATGGAAATATAGTCACCATCAACCAGTTGACATAGTATGAACTGAAGTCTCAAACCTCCCCTGAGTCCATCATCTCTTCGGTGGCCAAAAAACAAATAGTCAAACCTTTGACCAGTGTCTCACCCAGAGTCTACAAAGCCTCCTATTTTCTTGGTTCTTTCCCTAGTATTCCTCCTCTTGTCTCTAATCCTAGCTCCTCAAACGTTTTCATGATGCAATCATCCTGGTCCAACCTCAAGCAGCCAGCTTCGACTAGTCAGCAGCCTCGCCCTCCACAACCTGCTCCTAGCACCTCGACTCAGCCTTCAGGACCCCCTCCTCAAGGCCCCTCATCTATAGCTAGTATCTATGAGCCTCTCTACCCTCCTTCCATGATTCCTCCTGGTCTTAAACATCTTAGAGTTGTCCTTCCTGGCCATTAACCCTTCGGTCAGATACCGTTCCTAGCTCCCCCTCTTGGAGTATTTTCAGTACCTGTCATGGCTACCTTATCCCCTCCTAACCTTACCCTCGGGATCCCAGTTTGGTAAATTGATCCCCCAGTTGCTATCCCACCTGGTCAGCCAAACCTTACCTTGCTTTTAACCCGGTTCAACCAGTCGCCATGACCCGTCCCCTTGCTTTCGTGGCTCAGCCACCTAAACGGGAACCAACTCTTGCTGTGACAACTTTGAGAGAGAGGGGAAAATCTCACATGAAGGAACCTAAAGACAAGGCCACCCTAACCAACCCTGCTCCTCCTCTACCTCCAAAGTGTACCCCCTGGTGTGCATTATGTGATGTTGGCGGTCATGCCACCCATCATTTTCTTGAGTTGCCTCGTATCAAACCCATGGTCAATGTCACGTTCCTTGAGTCTACGTTCCCGGAAACCTATATTCCTTCCTCGACTGCAGCCAAGAACCCCAATACTATCCACACCAACCAGCCCTATTCTTTGTGTGATCTCCATGGAAATTATGCCCACCATTGTCCCCACCTCATGCATTACCATGCCTCTTTTGAGGTGGTTCAAGAGTACAAGATTAAATAGAACCAATCCACCTCTCTTGTCCTGGCGTAGTATGCTTCGGACCAACCTGAGGATTTACATGCTCCCATTGACATTCCCCCTCCTGATGTCGAGATGACGGAGACAGCGACCACCATCCTCTACCTATCATCATTCATGAGATCCACAGTGGAAGTCCCTCTGAGACTTCCTCTGCTATTTCACTTGACCTCCCTTCAGTGATCACCTTGGGCTCAACATCAGTAGATCCCTTATATGCTTACTCTTTCATCACCCTTCGTGAAGATGCACATGTGAACCTTTCCTCTCATGATGACGAGTCTGGTAGATTCATCACACCACGTGGTATTCCTTCCACCAGTCACCCCATATTCTATTTTTATGACGACATTATGGAAGTAGTCACCACCCCTGAATTCATCTATCCCCCCTTACATTGAGCCCATTCATTCAAACCACATACACCTTGTGGCCATTACATTGACACCCAATGTTTGGGTCAGGGGGCACCCATATTTGAGAGTCCAAGAGAAGCAGTTCTCCACAACTCTCCTAGTGTATCTGGTCATGTTGACTCTATTACCCTTATTCTTCCCCATTTAGAAGAACCTCTAGAGTCCCATATCACTTTAGATCACTCTAGGGATGATACCCCTCATCATTCCTTCATCTTACATCATCAACCCAGTCTCGTAGACATTGTTGTTGACCAACCTTTGGGTTTTCTAGGAGAGCACTAATTCATTATCTCCAAATCCACTCTTTGAGATAGTGACACCATGTATGCCAACACATAAAATAATTCCATTTGCTTCATATATGCAATACCAAAAGAGATTTGTAATCCTCCATTCCCTTTCTCGAACTGCATAACCATAACGAAAAAAAATGGTGCACCACATCATATAAATGTGTTTATATTCCCCTTTTCTAAATACATTTGGTATTCCCATAACATGCTTGGGGGCACCAATTCCCCTCAACCATAAAAATCCCAGTTCTCAGCCAAAAACAACATTGAAACGCCCTTTCTCTAATAGGTCACACTTTTCACATCATTTCTTGCGACAAGTCATAGTTTTCTACCCAGTACCTACTACCCAAGTCACAGAACAGACCCCAAAAGGTGTGACCTAACCTGCTCATGAGCTCTGGGTGTCTACACTGAAATTTTGATCCCCTTAATTGAAAGAGTATGGTTAGGCCTCTTACCTGCAACTGACGTATCTCGATTCCATCAGTCATTTTTTCTACTACAATCACTGCAAAATTTACGGCCTTTTCTCCTCACTACATTCACCATAGCTACACTTGCAAATGAATTAAATTGGAGTGAAAATTCCCTAATAAAAGAGAAACCGCAGATTTTTCTTTCACCAGCTGCAACGAAACTGTAGCTCGATTTGAAAAATTGCCAGCACCGCTTTGAAAGCTCTCACCGAGCTCTAAAACGGGTATCCTTTAGTTTTTTATGATTTGATAATTCACCCGAACACATTTTGTCCAAGAAGGATCACTTCACCACTCCTCCAAATCGAATTTCTTCACTTGCAACACTTGTACTTGGAGTACCACTTTGCCTTCATACCTGTCCATGCTCATGTCAATTTTCGTCATGAGTAACCATCTTGTACTCATGTTTTTATGGTCCCCACCGGACCTATTCTATGTGTAAACATGATCAAGTCACCATTGTTTAGAGAATCCAAGTTGAGTCATCATCATATCCATGGAGTCTATCCCACTATAGTCCTCCATCCTTCATTGCTTGGTTCCTCTCTCGTGTCACATGTTAGAGTCAGTCTTTACATCCCTCCGTCAGAGATCATTCCTCTTATTGCATTTCATTTCCTAGGTGTCTCATTATGCTCATTCATTTGCATTCCGTTAGGGGCATGCCTTTGTTTGATGCAAGGGCTTTGTTTTCTCGTTTCCCTCATGTTTGTACCTGTTGGGTTGGTCAAAATTTCTCAAAATTCATCAAAGTTCAGTTCATGTCATTTACAGTCATAGATAGTATTTTGGTCAAAAAAGAGTCTATAAGTTTCTAGGTCTAGGGTTTGGTCTTCAGAAATGTTAAATAATGCCTGCAGGCCATGAGGATGTCTTCAATAAGTTTTCATTTCAAGATTTTCATCGTCAATAATGCTCGAGGATGTTTCTTCTTCAAAACTCTGTTTTGAAAAAGAAATCATCAAATTTGTTTTTTGTAAGGAATATGTATTTTAAAGTCTTCCGTCATGAAGTACTTCAAATGCAGCTTCTGGTCACCCTTTTCCGAAGTCCAAATGCCACCATCCTTGCAAAAATCAAGAAAAATTTCATCATTCAAGCTCACAAAATCAGTGAGGAAACAAAAAGATAGAGTATGTATTAAAGGTGAAAAGTATCAAAGTTCAAAATATTGCAGAAATGGGTTTGTCAAAAGAAAGAATCAAAGTTCTTTGTATACATGAGATATTTTCACATTTGACAATCCATTTGCACACCAAAACATCAAATAACCTAAGACAAATCATGGAGAAAAACAAAACAGTGTTTCAAGGCTGAAACTATAGAGAAATGTTGAGTGCGGCGCATTGGGCTGGTGCGCGACGCACATGGCGTGCGCGGCACATAGGGAAGATTTCTGCAGTGTAAATTAACACTAGCGTGGTGCATCCAGAGGGCGCGGTGCATTGGGTGTGCGCGCGGTGCACAGGGCTGACAAGCACAAATTCATCACCGCTTCATCAAAATTTCAAACTAACTCAATCTCCTATGCTTCCTAACTGCAGGTGTGTCGTATCATTTTTTTTATTCATGAGGGAACATGCTTCACAAACTAGAGGTAAAGGAGGCATTGAGTTTCTTGTATCAGTGAATAATTAGATGATTGAGAAAAAATGCGCTGGTAAAAATGGTACGCAGGTCAATACAGTGGAAACTACATTTCTAAGCTCTTATCTCTTATACCATCCACTTAAATTATCAAACAATGGTGACACAACAAATTTCTTCAAATTGAAAGCACGAAGAGCTTATTCTAAGCAAATGGATATGTGTTCGCTGGTATTGAAGGAGATATTGTTGAGCTTAGAAAATTTGCAGCTGGGACTGTTCATTTACAATGCGTTTTTCCCTTCACTAAGGGCCAAATCTTCGTTCAAAGTTATTTTTGTTAAAAAGTTGGTTTTCATTCAAACGTCAATGTAAAGTGAAAAGTCAAATATTGGAGCTTAAAATAAAGCGTAGATATCTACCATGGCAGAGAAATAGGATTTGATTACCTATTTTTGACTTCAGTTATGATTCAAAGGGTCTACAGCTACAGTTTTCGCCTCTCCATTGGTCATCAACAAATTTGAGTAGAAAATGTAACGTTGCTCCTTTTCAGAAACAGATGATTGGATCTTCATCTTTTGTTTGTTAATGATGATTAAACAATTCCTTATTTTGGTCGGTCTGTTTTCTCATAGTTGAGTTTATTTATTGTATTGAAAATCATTTGTAAGGGGTCTGAGTTCTGGGAAAAAGTGTGGAAGGAGCACTTCACTGTACAGTTTTGGCAGAGAATTAATGAAATGATGCAGCTCTGATTCATGAGATTCATGTGGTGTGAGTTTAGCATATGTTTCTTCTTTATGTTTCATATGTATCTTGTTATGTTTTACCGTTCATTCATGATCATTTCTAGTTGAATGTTTTTAAGTAAGAAAGGTAGAATCCAGTTTATTTCTCTACCTTGGGAAAGCATTTATGCTCTGTGTGTCTTCTTCTGTTTGAAAAGGATTCATTCATTATGCCCTTTTCATACCTCTCAACAGTATTTCCACTCCATATTATTTCAATTTTATTTCTAAACCTCCTGCCTATCTTGCCCCATGAAATACTCTGTGTTTTTTATTTAATTTCTCAGTTCATGTTGTTCTTTGACCCATACAGCCCTGAAAACTCAGTCATTCATTAAACTACCTCTTTCATATTTATTTACTAGCCTAAAATCAGTATCCATTTTAAGTCATATCAGGCCCTATTGGACATATTTTGCCAAGATAGACCCGGAGAGAGTCCTCTCCTGTCCTCGTAGGGCTAGCTACGAGGTTGAGCGTGGTTTGGTGTTACCTTGAATCCCACTTTCTTTCAGCCTAAGGTGGATTTAGGAAATAACATAGTGGAGACCATACTAGGGAGTGAATATGGTTTGCTTGTTGGTGTTATTTGTTTTATAAGCTATAGATGGAGCCTGAAGTTATGCCAGGTAGCCTTCGAAACGATTTTGCTTTGCATTAGCGGAAGTAGATAAACGCTGCTTCAGTCAATCTCCGGTCTAGCTTGTGAACGTGACACTCGACTTGTAAATTGTCTTGCCCCAGTACATGTATGAAGTTCAGATATGATCATTGATGGTGGACAACTATCAGACACCGCAAGGCTGAAATCATTCACCTGGTGACTCCATTCATTGAAAAATCCAGAAATCAATGCTTCATGGTGACTCCACTGCAGGAATATCAGTAGCTTTAAGATTTTCAAGATGGAACGGGTTGCAAGAAGATACGCTCCCATGAGCCGAGATCACATCCCAGGTTTTCTGAATAAAATTCCCAAGGTAGATTGGCTTCAGAATTTTCCTATGTTCAGAAATGTGGAAGGTAATGACGTTGCTTTTCATCTGGTGAAATTTCACATTCAAGTGCATAAATTAAAGATCTATTTTCCTGAAGACTGTTTGATGAAATTTTTTATGGCTACTCTGGAAGATGAAGCCCGATCTTGGTATGAAAGTTTGCCACCTGCTTCTATTTATTGTCTAAAATATTTTCATACCATGTTCTTTGAAAGGTATAAGGAATCTTATCCATCCTTGATTTTAGTTCAAAACTGTTGTAGCAATGTTCATAGTTTTATTGAAAATCTTGAAAATTTTTATGAAGATGATGACTTCATGGACAATGAGATCATGGAGGCTCTGTACGAAAATCCATTTCAGTAGCATAAAGAGAACTTAGAAGATACTCAACAAGATGCTCAGGAAACTTTGCAGCGGGATCAAGATCTTGGTACAATGGAAAATGATGAAAGGGAAGATTTTGTTTCAGATCTGTCCATAGAAGAAGACAATATGCAGAAAGGTCAAGTTTCAATTTCAGAATGTGATAAAATCAAGTCAGCTATTTCAGATCTAGATTTAGATTGTGACGATCAAGAATACCTTGTGTTGAATCCCATGAAGGAGAAATCTGCTGTTGAGATCATCTGGAATGAAGAAGACAGAGTTTTTGATCCAAATGTTCTCAGTTCATTAGAACAAAGCCTTGATGAGGAGGCAATCCTGTCAGTTCATGAAAAACAGAATGAGATCTTTGTTCGAGTAAGTGACAAATCTTCTTTCAATAACTCAGTGATAAATGATGATTTGATTGTCATGTCATATGAAGATGATCAACGATGTTTTCAAATTTCAGAATATCAGGGAATTAAGGACTTTCATTCAGGTTTTTCATGTTTTAAAATGTTATTTCATGAAGACAATCACTATTCGAGAAAAATAAAACAAAAGGAATGATCTCCTTTGTCTTTCATGAAGATGATAAGGCTATCATGTTTGATAATCTTGAAGATTGTTTTATGTTTAAGAATGACCTAGATCATGAAGTTGAGGGATATGAGCTTGAGAGAGACAATATGCCAGAATTTCTCATGGTTTAGGAACTTACAGCTAACACTCAGAAGGAGGAAGCCTATACCTCTCTGTGCCTTCCTATCACTCGGCAATCAATTGTTCTTTCAGATCATACTGAAGCGAGTAGTTGTATTTTTGCTACTGGATCTCAAGACCAACTAGTGCTTCAGTATTTTCAAGATCCCTTCGGCATTCTTCTACAAGCATTAGAAAAGATAAATAGTGCCTGGTTCATTATCATAAGCTTTGGTTTCAGTGGTTATTTCGAGTTGCCTACAGGTTCATCGTTCCGCCTGCTCGAGAAAAGTGAGAGCAAAAATTTGGTATGTAGCCATCTGCTGGATTGGTTACATTGGAAGGTTCACTACACATTATTGTACATATTCCATTAGAGGCAGTTGGTTGTCATCATGATTTGAAACCCTCGAATCTTTATGGACTGCTACCATTAAACAAGATTTGTAAGTACTTGTTTTAGTTAAGTCAGTCATGAGCTATTTGAAATTCAGTTTTCAGTCTTGTTATTCAGTTAGTTTGCGTCGGTTTTCAGTCATGCATTTTAGTTTGAGTTTTGAATCCATAGCCCAATGGATGAAGGCACTGTCTGCTCTCCCAGAGATTTTTCGTTCTTGGCACCTCCAAGGAGCCACCATCCCCATTGGAGCCAATGTTAGAGTCGGTCTTTACATCCCTCCGTCAGAGATCATTCCTCTTATTTCATTTCATTTCTTAGGTGTCTCATTCTGCTCATTCATTTGCATTCCGTTAGGGGCATGCCTTTGTCTGATGGAAGGGCTTTTTTTTCTCATTTCCCTCATGTTTGTACCTGCTGGGTTGGTCAAAACTTCTCAAAATTCATCAAAGTTCAATTCATGTCATTTACAGTCATAGATGGTATTTTGGTCAAAAAAGAGTCTATCAGTTTCTAGGTCTAGGGTTTCATCTTCAGAAATGTTAAATAATGCCCGCAGGCCATGAGGATGTCTTCAATAAGTTTTCATTTCAATATTTTCATCGTCAATAATGCTTGAGGATGTTTCTTCTTCAAAACTCTGTTTTGAAGAAGAAATCATCAAATTTGTTTTTTGTAAGGAATACGTATTTTAAAGTCTTTCATCATGAAGTACTTCAAATGCAGCCTCTGGTCACCCTTTTCCGAAGTCCAAATGCCACCATCCCTACAAAAATCAAGAACAATTTCATCATTCAAGCTCAGAAAATCAGTGAGGAAACAAAAAGACAGAGTATGTATTAAAGGTGAAAAGTATCAAAGTTCAAAATATTGTAGAAATGGGTTTGTCAAAAGAAAGAATCAAAGTCCTTTGTATACATGAGATATTTTCACATTCGAAAATCCATTTGCACACCAAAACATCAAATAACCTAAGACAAATCATGGAGAAAAACAAAACAGTGTTTCAAGGCCGAAATTATAGAGAAATGTTGAGTGCGGCGCGTTGGGCTGGTGCGCGGTGCACATGGCGTGCACGACGCATTGGGAAGATTTCTGTAGTGTAAATTAACACTGGCGTGGCACGGTGCACTGGGTGTGTGCATGGCGCACAGGGCTGACAGGCACAAATTCATCACCGCTTCATCAAAATTTCAAACTAACTCAATCTCCTATGCTTCCTAACTGCAGGTGTGTCGTATCATTGTTTTTATTCATGAAGGAACATGCTTCACAAACTAGAGGTAAAGGAGGCATTGATTTTCTTGTATCAGTGACTAATTAGATGAATGAGAAAAAATGTGCTGGTAAAAATGGTACGCAGGTCAATACAGCCAGTGGAAACTACATTTCTAAGCTCTTAACTTTTATACCATCCGCTTAAATTATCAAACAATGGCGACACAACTAATTTCTTCAAATTGAAAGCACGAAGAGCTTATTCTGAGCAAATGGATATGTGTTCACTGGTATTGGAGGAGATATTGTTGAGCTTAGCAAATTTGCAGCTGGGACCGTTCATTTACAATGCGTTTTTCCCTTCACTAAAGGCCAAATCTTCGTTCAAAGCTATTTTTGTTACAAAGTTGGTTTTCATTCAAACGACAATGTAAAGTGAAAATTCAAAGACTGGAGCTTAAAATAAAGCGTAGATATCTACCATGGTAGAGAAATAGGATCCGATTACCTATTTTTTACTTCAGTTATGATTCAAAGGGTCTACAGCTATAGTTTTCGCCTCTCCATTGGTCATCAACAAATTTGAGTAGAAAATGTAACGTTGCTCCTTTTCAGAAACAGATGATTGGCTCTTCAACTTTTGTGTGTTAATGATGATTAAACAATTCCTTATTTTGGTCGATCTGTTTTCTCATAGTTGAGTTTATTTATTGTATTGAAAATCATTTGTAAGGGGTCTGATTTCTAGGAAAAAGTGTGGAAGGAGCACTTCACTGTACATTTTTGGCAGAGAATTAATGAAATGATGCAGCTCTGATTCATGAGATTCATGTGGTGTGAGTTTAGCATATGTTTCTTCTTTCTGTTTCATATGTATCTTGTTATGTTTTACCGTTCATTCATGATCATTTCTAGTTGAATGTTTTTAAGTAAGAAAGGTAGAATCCAGTTTATTTCTCTACCTTGGGAAAGCATTTATGCTCTATGTGTCTTCTTCTGTTTGAAAAGGATTCATTCATTATGCCCTTTTCATGCCTCTCAACAGTCTTTCCACTCCATATTATTTCTATTTGATTGCTAAACCTCTTGCCTATCTTGCCCCATGAAATACTCTGTGTTTTTTATTTAATTTCTTAGTTCATGTTGTTCTTTGACCCATACAGCCCTGAAAACTCAGTCATTCATTAAAATACCTCTTTCATATTTATTTACTAGCCTAAAATCAGTATCCATTTTAATTCATCTCAGGCCCTATTAGACATCTTTTGCCGAGATAGACCCAGAGAGAGCCCTCTCATGTTCTCGTAGGGATAGCTGCGAGGCTGAGCATGGTTTGGTGTTACCCTAAATCCTGCCTTCTTTCAGCGTAAGGTGGATTTGGGCTATAACATCACATACCATGGCCTTCAGTCCTACTGTCCCCTATCCCATTTGATATTGTGTCAATTACTGCGAGGTCATCCATTCCCTTCATGTTCTAACAAGGGAAGTCGCCAGCTGCTACTCATTACCCCCCATCCCATCATCATCCCTAGTGTCAGTCTGTCCATCTTTCTACTATTATCTCTCATGCCTTAGTTGAGGATCCATTACTACCTCACCTATGGCGGACCTCCTTCTATCGATATCAGCTCATTCATTTTAGAAGACAGGTCTAGAGGGCAATATTCCTTGGTTCCAGCTTCCACTCTTGTTCGGTGCCTCAGATTAGGAAACAAGGCTCCTTATTTCCCTTTGACTTCATTTTTCTCAGTACCAGCTTCTTACAACATGATCGAGATCCATATACTTGATGGTTCAGTGATGCGGTAGATTGTACTGGTGATTCACAGGTGCGTGTGAGATGTCTCAGAAATCATGAGGGGGTGGCCCTTCAGGTAGCCCCCCACATGCCAGGATGACCTCTTCATTACAGCCTTCAATGCATCTCCATATATTTTATGGTTCCGGCCTTGGCCGCTTGCAGTGCCTCTTTAGTTTGCATGTATCAGTCAGATTTTTAGAGCCCCCTCCTATTTTAAAGGGCCTCTTTGGCTGTACTTATATCTCATGTACTCAGATATTATTGTATAAGTCCTGGCTATTATCCCAGGCACAATATTTATGTGCGATCTATTATCATGTTGTTTATCTGGCTCCTGTTTATTCCAACATGTACTATATAGTTCAGTCCCTTGTTTATTGGACACATTATACTTTGTACTTTGTCTCATTGGGCATAGGTATGCCTCCCCCACCTCTTTTAGAACAGGTAATCACTCTTAAAAGAGACTTGTCACACCTGTAAGTCTCGCCTCCTCCAAGTCTTGTTCTCTAGCGCTTTAGTCTACCTTATATTTCTCTCTCTCTGACTTCCCCTTCGGTGTCTAGTGATTGAGTTCTTACAACGTACTTTGGTCATACGATTAGCTCCTAATGCTCGCATGCTTGGGGGTAATCTGTTACACCATTTTTTTGTCATCTAACCTATTACTATTAGATGGACAAAAGTACACCATGTAAGAACAATTTTACCCTAAGTAAAATTTCATCACTATGAAAAATAACTTAGTAATCCATAATTGATTAAGTTGTTTATGATCTAAAAAGAAAACCCTGTGAAGAAATATTTAATAAATCCATATTTGTTTAATTTTTCTCAATGAATAATTAGTTAAAAAATAGTTTAAATAATATTCCTGGTCATATTTAACCCAAAACAGGAAAATTAACCAGATAAATCATTATTTATCGTAGTATTTTCTAGGAATAATTATTTAAAAATTATTTAAATAATATTCCTTGTTAAATTTGACTAAATCATTTATAAATAATTGAATAAATCACTATTTATTTAATTATTTCTCAACCACATCCTTAAAATAATAAATAAATCATTTATTTATTTATTATTTACAAATAAAGGGATTTGACCAAATTCAAATTCTTTTTCCCTCCAACAAATATAATAAAATATTTCATAAAAGTTGGATCTAGATTTCGTGAATAATATTTTAACTATGCACCAATATCTATAATAACTCAATATTTTGTTATAAATAGAAGGGTTTTTCCATTCATTAACTATATTTTGTTGCCTAAAGATCACTCTGGATCTATACTTTTGGTCTGACTTTGATCCTCCATCATTGTCATATTTTGCTACCATTTTTCTTATGAGCTCCTTTTGAGTTCTATTTTTTTTCTGGTTTTTCTACACCATCAGGAGAGAAAGATCTTAGATCTGAAGTGCTGAGGACATACAAGAACCCATCCCATTGAGGGGGACTAGAAACATCTTTCTATGTTCCCTTCCCAGGTGTCATAATTACAAAAACTCTTTAAATATATTCTTGTCTTGTCTATTGGATGCATGGAGAAACTCTTGATTTTATTTATTGCTTAATGTCTTTTACTACATAGATCTAGATTTTGTAGAATTTATCTTGGTCAAATAACTACAAATCTAAAGAAATTGGCAACCATATTTGATGTTAGGGTTTTTTGTTATGCATAGCTAAAGTGAGATTTTTTTGTACACTTGCGATTATAATTCACACTAACACCTATTCTCCTTGATCTTCAATCAATGGAGGCTCATACAATGTCAAGTTCTTAACATTAACAAAAAATTAAATTTGCATCTATGAAAGCAAATATAACTTGAAGTCATTTTCACCAACATTTTCCAAAATTATGAAAGGACCATAACGAATTGGTTTCAATTTTTTACCTTCCCCGTGAAGCCTCTCTTTTATAATGTGAATCCAAACTTTGTCACCAACTTGGAACTTGGGATCTACACGATGCTTGTCGTGCCTTGCTTTGTACTTTCCTTGGCTCTTTTCAAGCTGATATTGAACCGTTTGATGTATCAATTGGATTTGTTCTATGAAATTCTTGGCTTTGTCTATGTCGCTATGGCCATCAATATCAACATCCTTCCCAAAAATAAGATCTAATGGTGATCTAGGTAAGTATCCAAGGCATGCCTCAAATTGAAATGTTTGTGTAGAGGAGTGTTTTTCACAGTTATAAGCATGTTGAATGTAGTGCAAGTTTTCATCCCACAATTTAGGATGCTTGCTGTAGTATCCTCTAAGAAGATTTAGGATTGTTTGATTGATGAGCTCGGTTTGACCCTTTATTTGTGGATGAAAGGTTGTACTATTATTCAACTTGGTGTCCATAAATTCCCACAAACTTTACCAAAAATTCCCAACGAATCGAGAATCTTGATCACTAACAATGGATGTGGGAAACCAAAATGAGCCCAAACATGTTGAAAGAATAAGTGACCTGTTTTTTCAACTATGATTTTATTTTTACATGGTATTAGTATACACATGTTTATGAACCTATCCACAACTACATACAAATAATCATGACCTATTTTTGAAAAAGGAGGTGAAGGTACAGGAAGTGGTGTGTACAATCCTAACTTCCTATTGCTAGGCTTATTGACTGCACATAATGAACAAAATTTAATGAAACATGACACACTTTCAAGCATACGAGGTCAATAATAATACCTCTGAAGATGTGCCATTGTTTTTCTTACACCAAAATGTCCAACAATAAGAGAAGTATGTGCTTCCATTATAACATTCACTCTCTCCCCCTTTGGAATAAAATTTTTTACCGAATGATACAACAAGTTATTATGTACATGGTAATCCAATTCCTCTACATGGTTGACTTGACTCAAGCTTGCATAAACAGCTTGAAAGTAATTATCACATGCATATTGCTCAATATAACTTTCATGCAAAACAAAATTATGCTTGAGTAAAGTAGTTTCACTAATAGTAGGCCTAAAAATCATATCAGAAACCTTGTTGTAAATACCTTTCCTATACCCGATGACCAAGTGGAATTGTTTTAAGAAACCCATCCATCGAAAGTGCCTTGACTGCTACAACTTAGTTTGCAATTGCAAGTATTGCAATGGTTGGTGGTTGGTGTGTATGATGGTTTCCTTTCCCATAAATTAGTGTTTCAAATTTTTCACACTTTGAACCAACGCATAAAGCTCCTATTCATAAGTAGGATAGTTAAGCATTACATCATTTAAATTTTCTGAATGAAATGAAATGGGCTTACCATGTTGCATAAGTATTTTGCACATGGCATAGTTGCTTGCATCAGTTAGAATCTCAAAGGGTTGTCTCAAGTCTGGTAATGGAAGTATTAGGGCTAACCTCATCTTCTCTTTTAAAGCATCAAATTCTCTTTGATGCATTGCTCCCCATTGGAATACCTTTTTCATAGTAGTCAATGCATGAAAAGGAGCTGCGATAAAAGAGAAGTTAGCGATGAACTTCTTCCAATATTGGGTTGCTCCAAAAAAAACTTCTTACCTCAGTGATTTTTTTTGGCATTGGCCAATTCATAATGACCTAAACCTTAGAGGTGTCTATCATCAACTCAACTCCTCCAAAAACATGCCCCAAGTACATTAAATAAGTTTTACCAAACTCACATTTTGACATCTTCAAAAAAAATTGTTCTTTCCTTAAGACATCAAGTACTTTTCTTATGATGCATGACATGTTCATCAAGTGATTTACTAAAAATTAAGATATCATCTAAGTAGATGATGACAAAATCATCAAGAAATGGCATTAAAACACCATTCATCACACGCATGAAGGTAGCAAGAGCATTACCTAAAACAAAAGGCATAACAAGCCATTCAAACAAAGCTTGCTTTATTTTGAATGTCGTCTTCCAAATGTCACCTTCAACAATTATAATTTGATGGTAGACACTCCTTAAGTCCAAATTAGTAAAATACTTTTCATCTTTCAATTGATCAAATAAATAATCTATTCTAAGAAGGGGATAATGGTTCTTTGCCGAAATATTTTTCAATGCACAGAAATATACACACATGTGCCATGTTTCATCCTTCTTTGGCACCAACACAATAGGTGACCCACATGGCGAAGTAATTTGTTGGATGATCCATTTTTCGAACACCTCTTGGATCTACTTTTTTATTTTAGCACTATCCATCACCGACATCCTATACATGTCAATGTTTGGAAGAGGGAAATCTTGCTACAATTGTATCTCATGCTGGATTTCCTTCTTGTGAGGTAACCCCTTTAGCTCCTGAAACATCTCATTATTTTTTTTAACCAGTTCAATCAAACCAGATTTCAACTTTGGATCACAACCTTGGAATGCTTCATAATCAACATCATTTCTTTTTTTAGTCATAAGAAACAAAAAATTCTTTCTTGAAGTCACTATTCTTTTCATTTTCCCTGCATTAACTATTCAAAGATTTAGTTTCTTGCGATGAGCTCTCACAATATACTCCAGACCATTTTTGAACAAGTGGTATTTGTTTTCATGGAAATAGAAGATAGATTTTCTATCATAGAGGTGAGGAATACCCAAAATAATTTTTGAAATATCAAGTGGTACAACATCTAATTTAACTTCATCAATTAAGTTTATTGTGATTGAAAACTGAAGAATACACTTTCTTATAACCTGAAAATTTGTGTTCTTGCATATTCAAACCAATGAATATGGTTTGTGATGAGGCATGCTTTCAATATTAAGTTTCTTGACTAAGTCTTCAGATATCAAATTGGCATGAGATCCACTATCAAATAGTGTGTCGATTTTTGTATGTTTTGAAATAACACTCATATGAAATAACTCAATTCTTGTTTCTTCATTTGGAGTAATATTGTCTCAATTGGATGAACTAGTGCTAGCAGTGGATTATTTTCCCTTCATACCCATGGCTGTAATTTTAGTTTCATAGCTGGAGTTGGATCCCAAATCCTATTGAGTGGTTGTAGTTGTTTATTGTTTTCCCTTGTTGTCAAATTTATTGGGCCTCCTCTCTGGATGAAGCTTCTAGTTGTGGTATTCATCATGACCCTATTTGTAACAATGTTTGCATGTCATTTTCTCTCCTTCCTTTTTAACGAATGCATTGTTATTTTGCTTTCCTTTCAAACCCTTTCCTTTCTCTCCACCCTTAAATGACTTATTTTTACCCTCTTCTAGAATATTTTTCCCTCTTTCCTCAAGGTGGGTGGCTTGTACACAAACCTCATCTAGGCTAGTGGGATTGAACATAAGGATAGTATGCCTTATATAGCTATGTAAACCCCCTATATACTTCAGTAATGTGTCTTGTGAATGCAAATCAACACCTAACATAAGAGCTATTTTTATAAATTCTTGGGTGTAATCTTGCACACTTTGACTCTTAATTTGTTTGATGTTCTACCAATTCATGATGGTTTTTTGCATATATGCTAGAGGATAAATTGTATTTTAATTGCAGCAATGAAATTAGACCAAGAGAGTGAGATCTTACCATTTTTCTTTATCTCATCTTGTGTCTTGGCTTCCCACCATACTAGTGTTGAACCCTTCAATCTCAAGGAAGCTAGTTGTATCTTTATATCATCATATTGAAGGTTTTTTATTCTGTAATAGACTTCCAACTGACGAACCCCATTATCTAGCTTCTTTGCATTCACGTTACCATTACACATAGGTAGCTCAAATTTTATATCAATTTTTAACAAAGTTTGTTTACCAATTCCTTTTGAGGTAGGTTGATGAGTATGTGTAAGGGTTGTAGTAGTGGAAGAGGATGAAGATGAAGGTGAATATGGTGGTGAGGATGATGGTGGAGTAGATGGTGTCTTATTAGCATTTTGATTACCTCCTCCTCCCAGGGAACTCTCTCCTCTTGGAGGCCTGGAGCTTTCACCCTACAACCTTGTGTTCCTTTCTCCATGGAGGACCTTCACCATATCTTTCATGTCAAAGAAAGCCTTCCTAAAAGCCTTTTTCATCCTCTGAAATTTTATCAATTCCTCCTTCATGATACATGCTTATTGAAGCTTCTACAACAACTAGAGGTGAATCTTGTGGTGGAAATTCTGGAAACTATGCCCTCCTTCTCATGGCTCCAACTATATAACCTGAACCCAAAAGCTTTCCTTCTCCTATCTTGAGCTTAAAACTTGTAAGCATTTAAACACTTGAAAAAGAAATTAAATCATCCTTACACAAGTAAACCGAGTATATGATACCAACTTGATCAGAATGGGAATATTAGTTTTGTTTTTCTAAGATCTAATTCATAATTTAAAGAAAGTTCTTGAGGATTATGAGGTTAATTGCAAGTTTAACATAAGTTATTTTGATGTGTTTTTATGTGAATTTCATGATAAAAATAACATAAATAAAACATTGAACAACAACATCTAACAAACATAAATATCACCATAAACAATCACACATCACAATATGATGAAGGAGTTCACCCTGCCTGGGCTATGTATCCTTGGTCCAGCTCCCAATGGATTATCCCTCTTCTATTATGATCAAAATCATGATTACATGCCTTTACAATGCTCAAATAGATCTGAAAAATGTTCCATTAGCTCCAGAATGCCCAAAAAAATGCCTATGTAGCCTCTTTTTGCATTGAATTTGGCAAAAAATTGGAGAATTTCTAACTTCCCCTAGTTTCGCCATTATGCGTTCCACATTTTCCACACAAAATTGGCATCATCCTACAAGTCCGTCTAGAATCCAACTAACTGAGAGCCAATTTCATTGTATCAGGGAAAATTGTCTCCACGATGATGGCCATATAAGGCCTAATTCCTTCTTACGAGATGAGGGTGTGCTTCTAGTCCCTCTTTCATGAATTGAATTGTCACAGGATTGTCAGGCTTTATCTTTAGAATGATGTTTACGAGTTTCATTCATACTAACTTTCTACATCCATTTTGTACTTCTGTTGCCAATCTCTGATCTTCATTTAGAAATTCTTCTGCATTTAATATTTTGAAATATTTTCCCTGGCATCTAACCTACAAAATCCTATAATTTAACACTACAGGTACAAGCTCATAGCCATTCATACAAGTTGCTATGCATCCTTTAACCTGATTGTAAATCTTATCACAATTCATACATTGAATTCACCATATACCAAGAATATCATTGTGCAAATCATACCACGCACTTAGCATACTTTGTTTCTCTGTTGGGACATTCCATCCATGCAACAATACTTCTATAAACACAACAAGTTGTTTTCAGTTACGTAGTCTCCAAAAACACAATTTAAATATCACTTCAGAAATCCTTAACCAGGGATATTTTTGGAAAATCACTTGCCATTTACCAAATAGACCCTTCTCTGCATAAAACCGCAATGGTGGAATTTTGAATTTCATCTTCCTTTGACAAAAAATTCACCCGCAAGTTTGGTTATGGTTTTCCCTTATGAATTCCCTTCAATATCCAACAATGACATCTTGGAATTAACTGGCTAGCGAATTCACCTTCAAGAGAGAACACACTTATCCAACATTTCTCCAAATTGAATTCATACTTCAATTATTATGTATTTAATATTCACAAAGATCAATCAACCAACTTATATTATCATAACCATGATTTTAGGTTTAAATTCAATGTGCAAAAGGTCAACAAAATAATTTCCACATTAATTGTAAATAAACAGAGATGTTGAACTACCAGCATTTGATCAAAGAACAAGACATTTAAGTCATGATTCAATACTCTATCTTCTCTGCACAATTCAAGAGAGGTAAATTCAAATGACGAATTCATTTCCAATCCTGTCATCACGTTTCAAACATCAGACTTATATACAAAAGCCAAAACCCCATTAATTCACATACGCTGGAATTCAACCACCAATCAGCTAGAGAAAAATTAACATACTGAAAAAGGTTTCTTCCATGAATCAATATGTACATATAAAATGTATTGAAAATCCTCCTGTCATTCATCCTCTCTCACTATGGCCTAATTTCTCCTTCATTTGTCCATCCATATCAGCCCATAGGCTTACAATCAAATCCCTTTCTCTGTCCATAGGCTTACAATCCATTTCTTTTTAAACCTAAAGCTTACTAACAAAACCATATAGACTTGCAATCAATCTCTAAATAAGAGAAACTACTTCTAAAATAGGAATACTAACCTAACTTATCTACACTCTTCAAATTAATATACATGGGATCTGATTCTTTACTTCTTAGATTTATTCCTCAAACATAGTAATTATTTACATGAGTCATCTTGCTTATGACACCTTCACTTATCTACAAGATCTGGAACACATCAACATGTTGACCCTTTTTTCCTTCAAACCCATTTTCTTGTTTTCTATCATAACTATTTGATGTATGAGCATCATGGAGGTGAGAACCAGAACTGAACTTTTAGAACAGGAACTAGAACTGAATTGCGAGAACAGGAACCAAACTGTTGGAACAAGAACCCTCTTTTCTAAATACATTTGACCGGATAGGCCATTTCAGTTTGATGCTCCTACATTAGACTTCCAAAGTAGAAATAAAATATGATCGCCTGGTCATGTGTCTCCATTCCCTATCTTCCTAGATCCCAGACTTTGTTCTGCAGTGATCTCTTTGCTTCATTTAGCTACTGTTCATGTACTCTACTGTTTTTTCTTGCTACTTGTGGTTTCCACATTTTATTTTGTAAGACTCCATTAATTTTTCCTACAAAATTTTTTACAGTCTAGCCTTTCATATAACAAACTGTGTGTCTTCTCTTTATGCATCTCCTTTCCTTATGTTTCCTCCTCATAAGCCTCATCAAATTTTCTATTTCTCTATCCAACTTACTTTTTTTCTGCACTTTGCTTTCACTCTAAGGGATATAAACACCTTAGTAACCTTTCATACTTTCACCTTCAAGCTACTGGTTGCTATTTCCAATTTTCTTTTCTTCTACCACCCATACATCCTTAGTGTCATTAAAGACATCTCCCTCTGCAATATTCATTTGATGCTTCTTATTTTCAAATTTACTCCTATGAAGTATTTTACCATTCAGCTCACCAGCAATAGTGTCACCCTTCACTTCTCTTATGCTAGCCAAGGCCTTAGGAACTTTAAAAATAATATAAATATATGTCTCAATAAAAGCTCGACACTCTTCATCATCATGGTCTACAATCATATCTTCGTACCCATATTCCTATAGAAAATATTCCATAAAATCCTCTTCTGCTTGATAATCTTCAATTACTTCATCATAATGCTGCTCATCATCTTCAACATGATTTTATTCTTCCTTGACAACATTCAATAGTTTCCCTTCATTTTCTCAATTAAGTCTGGTAGTCAAATCAACTATGTTTAGTTCTAAAAGTGACTTTCTTTTAGTATGAGTCATATATGCCCCATCTTCCCCTTCATTATTATTCTTCCCTTTGTAATTTCTATGTAACACTTCCATTTGTCCTTCTGGGCTGACTGAATCTTCCTCATTCACATCTCTACCTATGAATTCTTCAAGAAGCCTCATTTCTTCATCAAAAATAGTAAAACTTAAGTCATTAACCTAAGGTCTCAATCCATGGCTTGACTCAGACTCCCTTAACATATTTTCTATCAATAAAATATCTCTTTTAGCTTCCTCAAGCATTACATTTGTATGCGTGACATCTTCCTTCTCTTCTGCTTGATTTTGGCTACCCATATAAGCCAAAATTTCTCTTCTTATAGCTCTAGTAGTATGCTGGAAAGAAATATCTTCCTTCAACTGTGTATGAGCTTCCTCATGAGACCTAATTGTCTCATATTTCTTCTTTAAAACATAATTCAAATTATGTATCTCCTCTTCCTTCTTCTTTGACAATACCCAAATATTGTCCATTTTCATGTATTAAACTTGAAAACATACACAAATTTTTAATTTCAAAAACATAAGGCTCAGTAGCCTCAACTGATTTAGAGATCGTTGCTCCATCTTCAAGTTCGCAAGGAACTTGTTCTTCTTCAGCAACATTCTTTTGTTGTAGCTCAACTCCTTTGAGCTTCTCCAACCTCAATTTAGCATCCGTTGTCTGATTAAGATTCCTATGCTCCTCTATTAACTGAGTATTCATCTTATGCTCTCTCTTCTCTTGTAGCCTATGCCATTTTATCTTCTCTCTCATTACATAACCATACCTCTGGTCTTATTTATTCCTCTGGAACAAATCCATCAACAAAATGAGATGCATTTTTCTCTCTGCCTTTTCTCTGTCATACTCTTCATCATTCATTTTCCTTCCCATGCCATTTCCTTTGGCATCTTTCTTCTCTCTTCTTCTATTATGGCTTCTCTCTAAACATCTGCTATGAATATCATTAGTCATCATATTATTCTTATCCATGCATTTCCTCACACTTACTATGAGTTGCACTAAGCCTCTATAATAGCAGTTCTCTTTCACCCTGCTACAATTACCTCACCAAGCTTCTCCTCGGTACTTGGTCTTTTGGCAATACCAGTTCTCGATCTGAAACATTCTAAGATTTCTTCTCTGCTCCTTCTAGGATTCTATTCTAAACTCCTATTCTCTTGAGAGCACTCAACCATTCTCTTATATTCCAATCCCTAGCTGGAACAATCAGGTTTTGCCTACCGTTCTTTCTCAAGAAGTCTTTTGTCAGCTTCTTTCATCACTACTTCAAAGTTGTGATCTACTTCCTTAGATACTCCTCATCTGCTGATACCTACACTTCAAACATTGTTAGAAATAAATACCATTAGAATATCAGATCTTAACATACCTTCTCCTCTCTATCATGATTTAAAAACCTTGTTGTTTCTAAACTTTCATGGCCACTCTAAAATATTTTTCTCAGCTTCCATCTCTGGCTGATCTAAACTCTTTCCTCTCTCAAAAAGAGAATTCACTTCTATAATACCAAATGATGGAAATTAAAGGCCTAATTCCTTCTTATGAGATGAGGGTGTGCTTCTAGCCCCTCTTTCATGAATTGAATTGTCACAATATCATCAATTTCTACCTTTAGAACGTTGTTTACAGGTTGGATTCATATTAGCTTTCCACATCCATTATGTGCTTCTGTTACCAATATATGATATTCATTTATAAATGCTTCTAAACTTACTATTTCAAAATATTTTCACTGGAATATAACCTACAAACTCATGTAATTTAACACCACAGGTGAAAGCTCGTAACCATTCATACAAGTTACTATGCATCATTTAAGCTGATTGTAAATTTGATCACAATTCCTACACTGAATTCACCATATACCAAGAATATAATTTTGTGGATCATACCATGCACTTACCATACTTTTTTTCTCTACTGGGACATTCCATCCACACAACCATACTTCTATAAACACATAAAGTTGTTTTTATTCACGTAGTCTGCAAAAACACAATTTAAAGATCACTTCAAAACTCCTCAACCAGGGATCGTTTTGGAAAATTTCTCACCATTTACAAAATAGACTTTTCTCCGCATTAAACCTAGATGGGATAGTTTTTAATTTCATCTTCCTTTGAATAGAAATTGACCCGCAAGTTTGGTGATGGGTTTCCCTTACAAATTCCCTTCTATGTCCAACAACGATGTCTCAGAATTAACCTGCTAGTGAATTCACCTTCAACAGAGAACACACTTATCCAACGTTTCCCCAAATTGAATTCATACTTCAATTCTTCTGTATTTAAGATTCACAAAGATCACATAGCCAAAGTATATTAACATAACCATGATTTCAAGTTTAAATTCAATGTGAAGAAGGTCAACAAAACGGTTTCCATAGGAATTTTAAATAAACAGAGATGTCAAACCACCATGATTTGATCAAAGAACAAGACATTTAAGTCATGAATCAACATTGTGTCTTCTCTATGCAATTCAAGGGAGGTAAATTCAAACCAAAAAATTGTTTCCAATCCTGTCATTAAGTTTCAAAAATCATACTTATATACAAAACCAAAAACCCCATTAATTCATATACACTGGAATTCAACCAAAAGTCATTCGATACAAATTAGGCTTAAAATAAAATCCCTCTCTCTACCCGTAGGCTTACAATCCATCTATTTTTAAGCCTAAATATTACTAAAAAAACCCTATGTACTTGCAATCAATCTCTAAATAAGAGCAACTGCTTCTAAAATAGGAATACTAACCTATCTTGTCTACACTCTTCAAATTAATATACATGGTATATAATTATTCACTTCTTCAAGTCACTCCTCAAACTTAGGAATTAGTTACATGAGTCATATTTCTTGTGACACCTTCACTTATCTCGAAGATCTGGAACACATCAACATGTTGACCCTTTGTTCCTTCAAACCCATGTATTTGTTTTAGATCATAACAGTTTGATGTATGAGAATCGTGGAGGTGAGAACCAGAACTAAACTGTTAGAACATGAACTAGAACTTAACTGCGGGAAAGGGAACCAAATCTCTAGAACAAGAACCCTCCTCAGTAAAGACATTTGATAGTAAAGACATTTGATGCTCCCGTGTCACGCGATAATTTTCCCAATGAGGCCTAAAAACTGGATTTCAAACCATACGTAATATGGTTGAGTATTTTTTTTTAAATATACATTGCCAGTTAGGCTAATTGCTGGACATAACTCCAGTTGTGTGCACATGTGGTGTATTCGTGGTCTCCGTTGGCGGTGTTAGCAGCTTGCTTTTGGGGAGCTTGATATTGAAACTAAATTATCTCTGTGATTTCAGATCCTCAATAACTGAAATTTGGCCTTAAAGTAGCCCTCTGAATCTTCTTTCGAATGCCATAGGTCTGACTTGATTTGGACTCTTCAAGGCAAATATATGTCCAATCTCCCAAAATGACCTAATTATGGACTGGTTTAGTAAAGCGAACTTGTACGACTTGCCACGTTTCACTGTGTGCTCCTTTGGCTCTAAAATTTATAGACAGGAAACTACACTCCATGGACTTGTGGCCAAATTTTACAGAATCTCAATTTGACACACAGAGAGAGCGTTATGATGTTTTTCCCACGGTCAACTCTTTGAGATGAAATTTGGGAGCCTGAACATATTTGCAAAATTTTAGAGCTTGTTCGCAATATTTTTCAGAGATATGATCTGTGAAAGTTAGGTATTTTTGAAGGCTCCTGAATTTAACCTAAACAGGTCATTGTGGCATTTTCAGTATAAATTTTTTTATACGAAGGTTGAAAAGCTAAAATTTTTAGGGAGCGAAGAATAAATCCTGAGGAACATGCTCCTCTCCTTCAAAAAGGTTTTTTCCTCAACGCTTGAGTAGCTTCGGGTGCTTTTGTATAAAATTCTCATCCTCCCATGTAGAATCTTTCATGGGTAAGTTCTTCCATTTGATGAGATACTTTGAAATTGATCGATTTCGTAGTTGTCGAGTTCTTGTTTCCGTGATTGCTTCAGGTTCCAATATGGTTTTTCCTTCCTCATCAAGTTCTGGAAATATTGTTTGAACTAGAAGTTTTTCCCCTATAACATTTTTTGAGCATGAAACATGGAAAACTGGATGCACTCGCGAAGAAGCATGAAGCTCCAATTTGTATGCCATAGTACCAATCTTTTGCAAAACCTTGTAAGGACAATAGTATTTTGGTGATAATTTATTATCCTTCTTAACTTGCTTGAGGGACATTTGTTTATATGGTTGTAGCCGTAAAAATACCAAGTCTCCCACATCAAAACTTCTCTCACTGTGATATTGATCTTCCTGTTGTTTCATTTGACTTTGTGCCAAATTTAGGTTATCCTTTAAGAGTTGGAGAACTTCTTGTTGATGCTCGATGTGTTCCTCCACTACTTGAACCTGTTGTGACCAGCAACAACCCCCCTTTTATTTAATATTAGTAATAATACTAAATAAATGGGGACCCTTAGTTAAAAATCCAAAAAATCATTAGGATTTGTTTTCCTTTTCAAATAAAACTTTCTATCATAAACTTATAGAAATCCCTTAGAAAGAACATTAAGAAATACTTAATTTTATGATAGATTACAATAAAATTTCTCTTTAAAAAAAATAGCGCATCCATAGCAAAGTGATATATATCTTTTATAAAGCTGAAAATGCGATTTTGCGCTTTTGCGATAATGCGATCCCAAAAAACCTATACAATAAACACATTGGTCGCAGATCACATAGTGTAGAAAACAGAAAAGATTAATGAATACCTTTTGTGCGATTTTCAATTTTGCGCTTTTGCGATTTTTCGATATGCGCTTTTGCGCTATTGCGCAATTTTCGCTTTTGCGCTATTTTACGTAATTGTGATGGCTTCATTCGGCGATATTGCGATATTGCGACATTGCGATTTTGCGATATTGCGCAGCAAATCACAGATCGCAATGTCGCAGATTCATGTATGCGCGTTCTCCAAAGGCAATCTTCCCATATATCAAATCGGTTATGCGCTTTAATGATTAAATTAAATGATTGGATTGAAAATTAATGGTAAATGAGATTGTGTTTGAATTGAAAGTCATTTCACGATTAAAATATTATATTTCATCCGCTTTCACATTTAAAACAGTCTCATCACCTTTCTTATGCCATTAATCTCATTTACTCGTAAAACGCAGGCACGAAGGAGCAAACGTCTATACAAAGCTTTTACTAAACACTATCGGTAAGAAGGAGAAGAGCTCGAGTTCTGAAAACAAAGAAATGGATTCGCTATATGCAGACACCGCCTGTAATAAGGATGTCGGTATATCCACTTGGGAAGGAATGTATAATCTGTTAGAGGAAGAAAATCCTGTGGTGATGAAAGCTGTGGCTACAGCAGGTTCCAGTAATACGTCCGAAGCAACCCTTAGAGAACTGGCTTGTTCATTTCTCCATAGAATAGCAGCAATGCCAAGGATTCTCCCGTATACGGACATGGTGAGATGGGTACTGGATAGCACTGATATTTCAGACAAGCAATTTAGAACTCCAGCTCAAGAGCTAATCGGGTCATTCACCACGGAAGATCTGAGATTAATGTATAAGTTGCCAGAACCTCATGCACCTTATAATAAGCAATTTATGGAAGAATTTTCCAAAGAACATGTGAATTTATCAAAATGCACACAGGAATGGACTAAAAGAGATGATACATTGAAGAAAATAAAATACGAGTGGACAGTACCAAGAAAGGATGTTTTAGACGCTATTCACAAGTTCAAATATCCAAGTGGGCAAATTGACACAGTTTCTACCACAAGATAAGGTATGTAAGTTTGCCAAAATTAGCCTCTATAGAGCTTTTAGAAGATACTAAAGAAGTTGTTGGAGGTCAGGAGTTCTCAAAGAAACGTAAATCTCTTCTTGAGAAAAGTCGGGAGTTGAAGAGACTTGGAATAACTATAAGACAAAATGAGGAAACATTGACCAAATTCAAGGCACCCAATGCTGAGTAAGGGAAAAGATGTGGAGCATGTTCAATGCAGAGAAAAACTACTGCGGAAAGACAAATCGATAAAAAGGAACTACTTTGGCTAAAAGTATGATATGAGAAAATGGTGAAGCAAAATCAAGATGAAATTGCAAAATTAATAACAGAGCAAAAAGTTATAATAAAAGGAAATGCACAAAAAAAAGAAGGCGGCTACAGCAGCAAACACTCTTACAGATTGTGTAAATAAGAATTTACACAAAGCTAACTTGATTCCTGAAACTGTTCCAAGATATCTCCCACAGGCGAATCAATTGCAAACAGAATGGAGGCAAAAGGCAGAAGAAAGAGAAAAATATATCCAAGGGCTTACAAGATTGAATTGGGACTCCTACTGGATGTACTTGGTGAAGCCACACAGTCAGCACAGTGCGCTTAATTGTATCATCAATGCTACAGAGAAGATTGCTCCTACGCTTGCCGACTCTGTCTTTTCAGGACAGTTGAATTCTGAAGTCGGTCAACCGCATCTTCTCAAAACTATGCTAGATGCCTACAAGATTAAAGATCAAATTCATAGATAGATAGATTTAGTTTTAATTTCACTGTATTTTAGCCTAGGAAAAGGACGGTCATTGAACCGAATCCTTAATTTTTGTAATAAACTATTTTTAGATTTAGCTAGGTAGTATTTAAACCCCTCTCATGCATTTAGAGAGGGGTCCTGGATCTTAATATTTTTGGACTTGGAGATTGCATTTCTGTACTCCATTGTCTTATATATTTTTTGAAAAGGATCACATCTGGTGATTTTCATGCGGAATTATCTTTGAAGTGTTGCATTTCTGTACCTTGGAATTTGATTTTGCATCATAGTTATTGGATAGAGTATCAGATTGCATTTGAAAGTCCTCAAGATGAACAAGGTATTTCTATCTGTTCACTGTTGATTTCTTTTGTCTTATGATATTCGTTTTGAAATTGCTATCATTTATATGTATATTTGTTTTCACAACGCTTCCTTTTATATATCATTTCTGAGTATAATTGAAACGTTATCTTTCATAAGTATATATAGATGGTATACAATGATGAATGCAATATGCTAATAAAACTTTGTTTAATTTCTTAAACAGAGTTATCTTTATTTGTTTCTGCATATTTCAATTTAAATAATAATACATTTTCATGGTTATTGTTAAATTGGAACAATCTTAAGTTGTATTCACATATAATTACCCGGGTTAGTGTTAGAATTTCTTTACCAGTATTTAGTTTAAATTAGATAGTTTTATTTCAGTTAATTTAGTCTCATTTCCACCCATCCAAATCAATCCATTTAGTTATAAGGAAACTGGTCCTTTAAATCCAGTCGGAGCCACCATACCAAACGGAAAAGGAGCTGTCTTAAGGTCCTGACCGGGTGGTTTTCCCCGATGTTTGAAGCAGAGATTTTCTAGGCTTCAACATTTTTGGCGCTAGAAGGAGGGCATGAGCTATGAATGGCAAGTAAATATTTATCCACAAGCCATTCTGAGAGCAAAACACCCTCATTAAATTCTTCAATTTCTTCTGAAATTCAAAATCCTAGAGAAGAAATTGCAGAAAATATTCAGACACCCACTACCAAAATCCCAAAACATTCAGATAATCAACATCCTGAGTCTCTCGAAGTTCAAGATATAATTCATAAATTGAAAGGATTCTCATTATCTCTTGAAGAGTCTGAAATATCTGAAGGTAGTGTAACTTCAAAATTTGTTTCTTCCAAACCTCTTACTAGGCTTCAAAGTGAAAAACTTGGTATTTCTCCGAAAGAATTCCCTTTACCTAGTAGAAGTAAGACAAGAAAAACTCAATCGGAATCAGCAAGTGATATAAGTTCAACATCTAATATTCAAATACCTGTTTCCGAAATCCCAACTCAACGAAGTACTGTTGTTTCCATATCATCTCCTCAATCATCTTCCCCTCAATCATCATTAATCTCAACATCATCTATTCCAACAACTTCTATTCAAACACCACCAGTTTCTACTACTCCTCTAATAATCGTTCCAATAATGGCATAGAGACCATGGTCTACTCCAGGGGCAGTCAACATGGCTACACCTTTACATGATTTACCAGACAATCCTGGAAAATGGCTTCCAAAATTTAGTCCAGATCTTAACATTCAAGCTGAAGAACATATCAATAACTTTATGCTGGCTATTAATTTGAATGGAGTCATACATGAAGATGTTGTAGTTAGATTATTCCCTTATACTCTTCAAGGAACAGTAGGATCCTGGTACTTTTCATTACCATCAGGATCCATAACAAGTTGGGATATTTTTGCAGATCATTTTTTAACCAAATTTGGAGATGACCGATCAATAGCAACTTTACTCAATGATCTCTCAAATTTGAAGATAGAACCCAGAGAACCCATTAAAGAATTCAACGCTAGATTCAACAAACTTTTAAACAAAATACACACAGATTCACAGCCCAATGAACAAGTCAGAATTGAATGGTACATAACTGTCTTACCCTCAAACATAGCAATTTTCGTAGACAGAGCTGCAAAGCCTACGTTAGCTGAAAATATGAAAGAAGCTATTGCAGTGGAAAAATGAATTACTTCTCTGGAAAAGAAAATTCTATCAAGGAAAGGAAATCAAAGAAAGTCAGCTTCAAAGATGATTCAAAGAAAAAGGCCAAAGATCCATATGACATGGAAGGTTTACAGAAAGTTCTTAAAACCATGTCAAATGAAATGGTTGAAATTAAAAAACAAGTAGCTGAAACTTCTACCAAAAAACCATTCCAAAATTTCAGAAGAAACCAAGTTGAATCTAAACCTCCTAATGCAATCACTAATGCAGAATCAGAGGAACAGGAAGAAGAAGGAGATACATCTATAGTATCAGATGAAGAAGATGAGAATGAAGAAATAGCTGAATTGAATGGAATGTGGGATTTTATTCTCCCTAATTTTGATAGTGAAGAAGCTATGCCTGTAAGTACTAGGAGTAAATATACAGTAGAACCAGTGCAAACAGTTCCTAAAAAGAAAGTTACAACTCCAAGTACCAAAGACAAACCCCCTGTAAAGAAAACTTCTCCATTACCTACTCAAAATCAGCCATCCTCTTCTAATCCTCCTACATCAACAACGAAAACTTTTGTAGTGTCATATCCTATGGAATACAACATTGTCGAGGACATGAAAAAGATCAAAGCTAGCATTTCTTTACATGAACTCAGCAAACTAAAACACCAGCAAAAGTTGTTATTGAAAGAATTAAACGCTACACCAATTTCTCCTTTACCAAGCGGTGTAGTTGCAAAAGCAGCGAGAGAAACTGGTAAGCCACCAGATAAGGTAGATGCTACTGATACAGTGCTCATTGGAGAAAAGTCAAATTCTCAAACTCCTCCTTTTCTTCTGACTTATGAGATGTACAATAAAAATCTGTAGAATTGTTTGATTGATTCTGGAGCTTCCTCCAATATAATGCCTACTTCTGTCTGTGCTAAATTGAATATCGAACCACAGAAATCAGCAGTTCATATCGTTCAATTGGATCGCTCTAAAGTTCAAGTTGTGGGAGAAATCAATTCAGTTACTATCAGATTAGCTTCTGATCCTAGGATTGTCCAAAGAATTGATATTTTGATTGTTGATATTCCTGAATTCTATGGATTAATCTTGAGCAGGGACTGGTCTGCGAAACTTAATGGTTATATCTCAACTGATTATTCACATATGTGGCTTCCCTACAAAGGGAAACCAAATCAAATCAAAATTGAACGAGAAAAACATATGACACACACTGTCACTGAATTCGAACAACCTAATGAACCTGTGGCATTCAACAACAATATTCTTGGAGGTTATTCTGCTGAATCATTTCTAGAAAATTTCGAAGCTCCTCAATCACTTTTCTCTGTAAATACTTTTGTTTCTCAAAGAGAAAATTTTTCACAATCTGATTCTTCCAGAATTGTAAATATTTCTGATGTAATTGTAGATAAGCAAATAAACAAATCTTTATTTTGGTCGTTATATTTTGATGGATCAAAGTCTAGTGATGGAGCTAGAGTTGGATGCATCTTAATTGATCCAGATGGGGAGAAAACCATGCTGTCATGTAGGTTATAATTTGAGTGTACTAACAATACCACAGAATATGAAGCCTTGGTTCAAGGACTTTATAAAGCTATAGGTTTAGATGTTAAATACTTGAAAGTCTTTGGTGATTCCGAAATTGTCATAAAACAAGTTAGGAATACTATTCATTGCCTTTCAGGACATCTTAAACACTATCAAACCCTAGTACAAGATCTCACCACTCATTTTTTAGCATTAAATATTTCTCCTATTCCTAGGAATCAGAAGACATCAGCTGACTTGTTAAGCCTGCCAATGTTTGCCATCCAACTCTTTACCCTACAAGATTTGGAGTCTGATAGGTTTTAGCAGAATTGATTTTTAATTAAGCTACAGCTGGGATAGTATTACAATTAGATGACTTATCAGTCAAGATCAACCCAAATTTCGCGACTGCATCCTGTTGAGCAGGTGAGGTGATGAGAATGATCATGATTTACAAATTGCTTCAAAAGGTAATGAAAATCACATTCCAAAATCTGTTGTTAAATTAGAGGATTTATATAATAGGCGTTAAAGTCATAATGCTAAAGCTTTAAAAACACGCTGAGTTTGATTAATAATCTGATTGATTCCCAACCTCAAAAAGTTAACTTAGGACTCAAATTTATTTTTTGAGAAAAAGTAAATTCACGTAAAGCTCACGAACTAGTACTAAAGCGTTTTTTTTAGAATTCTGGTGTCTCAACATGCTGTTCACTGATATTTTAACTGATTCAGTATTAACTTCACGATATTAAACACATTCGAAATTGAGAAAGATTCATCCAAATATCGAAAGTCAAATCAAATCAGAACTTAATAAACTTTTGAAAGCCAAAATCATTTTTCCAGTCAGGCACTCCAATTGGGTTTCCAATATGGTACCTGTAAGGAAGAAGAATGGTGATATAATAATCTGTATTGATTTCAGAAATTTAAACAAGGCATGTTTAAAAGACAATTTCCCATTGCCAACCATGGAATAGATACTTCAAAAGGTAGCTGGTTCTGAACTTATGTCCTTCCTCGATGGATTTTCGGGCTATAATCAAGTTTTAGCTCATCCAGATGAGAGATTGAAAACAACTTTCAGAACAAAATGGGGAACTTATGCTTATCAGAAAATGCCTTTTGGTCTAATAAATGCGGGAGCAACTTTTCAGAGAGCCATGGACATAGCATTTAAAGGTCTGATCAATAAATCAGTTGTTGTTTATCTTGATGACATAACAGTATTTTCAAAAAAGAGAACTAATCATCTACATGATTTAAAACAAATATTTGAAAGATGTAGAAAGTTTGGTATTTCCTTAAATCCGAAGAAATCTTTCCTTGCTTTAGATGCAGGAAAAATTTTAGGATTTTTGTGTCAAAATATGGTATATATATTGATCCAAATAGAGTGAAAGAAATTTCTGATATTTCTTTACCTCATAACAAAAAATCCATGCAATCATTTCTTGGACAGATCAATTTTGTTAAAAGATTTATTCCTGATTTTTTTTTAATTGTTTTACCTATGCAAAATATGATCAAGAAGAATTCAATATTCAAATGGGCGCATAAAGAGAAAGAAGCTTTTGAAGCAATCAAACAAGCGATCATTAATGCACCAGCATTGAATACCCCAGATTTTTCTAAATATTTTACTTTGTATACTCTGGCCACTGAAACATCCTATGCAGCCGTTTTAACACAACTCAATGATCAAGAAATCGAAGCACCAATTTCTTTCTTTAGTTCAAATCTGCAAGGAGCTGAGCTTAATTATTCCGATGTTGAAAAACAAGCCTTTGCTGTGTTTACATCAATCAAACATTTTAGACCTTTTCTCTTGAAGACACATACAAAAATCATTGTCCCATTCTCTGCAGTAAGGCAATTATTAATTCAAAAAGAAGTAGGGGAAAAGAGAGCTAACTGGGTAAAAACCTTGCAAGAATATGATACTGATATTAAACCAGCTAAGATTGTTAGAGGACAAGGTTTTGGTAGATTATTGGCAGGAGCTCATAACATACCAGAAAATCAAGATTCAAATCAAGATATTCAAGTAAGTCAGATAAGTGTTACAGATTCCGAATCCCAGTATGTTGATCTTATCTATTACTTGAAAAATGGGTATGCTCCTTTTAATCTTAGCTATAAGAGTAAACGCGCTTTAAGGTTAAAGGCTATTAAATATGAGACCATTGATAATGTGTTATTTAGAAAAAATTATGATTCAATTTTATTAAGATGTCTTGAAAAGACTGAAGCTGAAAAGGTTTTGCAGGAATTACATGATGGACCAGCAGGAGGTCATTTTGGAGGTGATACCACAGCTCACAAAATAATTCATGTTGGTTATTACTGGCCTACCCTTTTTAAAAATACGCATGATTACGTAAGGAAGTGCCTAATTTGTCAAAATGCAAGTGGAAGACAAAGGAAACCAGCTTTTCCTTTGCAACCAGTGACTATTGAGCAACCATTTGAACAATGGGGGCTTGACATTATTGGTGAGATAGTACCTCATTCTTCCAAACAGCACAAGTACATCCTTACTGCAACTGATTACTTTACAAAATGGGTAAAGGCAATCCCGTTGAAGGTAGCCAATTCTGACGCAATTATTGATTTCATAGATCAATTCATCATAACCAGGTTTGGTGTACCTCAAGCTCTTGTCTTTGATAATGCATCTTACTTCTCTGGAAATAGTTTAATAGAATTTGCAGTTAAAAGAGGTTTTAAATTAAAATATTCAGCAAATTATTATCCACAAGGTAATGGTTTGGCTGAATCCACTAACAAAAACCTTATCAAAATCATTAAAAGGGCCATTGATCAAAATCAAAAGAATTGGCACAAGTCTTTAATATTTGCATTATGGGCTGATCGTATCAATGAAAAAGCTTCAATAAGGAATTCACCTTTCAATCTGGTTTATGGAAAAGAAGTTGTGATACCATCAAATTTAACTCTTCCATCATTAGCCCTAGTGCAGTTTATTGAATAAAATCCTTCTTCATCCATTCAATTGAGATATGATCAAATCCTTAAACTAGAAGAAGATAGAGATAAAGCAAGAATTATTCATGAAAAACATCAACATCTTGTAAAATCTTCTTTTGATGCAAGTTATATCGGCTCAAAAATTTTGTCAATTGGTGATCTCGTTCTGAAATGGGATAAAGCACACAAAGAAAAAGATAAACATACCAAATTTCAGAAAATGTGGCTTGGGCCATTTCAGATCGTTGAGAAGATAAGCTCAAATACATTCATACTCCAAGTTCTAACAGGTAAGAGAGAATCTCTTCCTGTAAATGGGCTTATCTTGAAGAAATTCTTTTCATAAGGAGGTAACCCCTTCTTAAATTGTACATATTCCTTTCTGCAAAGTTTTTGATTATTTTTGTTTTCAAATAAAGTTTGTTTATGAGTCTCTGATTGACTGTTTACTATTTAAGAAAATTTATTCGGAAGAATATTCTAAATATTTATTTTGTGTAAATAAGAATTTTTAAAGTAATGATCACAGTTTTTGAATAGTTTAAAATAAGATGTTAAACTTTGAAAGATTATTTCAATCATTTGTATGATCTTTTGAAAACTTGAGAAGAATGTAAATCATCATAAGTTTATTAAGAAGAGAAAGGTTATCTATCAAAGTAAAGATTTTTCAAAGTTTTGGAACTCAAAAAACTCTGAAAATTGTCATCCATTGATTCTTAAGGATAAAACTATTTCACCCCATCCATTTAAGTTGTGATTTTTTAGAATGTAATTCTAAGAAATTTGAAAATTTAAGAGATAAGAGGTCTCATTATGAGCCGACTTACCATGTTCATAAGGAGTAATAAAACTGACATTACCAACACTGCATACCAAAACAGGGTAATGGCTTATAAATATAAGACAAGGGGTCTCATCACGAGCCAGCTTGATCAGTTTAATTATAACTAGTGAATGACATTGTTATTAACTGGCTACCAAACCATAACAATGGCTCTTAAAATAAAAAATAAATAAAAGACAAAAACATGAGATAATAGGTCTTATGAATTTATCTTTTAAAAAGTCATAATTTTAGTTGGATGGGACAATGAATGGTTAATGGTTTTAAGGTAACCCTGTCGAGACTATGAACGTTTGCTGGCAGCAGAGGCAATACCTATGGCAATAGAATATATTATAAAACCAAAACTTGGAGAAATCCACTTACTTCATTATTAACACCAATCAAAGCTTGAGATAACCCAAAATGTTCTTATTCTTAAGGAATTAGAAAGAAATTATGAAATGATTTTTATTTCTTTTTCATAGTTACATTTTACTTGAATTATCCTAAGATAGTTTTCATTATATTTAAAAATCTTTACTTACTAAAGATAGAATGTTCAGTTTATTTTCTTAGAAATAACTGTTTCTTTCAGTGAATCGCCAATTGTTGTGACCAGCAACAACCCTCCTTTTATTTAATATTAGTAATAATACTAAATAAATGGGGACCCTTAGTTAAAAATCCAAAAAATTAATTAGGATTTGTTTTCCTTTTCAAATAAAACTTTCTATCATAAACTTATAGAAATCCCTTAGAAAGAACATTAATGAACACTTAAGTTTATGATAGATTACAATAAAATTTCTCTTTAAACAAAATAGCGCATCCATAGCAAAGTGATATATATCTTTTATAAAGCTGAAAATGCGATTTTGCGCTTTTGCGATAATGCGATCCCAAAAAGCCTATACAATAAACGCATTGGTCGCAGATTGCATAGCGCAGAAAACAGAAAAGATTAATGAATACCTTTTGCGCGATTTTCAATTTTGCGCTTTTGCGCTTTTGCGATATGCGCTTTTGCGCTATTGCGCAATTTCCGCTTTCGCGCTATTTTACGTAATTGCGATGGCTTCATTCAGCGATATTGCGATATTGCGACATTGCGATTTTGCGATATTGCGCAGCAAATCGCAGATCGCAATGTCGCAGATTCATGTATGCGCGTTCTCCAAAGGCAATCTTCCCATATATCAAATCGGTTATGCGCTTTAATGATTAAATTACATGATTGGATTGAAAATTAATGGTAAATGAGATTGTGTTTGAATTGAAAGTCATTTCACGATTAAAATATTATATTTCATCCGCTTTCACATTTAAAACAGTCTCATCACCTTTCTTATGCCATTACTCTCATTTACTCGTAAAACGCAGGCACGAAGGAGCAAACATCTATACAAAGCTTTCATTAAACACTATGGGTAAGAAGGAGAAGAGCTCGAGTTCTGAAAACAAAGAAATGGCTTCACTATATGCAGACACCGACTGTAATAAGGATGTCGGTATATCCACTTGGGAAGGAATGTATAATCTGTTAGAGGAAGAAAATCCTGTGGTTATGAAAGTTGTGGGTACAACAGGTTCTAGTAATACGTCCGAAGCAACCCTTAGAGAACTGGCTTGTTCATTTCTACATAGAATAGCAGCAAGGCCAAGGATTCTCCCGTATACGGACATGGTGAGATGGGTACTGGACAACACTGATATTTCAGACAGGCAATTTAGAACTCCAGCTCAAGAGCTAATCGGGTCATTCACCACGGAAGATCTGAGATTAATGTATAAGTTGCCAGAACCTCATGCGCCTTATAATAAGCATTTTATGGAATAATTTGCCAAAGAACATGCGAATTTATCAAAATGCACACAGGAATGGACTAAAAGAGATGAACCATTGAAGAAAATCAAATACGAGTGGACAGTACCAAAAAAGGATGTTTTAGACGCTGTTCACAAGTTCAAATATCCAAGTGGGCAAATTGACACAGTTCCTACCACAAGATAAGGTATGTAAGTTTTCCAAAATTAGCCTCTATAGAGCTTTTAGAAGATACTAAAGAAGCTGTTGGAGGTCAGGAGTTCTCAAAGAAACGTAAAGATCTTCTTGAGAAAAGTCGGGAGTCGAAGAGACTTGGAATAACTATAAGACAAAATGAGGAAACATTGACCAAATTCAAGGCACCCAATGCTGAGAAAGGGAAAAGATGTGGAGCGTGTTCAGTGCAGAGAAAAACTACTATAGAAGAAAAATCGATAAAAAGGAACTACTTTGGCTAAAAGTATGATATGAGAAAATGGTGAAGCAAAATCAAGATGAAATTGCAAAATTAATAACAGAGCAAAAAGTTCTAATAAAAGGAAATGCACAAAAAAGAGAAGGCGGATACAGTGGCAAACACTCTTACAGATTGTGTAAATAACAATTTACACAAAGCTAACTTGATTCCTGAAACTATTCCAGGATATCTGATACAGGTGAATCAATTGCAAACAGAATGGAGGCAAAAGGCAGAAGAAAGAGAAAAATCTATCCAAGGGCTTACAAGATTGAATTGGGACTCATACTGGATGTACTTGGTGAAGCCACACAGTCAGCACAGTGCGCTTAATTGTATCATCAATGCTACAGAGAAGATTTCTCCTACGCTTTCTGACTCTGTCTTTTCAGGACAGTTGAATTCTGAAGTCGGTCAACTGCATCTTCTCAAAAATATGCTAGATGCCTGCAAGATTAAAGATCAAGTTCATAGATAGTTAGATTTAGTTTTAATTTCACTGTATTTTAGCCGAGGAAAAGGACGGTCATTGAACTGAATCCTTAATTTTTGTAATAAGACTATTTTTAGATTTAGCTAGGTAGTATTTAAACCCTTCTCATGCATTTAGAGAAGGGTCCTGGGTCTTAATATTTTTTGACTTGGAGATAGCATTTCTGTACTCCATTGTCTTATATATTTTTAAAAAGGATCACATCCGGTGATTTTCATGCGGAATTATCTTTGAAGTGTTGCATTTCTGTACCTTGGAATTTGATTTTGCATTAGAGTTATTGGATTAGAGTATCAGGTTGCATTTGAAAGTATTCAAGATGAACAAGGTATTTCTATCTGTTCACTGTTGATTTCTTTTGTCTTATGATATTCGCTTTAAAATTGCTATCATTTATATATATTTGTTTTCACAACGCTTCCTTTTATATAGCATTTATGAGTATAATTGAAACGTTATCTTTCATAAGTATATATAGATGTTATATGATGATGAATACAATGTGTTAATACAACTCTGTTTAATTTCTTAAACATAGTTATCTTTATTTGTTTATGCATATTTCAATTTAAATAATAATACATTTTCATGGTTATTGTTAAATTGGAACAATCTTAAGTTGTATTCACATGAAATTACCCGGGTTAGTGTTAGAATTTCTTTATCAGTATTTAGTTTAAATTACATAGTTTTATTTCAGTTAATTTAGTCCCATTTCCACCCATCCAAATCAATCCATTTAGTTATAAGGAAACTAGTCTTTTAAATCCAGTCGGAGCCACCATTCGAAACGGAAAAGGAGTTGTCTTAAGGTCCCGACCGGGTGGTTTTCCCCGATGTTTGAAGCAGATATTTTCTAGGCTTCAACAGAACCCTAGAATTCAAAGCTCTGATACCAAATGTTGTGAAACCAGCTCCAAAAATAGAAGAAAAGAGATATCAATGCCTTAGAAATAAGCCACTTCGAGGGGGAAACCTCCAATACATTACATGAATGAACAATTCTTGGATGATACAAATGAGAAAACCTCCTTTCTATATATAGGAGTCCATGTGGCCACAATGTAATCCTAGTGGGGCCACAATGTAAACCTAGCTGACCTAACAATAATAATTTGAGGGCACAATAATAACAATATGGGGGTTACAGGGGTACAACAATAACAATAAGGGGGTTACACTAACAAGAATAAGGGACTATACTAGTAATATAAGGACCTAACATGCACGATTCCGACTCAGTCATGCTCTTGTCATGGTCACATACACCGGTAACATTATATGTTATGGTTATGAGCAGGAGAGCAGGGCTAGCCTTCTGCCTGTGATCCCACCTCTGGTGCTGAGCAGGGTTAGGGCTAGACCCCAGACCCCTCCCCCCATTTTGAAATCAATGTTATAATAAAACAATGAGTGAACCTTGATATGTTAAGTCTCATATGCATGAAGCAATGGTTTGGATTGGTGCTTGGTGTTATTTGGTTGCGGGTTCAACCCCCGCTTGCTCCATTCAGACTTGAAAAAATATTTGTGGCCTCTCCTGTTGCCATGTGGCAGACTCTGGTCGGGCCATGTGGTAGCATGTGGTTGGCCAGATGCGCAACCAATAAAATTTGACCACTAACGAACCAATAAAAACATGCCACTTGGCATCACCCGATTCGATGGTGTAAACCCTTTGACCATGTCAACCTGACACTGTGCATGCCCAATCAGTAGTACAACCTGCTGACTAGGCTCTCCCTATAATTTTTTCCCAAAAAATGTATGTTTGACAAAGTGGAAAAAAAGTGTTTCTGGGAGCATATGGTGTTGGTTTTTTGTGAAATGAGTTGTGCCAGATTCAGAATGATGAGATTTACGTATTCATTCATGTTATATACTGATCTGACAAATTTTATTTTGGAGCATAATTTTGAGCACCTGATCAATAATGACCATATTTCGATGTATATCTCAACCTTTAAAGGAGCATCTAACACCATATAAATGATACATTCTTATATTTATTGATAAAATATTACATAAATTATGATACTAGTTTAAGATCACAATGATGGCCTTCATTTTGAAAGAAATTTCAATTGAAACCATGGGACTAGTCATAGTTATCGGGGGTTTATTTTCGGAGTGCATAGTTACATTACATAGTTTCCAAAATAGGTATTGATACTACAAAAATTCATAATACGACATAGTCACCCACTATTCTCATTAAGAAGTCAACATTCCCATTAGTTACAGTGAGCATTCATATCCATGGAAGAGAAGTCAACATTCCCATTTTGAAGTAACTAATGGGATGATTATGCATTGGGGTTACCTAGTACCACAAATATCGCTCTACTGTCAGTGAGCATCCATAGCTATGGAGTCATTATATACATCCCCCATTGTGAAAAAATATTAGTTTCATGTAGTCATGAATAGTACGGTGATTATGGAAGGTCACATGCATGGAGCACGATTGTAGATAACTAGTAAAATAAGAGTTTAAATATCATTAGATTTTGTGAAGCTAAAACCTTGCGCTTATAGTTTAGTACTCATACATTAATGCATTCCCTCGTAATATTCATGAGTAATAAGTACAATAAGGAAGTGATCAAAGAAAATGCTTCACTATGAAGTATGAAACTGTTACAGAGATAAGGTATGAGGCTTTTCAAAAAATAATTACCCTTCAACATTCATAAATAAAAAACTATTTAAAGATGGGCTCCAAACTCGTTAATATAGAATATAGTAAGGGATTATAAATTCAAATTGCATTCTAGTTGTGATCACTAAAGGTTTTTTTAGATGCAACTATTTCATGTTTATTCATTATAAATTCAACAAAAATAATCAAAATTGTAAAGGTTTATTTATGTAAAATAATTTTTATACATTAGCATCCTCAAGAGAAAAACCTTTCAAATAAATCAAAAAATCAATGTAATCATGACATTAATATATCAGTTCCATAACTATTACCTTTGTCCTCCGAAAATAGTAATATGGTAAGTAATTGTAAGAAAGGGTCTAATGTCTCACTCATTATTCTCCATAGAAAGGAGCTTGTGTCTATATAATAATATGATTGTGTTCTCTTAAATACCTCTTCCATCCAAATCTCCACAAATTTGTGATACTTTGTGTGATGTTTTAACTAATGAGACATTAATAATATAAATGTATCTGCAACATAGACATAATTTACTCCCCTCTCAAAGAAATCTAAAATCATAGTAGGATAGTCATGTGGAAAATCTTTTTTTTTTTTTTTAATTCATGCTCATCATGACAAGAAGAGAAAGTGTTGGTAGTGTTATGTGTATTTGGGAAAGTGTTATCAAAGATTTGATGTATATATTGTGAAAAAAATAAATGTACATTATTTAAAAGAAAGTTTAAAGTTAGTTCATTTGCATTTCCATGTGCTTTTTAAATATCTTGTGCATAATTATCATAGACATGTCCCTTATTAGGAGAATAGAGAAGTGTCATGTTAGCTATATAGGCATGGTCTTCATGGTTACTAATATGAAAGGTACTATAGTAGCACGATGGTTGTGGATTTAAAGCTATAAATTATTAATCTCCTAATTAAGGATTAGAACATGGAATTAACAATTCATGAACCTCAAATGAAATAACATCGGAACTACTAAACACCATCGTATAGCTTTTCTTCTAAAAATAATTGAAATAGTAGATAATTGGTTTCAAAATAATCTTCATTATTCAATTGTTGATGTATGTATTCGTGGTTGTATAACCTTGATCCTCCTTCAAATTTTCCCTATTTAGAATTATCAATGTTAGTGTGATCAGGAACATGAAATAAATTAGGTATATTAGGAAAAACATGAGAAGAAGATACTTTTGATACTAAATAAGAACAAGAGTAATCCATTGAAACAATAAGAAAACTATAAATAATTATGGAGTCACCAGGTGAAATTTTAAAGAAAGAAATACTTTCTTGAAACCCTTTACAACACATGCCACCATAACCCTATCCACCAACCAGTCACAAACTTAACCATTGTTCAGTTACCACTCGACACTTCATTCCCTCACAACATTGTGAGAAGATTGTTTGATCTTGAATTGTTCTAGCGACGAAGAACAAATCTAAAGTAAATTCACTAAGAATATACTCCCGCTTCAGGTTAAAATATACAGTCTCCTTTCACCCCAGTGGGTATTCCCCATTTCTAATAAAAAAAATATGTTTAATAAGAAAATAAATACAGAGCCATATTAATGATATGCAACAATTTTCAAAAGAAAGAGTGGTTAACCTTTGGCATTAAAAAAAAAAAATTGTAAATAAAATATTATTGAACTTAATGTAAACTTCAAAATGTGATTATGATAAATAATGTGAAAAAAACACATGAAAGTAAGATGAAAAAATAAAAATAAAAATAGAAAGTAAAACTCTAGTAATCTTGGCCATAAATTATATTTACTCTAAGGTGTAGAGAAAAAATCCCAATAGCAAGTATTGTGGAATTTTTATTATAAAAATTAGAATACATATGTATTGATTATAAAATCCTCGATAGTACAATACACAAGGGAAAATATTCAAGTTAGTGCTGTAAAAGAATGATGTTGATCAAGTCAGTCATCAAACCCCTACATGTACCAATATAGAAATGAAAAATAAATAATTGAACACATAAAAAAATAAGAATGATGTTGATCAATTCAATCATCAAACCCTTACATGTACCAAGATAGAAATGAAAAATAAAGAATTGAACACTTAAAAGAATGATCACAGGATCCTGATTTACAATAATGCTTCTTATGAAAAGTGTAGCCAAATACCAATGACATTTTAGATAGTATAAATATTTTAAAAAGGAATCAAGGTCAATAATGTAGAACAATCTATCATTTAACCAAGTTAGTGTATTTAAATTGTTCTTTCCACTAGAATATAAAACACAAAAGTAAAAAAAAAAAAAACAATAATTATCAAAATGGATATAAAATTACAGTGTTCTTATCTTCAAATTTTAGATAGTATAAATATTTAAAAAGAAATCAAGGTAAAAAAAAAAACAATAATTATCAAAATGGATATAAAATTACAGTGTTCTTCAAAATGCGTATAAAATTACATTGTTCTTAAATCTGATTCACACAACATGTGTGTAGAAACATAGCAACCATAAGTCTACAACTCGTCTCTAAATCTTAGTCCAAAACGCTTCAAAGCTTAACCCTCAAACTCCCTTCTAATAAACATTTGCCTTTTTTTTAATACTTGTGAGAGTTAGTTTCCCATTCTATTCCTATAACTTCCCAAAATAAAATATTAATATTAATTAAATTAATACTTTATTTCTCCCTAAATGAAATAGGGGAAGCTTTTATTTAATTAGTTTGGTCCAAATCTTCAACCAATCAAACCATTAAAATGTCCATATTTATTCTTGCTTTAGAAAAGAAAAAGAAAAATTAAATTTAATATAAAAAACACATAATAATCATTGATACTAAAATAAATAGATGTTCATCCCTTTTTAATTTCTCCAGAGAATATAAATATAATTTTTTTTTATTTTTACGCTTGGTAACTTCTCTCGAGCTTTTTTTTTTGGAATCTAAGCCATGATCCATAATATAAATTTGTAGAAATTCTTTCGGTAGTAATCACATGCAAAGAACGAGCTCGACGTTTCGAACCAACCCGGTGTGGTTCTCTCGAGCTATACAAAACTTATTTTCAAAGATTGTAAATACTGGGCAAAGTCGGAAATTTACGTTATCCCATTTTAAAACTAAAACTAATAAATAATTAAATTTTAAGGTTTTTACAAAAACTAATAAATAATTAAATTTTAATGTTTTTACAAAACTAATGAACAATTAAACAATAAATTTGTAAAACTTATTTATCGAAAAAGAAAATTATGAGATTTTCTATTGTACTTTTTTTTTCAGAAACAAAAAATCGTTGTATTAATTAACAATTCATAAGCGAAACATTACATCTTCATCTGAATAGATGAGAAAATCTCGATCCAAATCACCATAGTTATTTCAAGACAGTTTCTAAGAAAGAAAAAATTCAAGACAGAAACCAAGTCAGGATTACAATTTCTGGGAGCAATTAGCCACACCATTCAAAATTTCAGACCATGTATGCAGTCACGTACCAATGAACATAAATTTTGTAGAACCAGATCCTCTTGATGTATCAAAATTGCAGTAGAAAGAGATTGATGACTGTTGTTTGGGATATTATAATGCGCTAGCTCGCTTGATGTATCAATTGATGTATCAGTTATGCAATTGAAGGAGAATTGATGAATGTTTGATGATAAAATATATAAAGTTGGCTCGCCTGATAGATTCATTTTTCTGGCTCGCTTGATGTCTCTCCTACGAAGTGATGTGGAAAATAGGAACATTATGCATGTGAACACATAATGAGCAGGCTTCCTTAGTAATAGAGTAATGTATTGTCGTCTCATTTGAGATGAGAAATTTTATAACCAGGCTCGCTTGTTAATAAATTGGATCAGGCTCGCTTGAAAAGTGAACATGTACAGGCTCGTGTGTATGAAGAGCAGAGTGTATTTTGACGTGGTAAGGAAAAAACCAAAAATAGTAGACAGAGTTAGCAACAAAATTACCGGAGTGTATGAATCATAAAAATTACCGGAAGATAGCTCCATAGATATAGACAGTGTATTAAGGCATTGTAATTGAAGATTCCCAGATTTGTGTCCCGTCCTTGAAATGTCCCACCTGTATAATCCCAAAAAATGAATTGATCCCCTTTTTGGACAGATCGTTAGCTCTCATATTGTCTTCTCTATATATGTGAGAGATAGGAGGATTGCCCAATCTGTGCCATAGTCTTTTTGTCCTACTGAGCCAACCCTGTTGTTCTGGGATGTTCATATGGAGACGACCCATGACGCAGCCAATAATAAGCTCTGAATCTCCGTATATATGGACCTCTGTCAATTCCATGTTGACAGTAGCAAGAAGCCCACCCCATAGGGCCATAATTTCAGCCTTGTTATTTGTCTTCGGACCACCATTCTAGTGCAAATGGATCCTTTCTTTGCCTGATATTTTAATCCAAGCACCACAGCCCGTAAAACTGTCTTTTCTTGCTCCATCAAAAAAAACTGCGGGGAGGGAAATCTCATGTGGCCGTATCCTGCGAGATCCATCGAACGTCCTGTATTGAGGGATGGGATGTTCCTCTATCCATCTCATTATGGCATTATATGTGTTGGGCAGGCCGAAAGGAGTTCCATAAAAAATGAGCCGATTCCTGGCCAGCCAGACTTCCCAAATGAGAAAGAAGGGGAGAGATCTAAATTTGTTTTTCAAAGTATCCCAGTCACCAACAGCAGAGATAAAGTCATTCAGAACCCAGGTTGGATCAATGATATGCACACTGAATAATTTCCATAGCTGAACAACCATTGGACATTGAAAGAATAGATTTTCAGTGGTTTCCTCTGAGCGACAACATATTTAACATTTTCTAGGCCTCATAAAGCCTCTTTTGTTTATGTTACTCCATGTAAGAATTTTGTTCCTCTAGGTGAGCCACCCAAAGAGAATTATTTTAGTGGGCAGTTTTCGAGTCCAGTAAGGACCAAAATTATGGGTGAGCTAAGCAGAATATAAATGAATGTTGATCATGAAGTAGATATCTTTAACTATAGGAAGATCCTCCTATGTCGGGCCATCACAAATCACCAAATCACCCCCTAGAGAATAACATACTCCAGCCACCCTCAAAGTGTTGAACACATGTTTCCATTCGGAAACCTCCTCGCCATGTAGAACCATCTTCACAGCGCTTTTGAAAATAGGGGCCCCAAAAGACCAAGACTGTATTGTTTGTGATAAATAGAAAATTCCCTTGTGAGCCAATCCATGAATTAGGCGGTGAGATGGCTTGAATAGCCTGTTAAAACCTTGTAAGTTAATATCACACAATGGAATGCGGCTCCCGTCTCGAAAGAGCCATGTTAATCTTTCTGTGACATGACCCAGGACCTTCTTGAAGCTGCCCCAAATAGCCAAGTAGGACGATGGAAATGGGAATTCGTGGCAAAGAAGTTTATGGAGTGGGTCGCCCTCAAGGTATTTTCTTTTAACGATATCTTTCCAAATACCAGAACCATTTATGGCAAGCCAGAAAGATTTAATTAGAAGAGCTTTGTTGAATATCCTCGTGTTCAGGATGCCCCAACCATCATGTGATTTAGGTCGACATAAGGTTTCTAGTTTGATCAGATGGAATTTGTGTGCATTTCCGGATCCATTCCAAAGAAAGCGTGCAATAATCTTGTTTATATCATCAACAATACTTTCGAGCAGAAAGAACAAGTGCCCCCAATATCCCAATAGTTGAGATAATACCGCTTGAATCATAATGAGCCTGCCTCCCATAGTAAGCCATCTGTGTGTCCATTTGTTGATTTTCCCCCTGAATCTCTTTACCAGCCATAGCCAATCCTTACTCTTGTATCCACACAGCTTGATTCTGTAGCCAAGATACTGCAATCCCTCCGTGGCCACCTTATAACCAATCCCAAGGAATTCAGCAATGAATGTAATTTCATTCCTATCTCCATATTCATATAATAGGAAAGACTTGGCTTTATTAATACTTAATCCTATGGCAGCTCCAAATCTGATAAGAATGAAATGGACATAGAACCAGTGATTCCTTATAAGTCTTTTGAATAGTAACATGTCATCCAAAAATAGAGAGTGGGAGGCGGAAGTAGATTCTAAGAACGAAAAACCAGATATGAAACCTTTTTGTGCCGCCATATGCATCAATTTAATGAATCCATCCATTATCAAAATAAAAATTAGAGGGGAAAAAGCGCATCCTTGCCTTAGTCCCCTACTCGCCTCAAAAAAAGTAGTTGGAAGACCCTTAATAATAACTACATATCTGACCGAGGTTATACAAGACATAATCCAACAGATAATCCTGAGTGGCAGACCAATTTTTAATAACACGAGACGTATATAAGACCAATCCAAAGTATCATAGGCCTTATACAGATCTATTTTCATTATCAGGGCTTCTCTTTTCTCAGCATGCATAGAATGTAATATCTCTTGTGCAATAGCAATGGCGTCATGTATTGATCTGCGCTTAAGAAACCCATATTGTTTTGGGGATATGTGAAAAGATAGAGCCTGCCGTAACCTGTTAGCAATGATCTTGGATGATATCTTGTACAGAAGATTACATAGTGCAATCGGTTGATATTCCACGAATGTAGAAGGATCATCATTTTTCGGAATTAGAGCAATGAATGTTGAGTTTAGATTTGATGGAATATGACCCGAAGACCTGAATAATTCCGTCATTTCTGTAATCTCAACTCCCATAATATCAAAGAAAAATAAAAATAATTTAGATGTCCATCCATTAGGACCCGGACACTTGTCCTGTGGGAAGGATTTGAGAACACCTTCGACCTCGGCAACTAAAATATGTTCATCCAGAATCTTAATATTATCCTCCTCATATATTCTATGGATATGATCCAATATCCATTTTTGGAAATTCACATCAATATTATGGTCCTGTTGGTAGAAGGCCAAGAAATGTCGAAGGGCCTCTTCCTGTATTTCAGAAGTAGAGATTGCATAACTGTCATCCACCCTCTTGATTCGCCATATAGCATTTCTACATCTTCTATCATTAGCACACTTATGGAAAAAAAAATTATTTAGGTCCCCCTCTTTTAACCATCTGTTCCTACTCTTTAGTTTCCAAGTTATCTCTTCGATTTTAAGAATCTCCTTTTCCCTATCACCAAGAGTTTTCAAAATGTCATAGGACTATGCATCTGGAGCCTTATCCTTGAAACCCATATATATACTCCTCATTCTCTCCTTAATCTCTGATAGCTTAGCCTTGAGCTCCTTTTTCTTGTTGATCTCCCAATTTTTGGCCACCTTCTTCATCTCCTGCATCTTGTGGTGAAATCGATCCCACCCCGATAGATTATCCATCCTCTCCCCATTCAGCCACGTCCCCCAAATAAGATCAAAAAAGCCCTGGTCCTCTAGCCATGCCCTGTTGAACTTGAAGTGTAGTCCCTGTGGTCTATCACCCAATCTCCATGAAAGAAGGCTAGGCATATGATCTAAAATATTAGAGACCAACACCACAGATTTGGGCAATCCCAGGGTGTTTATGAGATTGTCTCTTACAATAGCACGATCTAGCCTTTTTCCAATGTATGCAATGCCCACCCTTTTATTCGACCATGTCAAAATAATAGGATTAGGGCGAATGTCAACCATATGATTATCATCCATCAATTCATTCATATAACCAGACATATAGTTAATCCTAGCCCTGTTACCCCAGATTTCATCATATTTCAAAGTGGAATTAAAGTCACCCATAATAATCAAATTCCTTAATGATAATATCCCCGAATATTGAAGCTTGTTCCAGAAAGGAAATCTGTTATGATATGGAGCATAGAGGTTGATGATGTTAAATAGGCCTCCAAAACCCCGAATGTGACCAGCCAATATAATCCCACCAAAGAAACTGTATGCCTTGAAATTCGCCCAATATGGATTCCAGAGAGCTATCAAACCACTCGAATGTCCAATTGCGTCAATAGCCACTGCCTGCCAACCTTTAAAAATGCTTAGAAAGGCATTAATGTCTTTATCCCTGATGCATAGGGTCTCTTGGCACAGTATAATACAAGGCTTCTCAAAGTTGATAATATTCCTAAGGAAATGTAGTTTGGAGGCATCGCCCATCCCCCGAATATTCATAGAAAACAGATGGATCATTGAGGAGCGGCAACGGGTTGACTTGCTCTAAGCGCTCGAATATTTTCACTGATATCATCAGTCACTGAAATGGGAATGTCTGTGTAATTCTCTTGCTCGTCAGAAAAAAGCGAGAAAACTCTTAGATTACCCCTAGATTGACACGGATGAGTTAAAATATTGTTTTATTCAATTATGGTGAGTTACAGGATTTAGCAGTGACTTTATCTACTGTTCTAATTTTGGAAAACTGGAAACTATTCAAAATTTATTTCCTATTTTAAAATCAAAATCATATGCACTCGAATTGATTGACCCCATATTTCTTAAATGTTCCTCCCTTTCATAAACGACATTTCTTCCCGAGCAACCCTTAATGATAAAAATTATGAGTTTAATAAGATTATATTACAAACTTATATGAAAGTAAAATTTGAACAATGTACGTTTTCAGTTTAATTTCAAAATTTTAATAACAATATAAACTTTAAATAATTAGAATTTACTTGTAATACATGTACGGTTTAATGAAAATATAATTATAAAATTTACATAGTATATATTTAAGTCATATATATATATAGGCTAAAACCTTCTAAAACAAAACTAATACCCCATTGGGACGTTGGACGAGACAGAAAAACCTAGACAAACGAGACCCGAGGTGCGAAGTAACCATGGCAGTTGAGGTGTTTGGGAAGGACAGTTGATGGTCAAAACATTCTTCCTTTGACCTCATGCATGAGTCAAAGTGTTAAAAGATTATATGCCATTTTGTGTTTTATTATTCGTTGCAAGCCATATCTTAACTTATTATTGTGTCCCTTTTCTAAAAATGATACAAAACATGTTTATGTGATAATTTATGTCTTTGAGGAGGGAGGATCAACAATCCTCTAAATGTATTTCTTAATTTATTTAATTTCACATTTAATTTCTAACCCTTTTTATGATTACTTAGCCATTGATATAGGGTAGGGTTTTAGTCATTAAGAAGGTTATAAAGGGAGACACGAAGACACTATTGAGTGACAATAGGCTCAATAGGCTCAGGAGGAGAGGGAGTGTGATACTCTGGTGTTCCAGATCAGGTAGATTCTGAGGAAGGAGAAGGAGAAACAAGGAGATACATATCACATCCAAAGAGGGCTTTGATCACATGGATTAGATCCAATTGTTGTATATGAAATTTATTAGTTGGGCCAATATCCCTCTTATGAGAGCCCAAGTTCATAAGAGAACAAGTTTCTATTTTTTCCCTTGGTGGCTTTTCTAGAGTAAATCTTGTGTCCTATATGTGATGTTTTTTTGTGTGTTTTCGCTATGCAATTTTGATTAAGAACTTAGTCCTTATTAAATAAATACATCATTTAAGGTATTTTTGAAGATTTATTATGAGGTGCTAGGATTGTGGAAATTTAATACCCTTGAGGGTTATAACAAAGGGCCCAATAGGTGGTGTTATGCAGAGGTTACCCGTGTTAAAGGTTTTAGGGCCTTTAGGTTTAAACAATGCCTTGTGGGAGTTTTAAAGGGAAAAGGGTGTTTATGTGGATAAGGGAGATTTTTTTAAGGGGGGAATTTGGAAATTTTGTGCCATATTTGGTATTTTGGCACTAAAATCGCAATGTACTCGAGTTAGTTAGCATGGCATGTATGAGTCAACAATAGAATTGGAAAATTGGGCCATATTTGGTAGTTCAGATAAATGTGTTGGTGCACTAAAGTGGAGTTAGCAGAGCCAACAAATTTGGTGGCATATTTGGTAGTTTTACCAAATCTTCCAGTTTTCCAAAATTAGAACAGTAGATAAAGTCACTGCTAAATCCTGTAACTCACCATAATTGAATAAAACAATATTTTAACTCATATTTTCTCACAGGAAATGGTGATCAAAGATTAAAAACTACATGAACACATCAACAAGACCTTAGATAAGTAGAATATAAATGAAAATTGAAAAATCATGAATGGCAAAGAGCTAAACTTACCTAAAGGTCTAAATCTAAAAATATAAACTCAGAATTCATTATAAGTAGAATTGAGCGACTAAGTTGGTGGTTGTTGGAGGAAAATTTTGCATAAGTGGTAAATCAGAGATGCATTAGAGTGTGAATGTATCAAATTTGGTTTTTGAAAGGTGTTTAAGAATGCAGAGAATGCAGTCAAGTGATATTAGTGATGATGGTGGTTTTTGGTATGCATCAGAGATCAGAGCAAGTGTTGAAGGTGTTTTAATGGTAATATTGGTGATCTGAGCAGTTGAGATATGTAAGAAATAATGTCGTATTTAGAAAATAAGAAGAAGACTTTATCTATGTAATAAATGAATTGAGTTGTGAGAAATATGAAGCAATATTATGATATATAAAATATTTATTGATCTAATTTGAAAATTGTATGAAAGAAGGATCCACATGGACAACAAGTGGGTGAAAGAAATTTTGGAAGTAGATAATTGTAACTGAGTAGGTGTCTGGAAATTAGCTTAGGGTTGGGTACCTCTACAGGTGGGTTCTCCCAAAATCAAGGAGTGGGTGCTTCTTGTAAGTTGATTAGATGTCTACAAAGATTATGTGTTTCCTGCTAGTGGGTGCTAGAAAAAAAAATCAAGGGTGGGTTCTCCTTTTAGTGGGTGTTGATAAATGAGGGGTAGTATCTCCTCTCAGTGGTAGCTAATAAATTGGGGAGTGGTATATTCCTTCAGCTATACGCCTAAGAAACATACAAGTAGAATCTTGTAGGTAATGATATAGTAGCAAGTTGTAGCTTGTTTTTTCAAAAGGATTAAAGAAGAAGATTGGTGTATTTATATGGCGCATATGTGCATGATTAACATAGTGATTTATGATTCTCCCTACATGAATTCTTACTAAGTAGCTTGAAAATTTTAATTTATCAATAGTTGCATAATTTGCTTATACTAATGATTCACCCCCCTCTCGGTAGTGTCTTACTTTCTAACAATATCAAGTTTATAAATATGTTTATTTACACATTATTTACAAATAATAATAGGCTTGATGTAATATATTTTATGGACATAACATATATAATATATAAATGTTAATATCCATATATATACACATGGGAGCATGATAATGATGCCACGTAAACACTATGTCAACCAATCCAATAATTTGAAGCATAAATCTGAATCTATCAAAATTTCATCTATTGGAAAACTATAAAAAAGGCAGGGAAAATGGATAAATCTAAAGGGATGTGTGAAACCACATAATACCAAGAGAAAAAAAACCTTATTGGAATAAAATGTTCCAAGGCATGGTATTGTAAAAGAATAAAATACCCTATATATGATGTACCAAGTGAAATGTCTTCTATTATATATCACTAGTTGCAATATTTTCATACCCTAACTGTTGGAAAGATGTTATCAAATTTCCATGCAAGTGCTAGGTTTGAATTGATCAATTAGAGGTATGTAATTTCTTAACATTAATCCAATTAACATGGAATGATCCAAAAGGAAAAAGACTCATATGGGAAAATGCACGATGAAAAAATTTATTTTGTGACAAAATAATCCCATAAATAATGAAAGGAATGTGACCAAAACATCATGTTAAACCCTAAAGTATATGGTAGCATAAAATCCAAACAATGAAGATAGAAGAAACCATCAACCATCCTAGTAAGATGAAATCAAGTGCAACTTGAATGGTAAACTTTCCAAGATATATATATATATATTTGTGGAGGGGGGGCCTCCATTTTACCTAAAATGTAGTGGAGTTGTTGCAGTGCAACAAATGGATACCCACTAGGAAAAGTAGTTATCTCTGGTTAAATGATCCAAAATATGTAAATTTCAAGGAATAAATATTAGATTCTTTGCGATGTTAAACCTCCAATATCCTAAAAAGTTTCATTTGTGACATATATAGCTATAATTTTTAACTTCTCAATATCCCAAATTCATTTCCATTATAGTTGAAAAGCTTGGTACAATATGAACCCATTAATGTTTATTGTATCATGTTTATGACGAAAACAATAAAATTTATAGGTAATTAGTCTTGGGAAGGAAAACCTCATAAAGTCAATTAGAGTGTTAATATAAATTTAATGTCGCGGGCATAACCACTCCTACCAACATAAATTTATAACCTCAACAAGGATACCATTTAAACCAATAAAATGATTTTATCCCATCTATTAGATACATATTTATAGATCCCTTTATTTGATTAGTTATGAATTTTCTTAATAATCAGCTAAAGGTCATTTCCCTTTCTTGGAAACCAACTAACGACATTGTCATTCACAAAAATCAACAAAAGTGAGCAAGGAAACTCACGGCGAGGCATATTTTCTTTCAATCTTTTGACTAAAATTTATTTCTCTCGCTTGCTGACCAATAATGGTAATTTCACCTTACAGGGTATCATGATTATGGTAGTTCAACTCGTGATGAGACCTCCTATCCTTCAACTAATTATTTTTGTTAATATCAGCTATGATTATTGTTAATCCTTGAGAAATTACATAATAGATGGGGAAGAAACTCCAAATGGCTCTTTAAGAGAAAGGGATGGCATAAAAATTTAAGTCACTAATATTTACTAGCTAATCTTGCTTTCCCAAAAACTCATTACCTTGAAACTAAACTATATTGTAAAATATTTCATTCCTTTATTATTAGGGTTAAAGACAAATTTTTAAATAATGATAGAAAAATTTAGGCAGATATAGAGCATAGTCCATAAAAGGTTTCTAAAAAGCAAGGACGTAACCAATAAAGGAATATGTGTGTCAATCGCAGATAGTCATATTCTTAAAAAAAATCCTTCAAGGTAATATTTCATTTTTATATAGCAGAGTACTTCCTATTTTTTCAATGGTTATGCCAAAAAAATCCTAAAAGTGATGAAATGAGCCTTTTAGAAAAGAATGGGGAGAACCTACAAATTGTAAAGAAAAAAGAAAGAAAGCATGGGCCATAAATAACGTAACATGTGACAATGTATAAATCATTTCAAAAGTGAAAATGATAAAACATCAAACTTTAAGGGATAAGATGAATTCTAAGAGATCACATATTTTTTCCTTATTTGATTCTTTAGCGATATAAGTATGCTTTTAACTTTGAAAGTTTCAATAAACATTGTGCGAGATTTTTCGTGATTTGAGCTTTTATTTAAAGAAATAAAAATTGAAACGTGAACTTCTAAACAAGCCTAAATCTAAATTAAATGTGTAGCCATAATACCAAAGCCAAAAAAGAATTAGAACCTTGAAAATATGAAAAGAGGAGCTTATGAGTTATTATTTCACTTAAACTATTATTGTTTCATGCTTTTTAAATAACAATTGCGTCAAACATTTCTTGACTAATTTAGAAATATTAAATATTTGAGACTTAAAAGAAGTGTTAGATGAAAACATTATGAACAAGAATATCAATAGCTAAGAAAATAAAAATAAACGTCCCTTACAATATCCTGATGCTAGCTCGTCTTTACCTTGATATTACATTGATCTCATAACAACATTATTCAAGAAAAAAAAGAAAAGAAAAGTGATATACTTATGAAAAAAATAAAACTAAACTAATTAACCTACTCTATACTAGTTCAATGATCACAATAATAACCTACTCTATACTAGTTCAATGATCACAATAATAAGTAAATTTGAATTTTCAATGTAACCATCGAAGTAACTCCAATCTTGAAATGAAAAAGAAGTTTTCAATTAGTAAGATGAATTGGAGTATCTCAAAAAGAAAAATTAATAGGTCATTCTTACCTTTTATGATATTCATTTAAAAACAAAGTAAGCATAACCCTCCCATTTTCTTGAAAACTGTTAATATATAAATCCTCAAGTCTATCTGATATCCTGTCACAAAACTCAAAATGCAAGCTATAAATTTTTTAAATCAAAATATATAAACACAATATATGAGGATTCATTAACAAAAAAAAATGTTGGTTTGAGCCTTCACATTGATGAAATGAATTGGTTCAAAATGTGAAGTAATTAAAAGAATTAGAATATGAAAGACATTTATTTACAATATGGATAAAAAAAGTCTTAGATCTAACATTAGAATCTAATTTTATCAATAGATGGATAAAAAATGTAGGATCTTCAACTTCAACAAAAATGGGTACATTGTATTTATCATAAATTAACCAAAAGTAAAAAAATTGTAACATACCCTTTTCCTTCATGAATGATTGAAGAGCGAGAGAATACAATCCTACTTCATAAATGTCATGTTTGAAAGTTACATCACCAATATTGGATGTATTAAAAGAATCATAGTGTGATGGAACATTGTTGAATAAATTTAAAAAAATATTCATTCAAACTAAAATCTGAAAAAAATAAATCGAGATATAAAGAGTAAAAATAATTAGAGACAAGCAAATGAAAAGGTTATCTTGAACTATCACACTAATGGTTACTAAAATTTTCAAGAGGTCCCTCTTCCTTTACCTCATCATCTTCAATATGTTTTGGTGGTAAAATTTCAAACATCATATGATCATCAAAATATGCTTTCTGTATAATAAAAATTTTAGGAACAACTTTTATGGCAAGTATTTAATCTTTGTTGAAAAAAAAATATGACTCGCCAATGAAGATTTAAAGTTTCTTCTTGAATATAAGGATGAGTATCCCTAATCTGCTCTATTAAGACATTGTAACAATTAAAACCAATTTCATTATCTATGTGTTCATTAATAATTGAATTTGAGAGTTGATTAGAGTGAGATTATAAGAAGACAAAGATGCATCTTGATCTATTATCAAATCGTCTTCCACTATATCTATGGTTTATTGATTGGAAGAAAGACTAGTTTCCTTGTTATTAGTGTTGCCCTTATTTGACTCCACCACTTTTACTTAGTTGATGGAGCGTTTAGAATCAAAATTTTCTACAAATAAAGGATCCATATCATTTTACAAACGAGATTCATCTTGCAATTTGATGTTATGATATGCATCTAATTTAACATATGTAATTGAATCAGGTTGAATGAAGGGAAAAAACATTTGAAATAAGTCCTAATACAAAATACAGATCATTAAGATGAAACTTAAAATTAACATGAATTATTTATTTTTAAAATATTTTTAGAGATGAATCATCATTGATTAGCAGAGCTTTTAATTCTTCACATACTTAATCAAAATCATAAGTCTCAAAGAATCTAAAATTTCATCTACAAATTAATACTATGTGAAATAAACTTAGTGAGGAAAGATTGAAACTAGTTTTTTATTCTACATCTGAAAGTGAAAGTGAACAACATGCATAAAACATTTAAATAAGTAATATTATTTTTGATGCATTTACACGAAAACTTATCAAGATGTTTCATTGCAAATATATTCCCTTCACCATCAAATTGGAATTTTGACAGAAGATGAACAATCTCACGAGGAATGTGAGGTAATGAAAAGATAAAAGCATCCTCACATACAATGATTTGGGTAGGAGTCATTGATTTGATGTTACAACAAATAATTTGACTACAAATAGGTTAGCTTTTCATCTAACCTACCTTCTAGTGCGCTTTTGTGATGAAACAAAAAGGGGAAATTTATAGATCTAGAAATATTAAAGGTCGAGGGATAGACAAATTAATTATTTAATTCACATCATACTCTCCTTCTATCACCATTTGTTAATGGGAATACATCAAGAGATAGGACCGAGATTTTTTAAATAACCCAAACCATTTGGTTTAGTTATTCCTGACGTATTTTATAGCTTTGTTATCGTCTATGAAAAAATGATTCTAAAACCTAAATGCAATGTAGATATAAGTGATGAACAAATCGATCTTGGGATCTTGTTTCCAAACCTTTCCAATTTGATTTGATGACACTAATCTTGGGATCTTGTTTTTTTTTCTAAATAAAATTTCGCCCACAACACAAATTTCACCTACAACACAAACATTGTCATATTAGAAAACTTGTTATCATCAACATCAATTTCTAGTTACAAAGTCATTTGACTGTCTTGGTTCCCTGGACAATTTTGATTAAGGTGGATGATCCGCAAGAGATGTGGTTCCTTGATGATATAGTTGGATCTAATTCCCAAATTTATTGTGCGAATTGTGATCCCACCATTTTGAAGTTACGTGGAATATGAGTCAACATTGGTGGAAGAAGATTGAAACTGATCTCACTACCAATTTTTTTGTAATAAAAGACATGCCACAATTTATGTCCCATGAGTTTCAAAAGAGTATGCTTTTACTAGATAAATAAATAATAGATAATTTTATTGTGTTGTGTTATGAATACATTCATGACAGTCGTTTGGATTTTATTTGAGCGGTTTTACTAATGCATTACTCCTTCGACCCTTCACTTATACAACTTTTCTGCTCTTCGTGAAATCCCCCTATGTGACATTTGCTCCATGGTAAAACATTAAATAGAATTAAAGTATCACATATATGTTAAAAGAATACTATTTACAATAATCAACAAATTTGTTTTATAAATGTTGTATTTATGTATTGGAACATAATATATAATATAAAAGGACACACATATTCTTTATTTATTTATGTTTATAATACCTACCATATCAATATCTATAAAATATAAATACAAGGCGTTTTATGTTTTATAAAGTTTATCATATAATATATTACAAATGTTTATTAATAAAAGTTTGTAATATTTAATATATATCCTTAACATATTTATATTAATTTATCAGGTTTAGAAATGTGTTTAATTACACATTATTTATAAATAATATTTGGATTGATATAATAGCTTTTATGGAAATAATATATTATAAAAATATCAATATCCATACATATACAACAACCCGAGACTAAGCAATTCGAAAGAAAGAACTCATCGAAGCAAAGCAATCCAATATTTTAAAGAATAAGTCTAAAACCATCATAATTTCATTCATTGCAAAAATTGTCAAAAAGAGGGGGGAAATGGGGAAATCAAAGTGGTTGTGCAAAACCACTCAAGGTCAAGCAATTGAATTGACAAACTCAAGGTTCATGTTGATAGTACTGGAAGCGGGCAATAGGGAAGGGGGTCTCCCTGATGTAAAGTCCCAATTAGACCCCACACCATTTAGACCAGGAGCCCCAAACCAGAATATGGTCGGTTGTCAAAGTGTGGTTTCAAAGATGTGCCTTGGATGCGATTAACACATAGATGATATATAAATGACTTTGTTGACAAAAAGTGTATGAACTTTGTGAAGTGTCAAATGTAATGCATGAAAGTTTCTATCACATCGGGAGGAATAAAGTGAGCCCCTTAGAAGCAAGTAATAGTACTATTTTAGAAGGGACACACGGGAAATACAAAATAATCATTAGTTAACCTGAAAAATAGTTCACAAGATAACAATGATCGCAATAACATAAACAACACACAATCAACGAGATTCATACTAAAGCAAGCAAATTTGTTCATAAGAATTAGTGTAAATGAAACAACACATATCACAAATATAAAAGAAAAATCTTGCTACATTCATGACATATGCATGAAGGTGTTCTACCTCTAAGATTTTATTATAGTGAAAGTTCTAGGGAAGAAATTACAGTGAAAAGACACTAGACCCAATAGTGGAACATGAAGCCAACATTTGTTTCTCCAAATAATGATATTCCTCCTACAGAAAAATAGAGAATCCAAGGCCCTCGATACAAGCTTCCAAGCTTTCGGTTCCAAGCCCCTTGCTTGAGTTATGAGGATTTATTTATAACAAATGAGATGACTCTTCATCTCCCTTTGTGATCTTTGAGCTACCCTCGTGCCTCTTTTACTTCGTTTGCATTTTACTAACTTATGAATTTTCATATTCACAATTCACACTTGGACTTCCACTTACATATTTATTTCAAATACAAGAATACAAAAACCCATATAGGACAAAATGGGTAGAGCCTAATAACACAAAGTAGACACATTAAGCTTGATTTTGAGGAATCTCTAGCTGAACAAATTCAATTTGTAAATATTCAGTTACATAGTGATGCCAAGCTTTACATTGTGCGATGGTATCCTCAAAATTTGAAAGAAGATTAAGTTGGTAGTGGACTCTAGCTTTGATCACATCTGGGTATATGGTTTTGGATCCAGTTTGTGTATCCTTCTTTAACAAGAAAAACATAGTATCGATCTTATTAGGGCAACGAATATATTTATGCATGGTGTTTCTATTAATATCCAAGTCTTCTTTGGTAGCAATGTACTTCAGCTAGCCCAAGTATTATAAACCTTCCTTCCTCATTGCATTTTTTCCATTTACCTCTATAAATGAGCTGAGTGAAGGGATCTTATGAGATTTCACCAGGGAGTCCACACCATTGTACAACCATGCATAAGAGGATCGAATGTTGGTGATGAAAGTGATGAGTATTTTATTACTTTGCATAAGCATTTCGACTTCAAATTTCTCCAACTCAACTTGTTGTCTTTTTTTCCTAGCCAATTCTCATGGTGCACCTATGTATTTCATACCCCATTCATGAATTGTGTTGATGGCTACATGAATGACTTCGGAACTTTTGCATACTCTTGTGATTTCTTATGCATATCATTCAAAGGGGAGAATTTCCTTATGCATGGTGACCAACTCCTCATAAAGATTCATCGTAGTGTCTCCTAATGCTTGAACTTCACCATATATAGCTGCCTGAAGCTTCTTTAAGTAAACATGTGTGGAAGACAACCTATAATTTTCTACTTGGATTTTTTTTATTTGTTGTCTCCTAGCTTCCGAATCCTTTTCAATTTGATTTTTTTCTTCCATTAGATAATATATATTTTACTTTTAAGATCCTACAAAGGCCAGGTTATCTCATGAAATGGTTTGAAGATTCCTTTTGGTATCCATCACAATCACCTTTTCTGTATTAATTAAGGAAGGATGTGTGAGGTCATTGGGAATTTTATTTTTCCTTTCTTGCACAATTATTCTCTAAGTCTCATTGAAATTCGGGATAAAAATATCCATGACTTGGTCCTCATAAAAGGCGCAATTTCTCCTTCATCACCTGAATATTTCCCATCTGTAGGAGAAGGCGGAGACTGAGTGATGATATGTTTTGTACTAGGAATAAGATCAACATCTTGGTTCTGCTGCTCTTTTTCCACCTCCATGTATCAGAAAGCTATTATCTCTTCTACCTCTTGGGAAATTCCTTGATCCTACTATTGTTTATTCTCTTCTCCTGTAGATTATTTTGTCTTTGTTCTTGTTCTCTCTTTTCACGTTCCACATCTTCTTTCCTCTTCTTTTCTTCTCATTTCTACTTCCTATTTTTTTCTGCTACCATAATTGCTTTCAGAATACCTGGATCCGCTTTGAACTTGCGTTTTTTCTCCTCTTATATGATGTTAGCAACTTCCTTTCATATTTAATACTCATTGGGGTGCACTTTTCTAGTTTATTTTCTTCCAGAGTAGTGTCATGCTCTAGAGACACATGGGAAGGGCATGCCTAGTTGTGTGGTGTGTGGGGCCTAGAGGCATTATAACATTTCTTGATCTTCTCTTCCTCTAGCCTAGAGAAGGTTCCACACAACCAAGTAAAATGAAACTTGGAATAGTGTTTCTTGAAAATACCTTTGGGATCATACTGATGATAGTATATCCTAACAAACCCGAAGTTTCCCAACTATTTGACTTTAGGTTTTGCAACCTTCATGTTCTTTATTTTGTACGATCCAACCTACAAATAAAAATTAGGTCAGGGTGCTTTATTTTTTCTCTATGGTACTGCTCATAAGCCTGTGGAAAGATGATGTGTGACCTACTACATGACCAACTTATCTACGACATACTTTGTTAACAAATGTGTTGGTTTTTGGCAGCCAAACACCTTGAAGTAAGTGCCATCTAGTGAGGCAAACCAATCGAAAATTTCTAATACTGAGTCTGTTGCCTCATGATACATGCAATGAGGTTCTTCTTCAAATATCATATAGCACAAGACTTTGAAGATGTGATGAACCAACTTCTCAAATACTCCTCTATGACTGCACTCTGAAATCCATTTGTAATGAATGTGAACAAGAGGTTTCTTAGGTGTCCATTTCCAATCCATGCTAGGAAAATAATTTCGAGCACATATACCATCCAACAGGTATCTATACGTGTAGAATTTATATTGATTTCCTTGAGGTGGATTATTCACCTTGTTTACATTAATCTTGAGGTATAGAGCCAAAAGATCATACCAATTAAATACCTTCCCCTCTAAGACAATCTGATGAAACTTGTAAACCCATCCTTCAAGAAAGGTTGCATTATTATTCTGTCCATATATTTGGTAGCATAACACTATGAGGTACTAAAACACCTTTCTTAGGGATCTAGTCTAATAATTATTACTAGGTGTGTTACGAAACTTAGTTGGTTCATTGACCCGTGTCTTGATAACGTACTTAGTGTTTAAATAGCCAGTGATTGCATAGAATTGTGAATCAATATATTCCTCATGCTTAGGAAAGTGGTACATCAAGTGAATATCATGAGATAAATAGGAATAAATTTGTTTCCCACTGACATCATTGAGGTTCATGCTCTCAGTATCAAAGTGTTGAAGAATCCATTTGATAACATTTGCACAAGTTAGGACTGGGAACCTATAAGCAGCCTTCTAAAAAAATTATCACTAGATGTTAATGTACACCTATCTATCCTCCATATATGTGTTAAATTATGTGGTTATGAATGCATCTTTGACAATATGCCATGTGATGTCAGAGTCCTTCTCAATGAACAAATGAGTGTTAGATAGAATAGGGATGATGATAGAAGGAATTTTAACTACTTCATTGAAATTGCTTTATTTTTTTTCTTTTGAGGTCGATCTTTTAGGAGGATTAATGTTTTATGCAAATGAAAGAGAGGTATGAGCTCAAAACCTGCAGTACTTGTAACAAGAGAATGCACTCATGCAGAAACAAGTTAGATTAGGAAGATGAGTTCATAAATCAAACTTAAAGAAACAACACACTGAATAAGGAAATATATTACGTAGTTCTATACTCTATTAGGAAAAATGAGCTCTCCAATTGCAAACTGTGCAGTGAGAGATGGGACTATGCAGTCTCAACAAACAAAGAGGAGACTTGAGGCTTGGGACTACATAATGTGTAGCCCTAGCTGGGAAAAATAGAGGAGGGTCTATGTAATGTGCAGTCTTATAAGACAAGACTAGGCACTGAGGGCTAGATATATGAAATGCGTAGCTAAGAAAGAAAATGATTGCACATTGTGTAGTCTCAATAGTCAATATGTGAGCTTGAAGCTTAAGGTTGCGAAATGTGCATTAAGGAAGGAAAAAACTACTAAAGTATTGTGTAGTTTTTCCATTGAGAGATAAAAAATTCCATATCTGAAGTTGAGGGAGGTAAGTGTAGCTCAGCCTTATGGTGACTTAGATATATGGAAAACATGGGTCAGAAAAGATCATGAAAAATGAAAAACATGCATGCACAAAGAGACCCATCAACATCGACTGTTGGTAGATAAAAAGAAAGAAGGAAGTATGACATTTATAAAAACTGAACAACATACTAAAATAAAACTTGTACAAGCTAATAATGATAGAAAAACTAGATACCATCAAAATAATGGGAAAAATGACACTCATAAAGACAAAGAGACAAAAAAACAACAAAAAGCAACACATGAGAAACTTACCTAGAAAAGCATTGCAGACCAAGTCCAAAGTTTCTTAATCTCGTGAGGAAGGAAATATCTCCAAATTCGAGTGTACAATTGAATTATACAAGCATAGATTATATAGATCGAGCCCTTACGTGGTTAGGTTAGGGCTTATTACATGAATTCCTGGAATCAAGGAGAAAGTGACACTTTTCCTTAGATTGAAAATAAAAACTTTGTGCTACTTGTCCATAGGTGATTGCACAATACCTATTTGATAGGGATGTGCATTTTATTTCACAATTCCCAATGAGAAGGGATTGCACAATCCATTAACTTAATGAGTTGCATAGTATTGACTCGTAGTGACTAGTTGCATAGTTCACATACTTAGTGATTGCCAGTCTCTCAGAGTTGTGTGGTTCTGATATTCAAGGGATTTTACATTAGAAACCTCAAGCGATTGTGTAGTCTCCAGTGGCAATGGGATTGCACAATTCTTATAGGGAAGACCGGTAGTTGGTGTAATATCAAGGCATAAGTTAGATTATGTTTATAAGTTGTTTAGTTTTCATTGACATGAATTAGTCATCATCAAGTCAACCGAGTGAAGTCATCACAAGAACTGCATGAAAATAAAAGAGATATTAATAGAAAACCATAAAAGGAACACTTGATGACCATGAAATATAATTTATTATGCATAGAAGGTAGATTCCAAAATCAAAGTAGAGGAAAATTTTTGGAGGGGGATTATAGCCATAAGGGCTTCACTCAATGAACCTCTGACATAGAATGTGCATTCATGGCATACTAAACAATACCCTTAATTTGACTACATATTGGAAAATAGCTCTATAAATCACTTTATTTAACCCCCTATGAATATAAACTCAATACACCTTCCCAATTTAAACAATCCCTACTTTCACTAGATATTGTAGGTATCCATTTTTTCATTAACATCTTTTAAACCCCTTTATATTTTTTCATTAAATTTTAAATCCATTTTTTATACACAACCTATAAAAACAATTTACCCCCTATTATATGCTCAATATATTATTTCATTTTTTCCTCAATAAATATCCCCCAATATGAATGCATGTGGTATGGTATTTCTCCCCAAGTGAAGCCCCCGTATTTGTAGCAGCTACAAAAGATAAGAAAAAAATATGTGCCAAGATATGAATTTATAAAAGAATAAAACCCCCTCTATTGGATGTACCAAGTGAAATGACTTCTATTATATGTCATTGGTTGCAATATTTTCATACCCTAACCATTGGAAAGATCTTATCAAATTTAAATGCAAGTGTTAGACCATAATTGATCAGGTAGAGTTATGTAATCACTTAGAGTAAATCCAATGAACATGGAAGGGTCCAAAATGAAAAAGAATCATATGATAAAATGCAAGATGAAAATATATCTTCCATGACATAATATCCCCATAAATAATGAAAGGAATCTGACCAAAACATCATGCCAAAAACTAAATGATTTGGAAGCATAAAATTTAGGCAATGAAGATAGGATAAACCATGAACCATCCTAGTCATATGAAATCGAGTGCAATTTAAATGGAGAATTTTCCACAAAAATAAAATTTAATTGGGGCCCCTCAATTTTAGCTAGAATGCAGGGGATTTGTTGGTAGACCGACATACCTTAAATTATGGAAATGTCATGTTGATGCTCTCCTTGTGGAGGGGGTAAATCCTTTTAGTGTTTCAAGACATGATGATGTTTGTTAAGGATTAGATACAAATGTATGTGGATATCTTGTGTCATATTATCCATGCCATATATGCCATTAAATTTGGAAATAATGAAAGAGTGACCTTTCTTTAACAACTTATCTATATGATTATAGCTAACTATTAAGTGGAACCTTTGACTACAGACACAAGTATCTTCCCTAGACCCAATGGTTTGGTCTAGAACAACAGAAAGAAAAGAATATCATGTTTCCCTTAAAGTAATAAAAAAATGAGATGAGTCTTACCGGGAGTCCATTGCAAGCTTCACTCTCTTCTTGGGTTGTACACTCCAATCCTAGCTCTGATTGCTATAATTAGAACCTACACATAAATTCACAACATGCCAAATATCTGCGAAATATATCTAGATTTATCCAATTAATTCATTTAATAGATGAAAGAAACATTGAAACATATGAACATGAACATCATATATAGTAAAAGAATATACTCATTTTATTAATATAAATAGAGATAGTTACAACCAAATATAGGATTTCATCTTGTAGATAACTCCCCAAGTTGACTTGACATTCCTTGCCACAAAGTACACCTCTATGTCACCTCAATGCATGGAATGATGACTCTCTTTAAACTAAGGCACTAGCATGAGGGTAATCAATCTCCAAAATCCAAACCCTAGCTTGTGGATGGAAATAAATATATAGGAGAGGATGGTTGTTTAGGAATTCTTATCCATTTACCAATATAGGCTTGAGATCCACTCTTGATGGGAGGGTGAGCTCAAGGGATCAAGGATCAAATATCCAAGGTAGGAAGAGATATTATTAGAAGGTCTTATCGAAGGTAAATTTTTAAACAACTTCTGGAAGATTCTGGAAGAGGAAGCTTTGGGATTATTTTTATTTTTCTTGAAATTCTAGAATCAACACACCCTAGAAAGGGACATCCTACTAATTATCAGTGTAGGTGAAAAGTGGAGAAACCTTCACTAAACGTAGTCTCCTAAGGGAGAAGGGGACATTGGGACTTAAGAGCATTCAAATGAAGTAATTAATCCTAGAAACTCGGGGATTAGGGAGAGTTATGCCAAGGGATTTGTGAAAGGATGATGACAAGCTGTTGATGGATGTTGATTGATCCAACTAACAAAATTATCAAAATATTGTGACAAAATGGCCTATAATAGATTATCCCCTAAAGTGCAAAGTCATAGGAAGTTGTTGATGACAGAAGTGCTTTACTTTGTGACAAGTCTCGATCAAGAAAAATCGGTCAAGATATTCATCTGTTACAATACATTTACATCTTGCTAGATTTACTGAGGGAGGCATCTCCATGCTCAACACATAATCTAACATTACATGTAAAATGATAAAAAATACACACCCATTGATGACAAAGGGTGGAACCATGACTGGATTCCTTTCTACATGATCATAGCCATCATACTTTGTAATAATTAATCCTGGAATCACAACACATATGGATGAAAATAGATATGGGGTATTCTATATCATTAACACGATCTTCCAATGTACAAGTATAACCATGTGAAGCAATGAGTTGAGGTCGAACATGGTAGACATTATGTGATTACTAGACAATGATGTAATCTATTAACAAACACAAGAGAAACCACCAATGATGTTAATTTCTCTCAAGGTACCACTGTATAATCTGTATAGTGTGAATGAATGATTTGAAGTCGAATACCACACAAATTCTATTAGTAAAAGGCCAATGATGTAAACATGTTGGTGAGAGAAAGGAAACTTGCCATTGATGTATGCAAGAACCAGGGTACCAAATGGTTGCTTCTAAGTCATCTTCCTAGATAATGAGTTGATGTCGACAGGAAGAGACTCATCGCAGGAAGGGCTTGATGTAGTCCCCATCAACGACATGAAAAAGGTATCATGATTTGAGATAGAATGATATGAATACAAAAATGGATCAGGAATGACAAACATGGAATGAATACTTGAGATTATTGTAGTAGATATCGATTGAATGACTTCTCTTGAACATATCAACAAAACTGAATGAAGTTGGAAACATTGACCCAAAATGAAAAGTGGAGGCTTTGACATGGTATGATGAACCAAAAGAGAAGAATATTTCCCTACCCAAAAAACAAAGAGATGAAGTGGAATAGTGTCATTTTCAAGAGCGACTCACTACAATTAACAAGTGGAGTACCCTATTTTCCCAATTTCCCCAACAATTGTTCGTCAGTACCTCTTTATTTTTTAAAAAGCTTGAGGAGGATAACATATTCTTGATATATAACTTCATCCTTTGGATGAATCCCTCCAGGTATGTTTAACGAAACCTGAGAAGGAGTGGCTCGGTCCCATCATGTTCAACAAGTCCATCGTTGTTTGATGTTTTTATGACTCCAACAAAGGTACAAATTGACATTTTTTTCATGTTTAGAGAGTTTTAAAAAGAGGCGAAAAAAAACTCCAAAGGTTCATTTTCATAGGTAGTCTCTTGAGTCCTAAAAGTTAGAAAATGATACTCAAGAGAAGCTCTTAGCCATGATTGACTAAGGTATTCCTTTTTTTTTAAATAGTGTATCCCACTCTGAAAAAGGGTTAAACTTATATTAATTGAGTGCCTTTTCATTTACTTTAACGAGTTTGAAAAGACAAGTGCTAGACAAATTTTCATATTTTTGGAGACTGTAAATTGTTGAAATAGGACTCCTCTTGAAGGAATGAGTGGTATAAAGGGTATAAACTAGTTCTGATCATGACGGAACTGCTCAAAAAAAGTAAAGTTCAAGAGGCTAGCTAATAATACCACTCATTGAAGTGGTTCCTCAAGAAAGGGTAAAGCAAACAATTGAAAGTTTAAGACTTTTTAAGTAGATGGTGACGATGGAATGAGAAAATCAAGGCTCATATGGCATAAACAGGTTGATGAAAATGGAAATCATGAGGGGTAAAGTGCTAATGGTTTCATTTTTACACAAGCATGAAACAAGGGAAACTATGCTTGAAATTGGTTCATTTTTTACACAAGCTTGAAACAAAGGAAATCTATGCTTGATATAAGTTTGCATGCCCCCAATATAATGACTCAATTCGAGGTACATGCCCCACAAGCCTCATTTCATTCACCTAAGTATACTACCGATTTCTAACAATTGGATGGAATGAAGGTTCATTTACGATATCAAGTGAAAGAATTGACTGCGAATTTACGATATCTAATCAAAGAATTGAATTGAAAGGGGATTTGATCCATTTGTTAACGAGCTTGAAACAGGAAAATAAATATGCTCATGACACATTGTTTAATTTTTTAAGGAGATCGTCACAAGAAAAGGAAATCTAGTTCAGGACCTCGTTTTATTTTTTAATAAGCTTGACACACGAAAAAGAACTCTACTCGGGGAGATTCTTTCATTTTTTAATGAGCTTGACACAAGAAAAGGAACTGTGCTCCATGACCTTCTTTCATTTTTTAATGAGCTTGACAAAAGAAAAGGAAATATGATCTAGTGCCTTAATCATGAGCTTAAGAAGGCCATGGCTTCGAAGAGGTTGTCATCATATTGGAGAGAAATGCTCTGGAAGGTATCAAAGGATCTAGTGGAAAGACCAGACTCCAATTCCCCTAGTAAATGATGCACTACATCACCTACTAGATCATCAATAGACACGACCATGGAATAGGTTGCTGCATAATTAAACTGTGGTGGGGAATATACCACTTTAATATAAGGACCATTTATGGATGATGGTTGATTGGGAGTCAAATTAGGAACAACAAACAAAATTTGGTCAATGGTCATGATTCTTCCTTCATGTGGGAAACACATAAAATGAAAGAGTGAAGAGATAAGAGATCCCATGACATAAACATAGTAAATCCCAAGGAGTAAATTGAAATCCAAGTGGCCTTGGACTACCATGACATAGATATGGATATTATTTCCTCCAAAAGAAAGAGGAAATTGAGGAAGAATCCCTAATGGTTGACTCATTCCTCTGTTAAAAGCCAATAAATTCTGGGTAACAAGCACAAGATGTGAAGAACTAAAATATTTCGAGGTAGAGGAGGACAAAATACTAACAAATTCTTGTTTTTATATGACTATGTTAGGTATGGGCATAGTATAAGCATGTAATATTATCTGGAAGGTCTGTAAGGAGGAAGATGATATCATGACAGTCAATTCCAATCAAAGGAAGTGACCAAACTACTTGGAGGGGGTTTCTTGGGAATGAGAGAAGTGCCCCTTGTGCTATGTGAATGGGATAACTTCTCCCCTATATTATGGGAATGGGAAGATTCCCCCCCTGTGTTTTTGGAACAAGAGGATTTCCCCCTAGTTTATTGGAACCTAAAGAAAAGAGAAGAAATTGAGTGGTATGAAATTCACCCTTTATGGGAAAGGTATGATCAGCTGAAGGTGGAATTGAATCAAGCATGTTCTATACCAATGATTGGTCAGAAACAGACTCATGGGATTAACTGGAATCAGATTTTGACCAATCACTTCATCAATTAGTGGAGGATTGGGAGAAAGCTTTCAATAACCAGTCGGAAGATGAGGTTGAGAAGTTATAACATTTTCCAACACTTTTGAGGCTTCATCCATATAAGTACAAATGTGAATAAGATGATTCCCTTCACATAACCTAAAGGGAAATTTAACTTTCCCCTTCTTCCCAAGGAGCTTACTATCACTGGTTGATAGTTTGTCACCAGCATGATCTCCGTAACCAGAGTACAAAGGCTAATTTGATCCTATGGACCACACTTCTAATACCTTGGGAATACCAAGACAATCTCTAATAAGGTGGTAACCCTTACATAACATGAAAGGGAAATTCACTTTGTGGGGTTTATTCAGAGGTTTATCCATTGTAGTTGCATTAGTAGCAATGGTTGCTTGGTTTCCCCATTTATTATTTTACTTCTTATTAATATTCATTTTCTTCTTCTTCTTATCCACCTAGTTACTAATTTTGAGGCTTTCACCAGATGAAGGGCAAGAAGAGGAATAATTCCAAACAAATGAAGAAGGAAAAGGGTCAACATTAGCATCAACTTGTTTAGGTGGAGGACCACTTTCTTGAGGAGAATTTTGGACATTCAGAACCATAGGGGTCGAAAGAAACCAAACTAAAAAACCAATGGTAAATCTATCAATGCAAAAAGTTTCCATGTAAGGAGCCCCAATATTTCTAAAAGAAGGAAACTAAATAGGATTCTTATTAGAGAGGTTTCCTTTACTAGTGGATTCGGGAACTGTTTTAATTAGTATCAACCTAAGATCTACTAAGGAGTTGTTCCATGGTGAGGATGTTGTTCCACGGTCAATTGATTTATTTTACAAATTAAAGAAACAAAATAAAATAGAACATGGGTAACTAGGAAAAAGGATTTACCAAGTAACTGTGAACTATTATATACAACCTTGGAGAACAAAGGATTTACGTAGGGGAAGGAAATCTCCCTAAATTTTGTGTTCGGTGTATCAAAACATACAAGGCAGAAAACAAAGTTAATTATGGTGAGTATAAAAACCTATGGTGGACTTAGAAATTATACTCAACAATACGTGGAAGTGCAGTTCATGTTAGTGTTGTCAAATGTGTGTTCCTACGATGAGAGCGTTCCCATATACTTTTCATGCATGGAGCATCATCCAATATACCCAAAGGTACGTGGATAATGGTATGATACACTTACGTATGTCGAACGAGATTTCACCGCCAGTATGTAATGCTGGAAAAAAATGACAACTCCTATTTTTATAGATGTTGGAACACATCTCAAGCTTAGACCTCTAAATGTTTCTGTTAATGTGACAAATTCTCCTTAGGTTGATTCCATAAATTTTAATGTTTATCTCCAATTACATTTTAGTTTTATGGCTCCCCGTGAATTTCAACTAAATATCCTAAAATTCAAGTTAGGATGAAGAAATGAAACTTTACTTTTCAATGAAAATCTATCTATAGGAGGGAAGAGAACAAAGAGTATGCAACATACAAAATGAAACAAACAATATGCTAATTGAAATTCCCTTAGATGCCAATGTTCCAATTCAAATTCACAAAAAAAAACCTAATATGCCAATGTGAATATATTTTTCTTTTAAACTCCACCAAATTTTCAAATGTGAGAGAACTAGGATGTACGTCTAATCACTGATAAAAGAAATATTCATAATGTTGACTAAAACACCAATTATTTCAAGTACTCAACGATAAAAAAAATAGTTTTCCAATGACCTAATGAAAAGAACAAAGGAAAATATAAACAAATTATCTTCAAATGCACAAAAAACTAAAATAAAATAATATGGAGGCTTTTAAGAGGCCAAAAGACAATTAGGGACACAAGGAAGAGAAGTTGGAACAAACATGAACAGAGAGAAAATGAAAAAAAGGCAAATTTGTGTATGAAATAGGAGTCAACGCAAGTGTGGTAAGGGCACGAGTGCTCTACAACGTAGGTACAGAGAGGGAGGAGGTGCACTACAATGCAAGTACAAATAAGTCTAGGGTGCACTACAATGCTCTGTCTCCAGACCATCGGGAGAACTAATCAAGGAATACCAAGTTCTGACACACATAATACAGCTAAATCTCAATGAAATGTCTTCCTAGGGTCATTTCAGGCTGAGTGAGACAATGAAGGTCTAAGCAAGAGGCAAAAAAATTACTAAGGACAAGGAAACCACCAAGGGAATGAATTATTCCCGAGTATGGTCTTCAATTTGTTATGTGGAATCTATGACTGCTGAAAGAAATATCTTCCCTATACCTAGTGGCCTGACCTAGACATGAGAAAGAAAATACTATAATTTTTCCCTTAAATTAATCGAACAATGAGATGAGGCTTACCTGGAATCTGTTGCATGCTTCACTCCTGTCTTGGCTTGTATGCTCCAATCCTAGTTCTGATTGTTGTAATTAGAACCTACACATACAAAAAAAACAAGCCAAAGATATACACCATCTGTTTATCTTTATCCAATCATTTCATTACATGGATCAACAAAACATTGAAACATATGAACATTGACATCATATATGGGAAAAAAATGTACTCCTTGTATTAATATAAATGGAGAGATTTACAACAAAATATAGAAGATGATCATGGATAGAACTCCACAAGTTGATTTGTCCTTCCTTGACACAAAGTACACCTCTATGTCACCTCAATGCATGGAATTATGAGTCTCTTAGAACCAAGGAAGTAGCATGAGGATAATCAATCTCCAAAATCCAACCCCTAGTTTGTGGATGTTAGTAAATATATAGGAGAGGATGGTAGTTTAGAAATTCTTGTCCATTCACAAATCTACGCTTGAGATCCACTCTTGATGGGAGGTTGAGCTCAAGGGATAAGGGGTGAAATATCCAAGGTAGGAAGAGATAGGATTCGAAGGTATTATCTAAGGTAAATGGTTAGAACAACTATTGGAAGCTCATGGAAGAGGAAGTTTTGGGATTTTTTTTTATTTTTGCCTAATTTCTATAATCCACACACCCCAAAAATGGATAACATGCTAATGATCGATGTAGGTGAAGAGTGGAGGAACCTGCATTGAACATAGTATCCTAAGGTAGAAGGGTGCGTTGAGCCTTAAAAGCATGGAAATGAAATAGTTAAGCCCAAAAACTCAAGGATTAGGGAGAGTCATGCCTAGGGCTTTGTGCAAGGATGATGACAAGGTGTTGATGGATGTTGATGTATCCAATTAACATACTTATTGACTAGATGTGAGAAGATGGCCTATAACACTAACTATTAAATGAGAACCTTCATATATCCCTTGAAGGGTGTGCGCATGCTTCTATTTAGTGAAATTCATACAGATTTATTTTAGAACCATTGTAACTGGAACTAATGTGCTTATCCATTCTATTCACAATACTATATCATAACCACCCATTTAGATGGGAAAAAATTTGGTTTTGTGTTTAGAACACGTTTACAGTCTTACATATGGAGTTCCATAGTTTCACATTCCCCCCCCCCCGCATTTCATCATACCTCCATTAGTGATCATATTTTGAAAGTTGTACAATGGGTGTACAAAAAAAAAATAATGGGTTTCTTATACAACTCTCTTATGAATAAAGTTGTGAGTACTACGACAGTTAATAAGGATTATCACTTTCTTGTTCTTAACGTTTCCCGTGAGTTTCATTATTTGAGGATTTGAAATATCTGATAATGCATGTAGGGAGATTAGGGGTTATTCAAGAGGAAATTATGGTTGAATATATTCCTTATTCTAAGTGCTAGTTTCTTCAAATTGTAGTGCTACATTCTATTCAATGGTTATGTTTTTTCCAGGGCCTAAGTAGTCATAATAATTTGGAACAATTTATGTTCTTTACACATATTACCTAGAGCATATTTTTTATCACAATTGTATAAAATTCCACATCTTTGTAAATATTCCATTTCTTCTAAAGAGAACCTTTTTACCTTTAAGTGATGAGAAAGAGTTGTTCTTGGGATAATCGATGTTCCATCTAATTAACCCATCCTAGTGGATCATATCCAAATAAATTTTTCAATTCCACCTTAGGAGAAAAATTCCATATCATGTTGTTATCTATTGGTCTATTGTTGGCATGTCATATATTATGGGTGGAATTTTTTTTTTAGTTAGAACCTTCTTCTTAGTGTATATCAATTTTCTATGCAGCCATATCATTTTCCCCTAGTATGATTTGAGCAAACATACTTGGCAACTTGTTCATCAATTTATTTTCAAACTTATCAAACATCTCATTGAACTTGTCTCCCAACACATTTATGCTTACTTAACATTGTTTAAGCTGATTTTTTTTTGGTTCAAACTTAGTTTCTGTAGAGTGGGTGTTCTTGCTATCTCAGGAAGCCCAAGGATGTTTAGAGTTATTCTCCTTCATGGATGATCTTACTAGAAAAAAATATTGGGATAACACATATATTATTGGATGATGTAGAAACACATATTTCCTAGATTGGCTATTATGAAATTACACCACTTCTTTGGATATTGTAGAATTTGTTTGAATAAAATATATTCTCTTAATCAAAATATATTCAATCTAGAAATTCCTGCTCTTCACCAAAAGAACTCCTAAGAAATGATGATTATAAATTATTGATAACTTCACTTCCTAAAATCTGTTTCGGGTGATTTATTTTTGTAAATTGGATAATTTTTTTAGAGGAATTCATTACTTGGATAAGATTCTTCAAATTATTCACAAAATCCTTTAGAATTAGACCTTAATCTTTCTATTGAAATTTTCACCTTAAAAAACTCTTAAAAATTATTGATGTTGAATTTTTGATAACTTAACTTCCAGATCCATTTTGGATGATTTTTTTTATTTTTGAAATTGCATATTTTTTTAGAGGAATCAATCATATGTATTCCATTCTTGCAATTATGCACAAAATGTTTTAGAAATTGACATGGAATCTTACATTCGCTTTTTTAAGTACAAAAATTAATCAACGAGAGGAAAAAAAAATATCCCACTTTGTGCAAAAGAAAGATATTTGACAGCACTTGTAGTGTGGTTCACATGAAATATAATGCGAAAAATTTCCCAAGAACCCAAGGTAATAAGGATAACCCTAAGAACTATCTCTTTGATAATATATAATAGAGAGCTATATTCACTTGCCTCTTCAAGGGGCAACCTCAAAAAGAAATGTTCTAAATACAACAATTATTAAAAAAACATTACATAAAATTATACTTAGTATATATATATATATATATATATATATATATATATATATATATATTTACCGTGGATAATATTAACTACCGAGGATCCCACTTCTAATGATATTCTACTAACTAATTTGGGTTTCATTAGCAAAGAATACTATTTTTAGAATAAGTGATTATTAATTAAATATTTAATGGGCCCATAAATTGATAATGTATCTAAATAAAGGGGTTAGGGTAGGACCTTAATAGATGATTTATTATATTAAATAATGAATAATTCCACGTACTCTCCATTTATGGGAACTTAGATCCTTTCTTGGACTACCTTTATTATTTTGGGATGTATAAAGTGTTTTTTCCATCAAATTCTCTTTTGAACTCACAGAATAGGGGGATTTTTTTATATCTATAAAAATAAACATTGTGATCCCTTGAGGATCCATTGATGTCGCATGTTGAGACACCATAGTTCATTCCCTTTAAAACCTACTTTTAAACATGGTTGTTCCTTCCCTATAGAGAAATTTTGAAGCATTCAAAACATGCAATGGTGAGAGGTTGCAACATTGCTAGACCACTACTGCCTTCTAAGTCTTTGGAATTTATGATACTAAATAAAGACAATATGGGGATAATATCAAACCTGAGACACATCATCATGAACTAGGTGTTTATACTTGATGCTATCCTAGTTCACATAATCCCTCAAGCTCAGTCATTGACCCCAAAATAGCCTCTCCGCCCTCTATTTAATAAAGGTCATATCAAGGGAAAAGGAAAAATTAGAAATAAAATTATGTTGCTACTATTTTTAGTGTTGAGAGGCCCAAGGAAGGACTAAGCCAAAATAAGGGAGAACATCAACTGCGTCCAACTGTAAATTGATCTATTGTGCTATTTTCATATTTATAATTAAAAAAAAAATGGATATATACATTTTATCACTACTTATTCTCTATTATTTACATAAATCTATTGTTATTTCATAGTTTAGAGTTATATTTATAACAATTTATCATTCGAAGGAAGTTTTGTAAATAATTTTGTCTTTTTTTGAATAAGATAAGAGTTGTAGGAGCTAGAGCTTGAATCTGAAGAGGTTCTTCAAGTCAAGGAAACACTAGAGAAAATGATGATAAAAAGGTACACATTTTAGCACTCTCAAATTATTTTTTCATATTTAACATATTATTTCCTTAAATCTATAGGTATTTGTATAGCATTATGAGCCATTATCTTCATTGGGCTAGGAAAACAAAAGGAAAGGTTCTTCTACCTGTAGGATGATTTTTCCATTAGCACCCCTAAATATTTCAAGATTAAGTAATTTCCAAGGAGATACGAGCTAAGTGAGTTGAATAATTCACATCATCAACATTGGAATTGGTATTAAACTCATAGGTAAATAAGTTATAGATTTATAGATACATCCCCATACCTCTTCTATTAATCTATATATGGATGGCCTCCAAAAGGAGAAGGCTGGAATAATTTCTGATAAATTTATGCTACTAAAGTTTAGAGGGACGCTTCTGCACTAGCCTTCAAGATAAAAAATTTCATCTTTGCATCAAGGCTAAAGGGTAGTTAGAGCAAGGAGCTACTAGTTACCTTCAATTAAGAACTCAAGGTAAAGACTTGGTTGATGTAATGTTTCTCATTTATGAATATAGATCTATATTATTTTCCCTTGCATTTCCTTTTCATTTAGTATTATATATGTAAAAAATGGTAGATATGATATCCCTTCAGCTGAACATATTATATCTAAGAGTAGTCAACAAACATGTTGCTTGAAATGGATTGAGATTGGTATTATTGTCCTATTATGTGCAGGAAATGGGTGTTGGGAGTTTGAGTGAGATGTGTGGAGCTACATCTGCTAGGATTACTGAAGAACAAATGTTGGATCAAAGATATGGGACATATTCTCCCTTTCGTAAGCATGTATTAGGATTTATTTCACTAGATCTAGTGAAAATTTGTATATATCATATCTCATAGTCTCTCTCAAATGAAGGGAATATGTGAGGGAATCCTCGCTTGTTTGTAGGATATATTTCTCCACGACACTTACTTCTCTCATAATTTTTGAAGGTGGTCCTTAAACCTACTAGATTCAATTATTAGATGATCCAGGAAGATATTGGTGACCACCCACCTATTCCACTTATACCTCCATTCATTTTCACTAGCTTCCTTTTTTATAGCAGTGTTTACTATTTTTAGCATTTTTTTGAGTCCTAAAATTCTGGAGCCGTTTTGACCCCCTAAACAACATTTTTTTGAGGTATGTAGTAGGCCGATAGGCATATGCAGGGGCCTATGGAAAAACATGTACTACTCTAAATTATCTTTCTAATGATATATCATGCACGAAAAGAAAATAACATGACCAAGTGTGAGACTGGGAAGTTTGTTGCCCAAATAACCCCAATGGGGCCCAAAAACTCTTGGTGTTTCATCCCCTAGGGTTATGGTTTTGGTTATTTAGGGTTTTCCTATGTTTTTAAATAATAAAAAGGCCATTGAGCCTCATTATAACATAGTTCAGAGGCCTGTAGCTGCAACATATATTCTAAGAGATAAGCTAGTTTATTTTCATTCTATCTGTAAGCATATTTCATCTATTTGATATTAATGAATTGAAGTTTTATTTTTGTTATATATCTCTGTTTATGTGTATTTCTATATTTTTTCTGCATATCTTCATTTATCTTTATTTGTGTTCTTGAATAGTTCTGGATCAGTGTATCAGAGCGGTTTTCTCTTTCTTGATCCTTCTTTGCATGTCCCCAATGAGGTCAAGGTATAAGGAGTTAGGCATCGATCTAGTGGAACCTTTGCAAGATCAACCTTGCAAAACCCAAAATACCTCCAATGGGGGAAGAAAAGTAAGAAAATGGAAAAGGAGATCCTATCAAAATATTTCTTGAGGAGGCCCTCTAGAAACAAAGGAACAGGATGATGGATAACTTTTCCCAGATCCTTCAACAGTTTCCCACTAACAGCGCATCTACATCTGGCAGCCACTCTGGAGGTGTCACTTGTTTTAAGGTACAAGTAAAACTTGACATTCCCATATTTTAGAGCCAAATAGATGCAGACATCATAGATATATGGTTGAATATATCAGAAGGATATTTCTCAGTTCATGACTTTTCCAATAAGGAAAATATTACTTTTGCACTCCTCAATGCTGCCCCCCATGTCAAGGACTAGTGGGAAACCTATTGTGAGGAAAAGGAGGAGAGGAAACCCTCTCAGTTCTCGGTCACACCCACTTGGTATTCTTTTGGAGACACCATAAAGGAACAATATTATCATGTGGGGAGCTATGAGGACAAGTAAATTCAATGGAATATGTTGCAGTAGAAAAGGGATCAGGATGTGCTTGAGAAATGAAAATGTTCCATACCCTACGCACAAATTTGGGTACCAAAGATTTGGAGAAAAATTTGGTGTTGAAGTACTGCAGTTGTCTGCAAAGATACATTCGGGAGGAAATGGTCTTCCTCGACATCTCCTTGCTTGGTGCAACATACTGCTATGTTGCCAAGATTGAGCATAAATTCAAAAAAAAGAAGCGAGACATTGGATTTGCAAATATGAAGCAAGGGAAAGGTACCCCCAAACTGAAAAACAAAGGACAAATCCAAGGTGGGGCAACCCAGAAAAATCTACCAAAGCTGCAAGAAAATAACAACACTGCAAAGCTGAAGAAGGACACGAGAAAGTGGTGTGAGTTCCATAAGAGCTCCACTCACAACAAAAGTGAGTGTCGGGCCAAGCAGTCACTGGTGGCCGAGCTGAAGGCTTATGAATTGGATGCATGCTATGACTCTGAATCAGAACTTGACAAAGGGAGTGAAAAAGGGAAGTAGATTATCGATGTAGAGCCCAATTCCACCATTACCACCACGAAGATCTAGAAGGAGGAACTAGAAGATAAAGAGGAGGGGGAGCACCTATTCCATTCCTAGATGTGGGTAAAGGGTTCCCCGCTGCAGTTCATTTTTTACAGCGAGAGCCAAAAAAACCTCATTTTAGCAGAGGTCGTGAAGCGGTTGAGATTGCTGACCACAACACAAAAAAAACCGTACACCATCCGGTGGCATCACCAAGGATGGGATCTCTGCGTCAACCAGTAATGTCTCCTTCCCTACAACATCAATCCCTTCATAGATGAGGTATTATGTGACATTATTCCTCTTGATATTTGTGATATATTATTAGGCCACACGTACTTGTGGAAGCGACATGTTATGTATGATTCCATGCCTTGCACTATTATTTTTAGTTTGAGAAATAGGTTGTACATGACACCAGAGGTAGCCTCACATGTGACCATCTCTTTGGTTACTGAAAAAAAAATGTAGTAAGCTCATTCCAAAAAGTGGGAAATTTGTTTTCCTAATGATACATGCTCAGGTAAAGAAGAAGACTATGGCCACGACCTCCAAATAGGGCTTCCCCGCATGAAAACAACAAATGGAAAAGGTCGTGGAGGATTATGGGGACATCTTCACCTCACCCCCAAGGGTTACTCTACACTGTCAGGTCATGAACTCCATCGATCTGAGATAATGTGCACCATTTCTCAATGGACAAATCTATCAACGCTCTATTCTAGAGAATGATGAAATCAAGAGGTAGATTCATTAGCTACTATAGAAATGTCACATCCAACTGAGTTCATAACCATGTGGGAGCTCGATCATGTTGGTGTAGAAGAGGGATGGGACTTGGAGACTCTGCATTGAATATCAGATAGTGAATAAGATCAATGTCTAGAATAGCTACCTGATGCCATAGATTGATGACCTTCTCGACCAAATCAAGGGGGAAAAATATTTCATCAATATCGACTTGAAGTTCGGGTATCACCAGGTACCAATCGAACCCTCTAATGTGTGGAAGAAGACCTTCAAATAAAGGGAGGAAATTTTCAAATGGTTGGTCATGCCTTTTGGGTTAACAAATGCTCCTGCAACCTTAATGAGGTTGATATAAGAAATCTTGCAGCCATTCACCAACTCATCTGTGGTGGTATACATGGATGACATCTTGATCTTCAACCACACTTGGGAGTTGCACCTCCATCACATCTGACAGGTCCTCCAAATGTTACAGAAACACAAGTTGTGCATCTATTTGGAGAAGTTCGCTTTTGGCATAACCCAGGTTCAATATATGGGATATATTATTGATGAGCGGGGGGTGCATGTGAGTCCAACCAAGATCCAAGTCATTTGGGATTAGCCAACCCCAACCACTTTAAGAGAGCTCCACAACTTTCTGGGTCTTGTCAATTTCTACCACAAGTTCATGTTGGCATTCTCTCATATAACCTGGCCCTTGAGTCAAGTCACGAAGGGAGGAGCGAAAGAAAATTTCTTTTGGTCTGAATCTCAACAGAAGGAATTCAAAGAGTTGAAACATCTCCTCTGTTCTGCACCAATTCTCACATTACCACACTTTCAACAGCCATTTTAGATTGAGAAATTTTCCTCTGACTATGATATAATGGAAGTTCTTAATCAATAGGGGCATCCTGTGGCATATCACAGTGAGACACCTTCTAACACAGTCTGGAAGTGTCCCACTTATAACGAAGGGATTTATTCCATTATGCAAGCTTACTGAAAATGGAAGCATTAGATTTTGGGGAAGGAAATGTTCATCCAAGAAAACCACCAACCGCTACAATTCATACCGACACAAGGAAAGTCTCAGAACGATCGCCATCAAAAGTGGTCGACATACCTGCAACAATTTCATTTGAGCATCAAGTGCAAGAAGAGAAGAATCAATAATGTTGCAGAATTCCTTATATGACCACCGATTATGGCACTAACCACTATTCTCAACTCTTGCGGGCATGAGACTTTCGATTGACCGCTTATCTACATAAACAATTGAGAATTTGGCCATACATACAATATGCTCATGGACGGTAAGAAATTTCCAAATTTTCACCTCCAGGATGCACTATTATGTTACATGGGACACCTTTAGGTTCCTTCAAGTGAGCGTTCCAATATGGTTTGGGAAGTACACTACAGTTTAGTTGCTTGGCATTTCAGGGTCGAGAAAACAATGGCAATACTAGAGAAGTATTTCTATTGGCTGAACCTTCGACGGGATGTCGAGAAGGACATGATATCCTACACTGCCTGTGCTATTTCCTAACATACCATTAAGAAGCAAGGCCTTTATACTCTGCTTCCTACCCCTAGTCGACCTTGGGAATCCATATCTATGGATTACATGTTGGGTCTTCCTTCTACTAAGCATGGCAACGATTGTGTTTTTCTGGTCATCAACAAATTCTCGAAGATGGCCATTATGGTGGCCTGCAAGAAGAATACCATAGGAGAAGCCACATCTAAAATCTTATTTGAATGAGTGTGGGTACACTTTAGGATCCCACAATATATTGTTTCATATTGGGATAGCAAGTTCCTCATTATATTTTGGTCTAGCCTATTACACCATTTTTTTGGTCATCTAACCTATTATCATTAGATGAACCCAAGTACACCATGTAAGACCAATTTTACCCTAAGTAAAATTGCTTTCACCATGTGAAATAACATTTTTTTATATTTCCCGGTCATATTTAACCCAAAACAAGGAAATTAATTAAATATATCATTATTTATTTGATTATTTCCTATGAATAAGTTATTTAAATCATTATTTAAATAATATTCCTAGTTAAATTTGACTAAATCATTTTTAAATAATTAAATAAATCATTATTTATTTGATTATATTCCCACCATCTCCCTAAAATAATAAATAAATCATTTATTTATTTATTGTTTATAAATAAAGGAATTGACCCAAGTCAAAAGACATTTTCCCTCCAACAAATATAATAAAATATTCCTAAAGGGTGGTTCTAGAATTTGATTAATAATATTTTATTCATGCACAAAGTTCTAGATAACCCTAATATTCTGTTATAAATAGAAGGGTTTTCCCCATTCATTAGTCACCTCCATTGCATTATATCACTCTGGATCTATACTAGGTCACATTCTCCATTTTTGCCTTATGAGCTCCCATTGAGTTCTATGTTTGTCTGGGTTTTTCTACAACAACAAGAGAGAGGAATTTTAGATGTGAAACGTTCAAGACTTTCAAGAACCCATCCCATTGAGGAGAACCGGAAAACACCTTTCTTGTTTTCCTCTCAGGTGCCCCCTTTTTAATATAATATAAAAATTCTTTCAAATACATTGTTCTTGTCTTGTCTATTGCATGCATCGAGCCACATTTTACTTTATCTACTTAATGTATTTTATGCTTAGATCTGGATTTGTGCAGCATTATTTGGATCACCTAATTGCAAATTTAAAGATATTTGGCAGCCATAATCGATGTTAGGGCTATTTGTTATGCGTAGCTAAAGTGGTATTTTACGATGAAAGATTCATACTAACAATTGGCGACTCCACACGGGTTTTCTTTTGTGACCGCTGTCGTTTTATATATTCCTGCATATCTAGCTATTTCAGACCCTAGTGTTTCTCTTCTGTTTTCTGTTTTTCCTATTTTTATGGTGCTTTTAACCTCTAAAACCCTCAAACATTAAAATTTTTAACTTCCGAGTGTTTCTCGCCCTATTGTGCAGGTGACAGACATCAGCCGCAGCTGAGACGACAACTTTTTCTGAAATATTCCACCAAGAGACCCGGATCTACAGGTCACACTTATTGGCCCAAAAACTGCAACTTGGCCTTGAGGTCACACTTTTCTGCCCCAAATCTGTGACCTGGACTGAAAACAGGTCAGAACCTACGACCTGCACTTTTTTCTGTAATTTTCCAGCACTTTTCTGGGTTTGTTTGAAGCTTCTGTCAGGGTTTTCCAGCCTCTGTCTCCGCCCGTTTAGACATGTTCATGATCTGTTTCACTCAACTAAGTGGGATTCTTTACCCTTAGGGCTCTAGTACCCTCCACTTTTTGTGGGAGAGTTTTTGTTGTTTCAGAAGTCTGAATTTCTAGAGTTTCAGCCTTATTTCTTTCAGATCTGATACCTCATTTTCAAATCCCTTTAGATCAGCTCTTCTCCCTTTCAAATCACCTTATATAGTTTTGTTTGGGTTCATTCATCGGGCCGCCTCCTTGTCCCTTCTATTTTTAGCTGATCTCCTCCTTTTTAGCCGCAACCTTGCCTCTGCCTCTTTGCTATTCTCTGCACCTCTTTTCAGCAGATTTCTCCTTTAGATCCCCGTCCCTCCCGACCTTAGATCTATTGGCCTCTTTTTAGCGTGCTTTGCTTTGTTTTTTCCCTATTATAGACTAGTTTTGAGAGACCTGCCTTCTTGGGTTATATTGATGCCTTGTTAGCTGTTACTTTTCTGTTCTTTCAGTCCTATTTACTGCAGATTTATTTTCAGTTATGCAGCACACTTTTTCTTTTACTCTCAAAACGTCTGGGTTTAAACAATTAAAAATTAATGCACGCCACACACTGACCCTAAGCGAAGAAGAGCCTGGTTAACACGGCTTGGAAAAGACTTTAAAATCAATTGACACTGAACCTCTCTGCCCTTGTTTCGACATTGACCTCACTTGATTTTGCACCTCCCTGCCCTTGTCAGTTTTTCTTCTTCTCGTCATCATTGCACCTCCAAGGCGTTTGTCCCGGAGACTTCTTAGCCTTCACCCTTAGTTTCCGGTTGGTCGACTTCCTCCTTCCCGCCGTCATCGAGTAATCCCTCCCCTAAGTCCACACTCTAACTCTTCCTTTGATTGTTCGGGTTCTCCCCCTACTCCTGGTTCTCCCCCTGTGAATTTCACCATGTCTACTTCAGGGCCTACCACCAGCAACCACCCTAGTTCTACTGCTGGGTTCATTTCCAGTGGAACCACTACGGGACCTACCTCGACTGCCCCTTTTCTCCCTTAGATGGTTGGCCTCAGTCTCCCCGACTTCAATCAGTTGATTAATGATCCTATCCGCGACGATCTCAGTTGGCGAGCTATGCCAACCAAGCTCCCCTCCAACATTCCCAAGTTCGAAGGCCTTGCTAGTGAAGATCCCTCCAACCATATCCGATCTTTCCATATGTGGTGTTCATCCAATTCCATTACTGATGACTCCATTCATCTTAGATTGTTCCAACGCACGCTTACCGGCGAAGCTTCTAAATTGTATGTTGAACAGGCCACCTCCTCCCATACCACTTTTGCGACCATTGCCCAAGCCTTTTTATCTTATTTCCAGCTCCCTCTCCAATATGACACTAGTACCGAACTTTTAACTTCTTTCCATCAATCCTCTTCAACCCGCCTTTCCGCTTATGTCCAGGAATGGCGGTGAAGAATAAGCTTATGTCGCGCTCCTCCCTTTGAAGATCGGTTTTATATGGACTTGTTCCTTCGTTCTCTCTTACCTCCCATTGGAAAAGATGTCACCTCCCATTTCCCTCAAACCGAAGAAGCCGCCCTCCAAATAGCCTTGAAATATGACCTTATTTACGCTCAATCTGGTTATGTTTATACCGTCCTTCCTGACCTCCCCAAGCCCGGCGGCTCTAATTCCTTGGGGGCATCTCACTCTTCCGATGGTATCGTTGGAGCTCTGTCACATACCTCTACCCAACCTCTTCAGGGGTATGGTTTCCATCCAGGAGGGGCCAGCCCCTCCGGCACTTTTCCCCCTCCAGGTAGAATTTATCCAGGATACGGCATGCCTCCTCCTTTTTCCCACACTCCTGCTTACCTCAATGTTGCCTATCCTACCCGTTATCCATACCCATAGCCTGGTGTCCCAGCTCTTCTAGTATTTGGACCTCCCACTCCCTTGCCTTCTCCACCCCCGCAACCGCACTTACTACCCCCTCCAGGGAAAGTGTTTGGAAAGCAGGGGGAAAATAATCTTATTCCTTCTCAACGAAAGAGGAAAGGAAATCAATCCACTTCTGTTAATCGTGGATCCAATCCTTCAAGTAGTGATTCTACCACTGCCAACCAGCCACAGGGCTCTCAGCCCAAGCTAGACAGGCCACTTCGCACCAATAAGCCATGTTCGTGTTGCGGTGTTTATGGTCATTACACTCACGATTGTCCCTTGTTACCACAAATGCGGTAGATGTGGGAGTCTCAGGCCACCGTCCGAGGACAACACTCCTTCCCTACTGTCCCTCCCAATACGACTAATTCTCAACCCACTATGTTTACCAATCCTTTCCCTCAACAAGGATTCGTGGCTACTCAACCACCTCATGCCTCAGTAACCACTCAACCTTCCCCTTATGGTTCCTCTTCTTACCAGATTCTCATGATGGCCTCTGACCAACCTCTCACCATCGACCTTAACCTTCAAACTCGGTCTCGTCAGTACTCCACACCTCCCGTTCCGTCTGTCTCTGAGTCCCCATCTTCAAGTCCTACAGAGCCTCTGTCGACACCCAATGGTCCCTTACAAATCCCTCTGCCTAAAGCTGAGGTTCATACCAAACTTCCTAAGGGTCCATTACGCCGAAATGTTGCCTCTGGTCGGGCTGCCCATTCATATAGCATAGTAGATGATCTGGCACAATCACCTGTTTCCATTTCAACACTGGAACTCCTCCAGTCGTGTCCTTCTCAAAAGAAGGCTCTACTATCTGTCGTGGGTGCTATAGATCCTTCTGATGACCAATTGATTGTTTTCGATGCCCGTCAGTCAAACCCTCCCCCCTTGCCTACTTCTGTTGCTTTCCAAATCCCAATCAAAATCCGAAATGCCAACGTCGCTCGGTGTATTATTGATGAGGGGGCATCCACCTGTGTGATGTCTGCTTCGGTTTGGAAACAACTCGGATCCCCTGAGCTGGCCCCTTCCACGATCACCCTTCGTGCATGGGATGGCCATGCCTCCCAACCCATTGGCCTATTCTGTAACTGTCCTATCACCCTTGCAGGTAAGATTGTTTGTGTCGACATTGAATTTATCGACGCCCCTCTAGACTACAACATTCTTTTGGGTCGTACTTACACCTATGCCATGTCTGTCGTCCCATCTGCAGTCCACCACAATTTTTTTTCCCTCATAATGGCAAGATTTTCACCATTGACCAGTTGACTTACCATGAACCAAAAGCTTAGACCTCCCATGAGTCCACCATTTCTACTGTCACCAATAAGCAAAATGTTGATTCTTTGACCAGTGTTTCCCCTGGCGTCTATAAAGACTCCTCCTTGCTTGGAACCATTTTAGACCCTCCTCCCGTATCTGATCCTCGCATGGCGAATGTTTGCATCATGCAATCATCTTGGGCTGACCTTGCACAACCCACTTTGGCTAGTAAGCAACCGCACCCTCACCCAACCCCACCAGCTCCTAGCCCTTTTCCCCCGCTAGCCAACCTTCTTCCTTCATAATCTCCTTCCTCGTATATTCCTCACGCGCCTCTCTACCCTCCCAGGTTGATCCCACCTGAGAACAACCCCCTTGGTCCCATTCCTCCTGGCCATTTCCCTGCTGGTCAGATTCCTTTCCTTGTTCCCCCTCCTAGATCTCATTCCATCCCTATCTTAGACACCCTATGCCTCCCCAACTTGACCTTGGGTATACCCATTTGGTACCTTGACCCCCCAACCCCTACCCTACCCGGTCAACCCAAACCTTATCTTTCTTTGACCCAAGTTCAACCGATACCCATGGCTTCTCCTACTACACCAGTACCTCAGTCCCCTCATCAGGATCCACCTCCTGTTGTGCCCATGTCGGGTAACAATAGCAAAGATCGCAAGGGGGCATCAAAGGAAAAAGTTGCCCTGAAAACCTCTGCCCCTCCTCGACCTCCAAAGCATCCCATCCAGTGTGCCTTTTGCAATGTTTTCGGCCACGCTACCCATACCTGTCCTGAATTACCACATCTCAAAACCATGGTCAATGAAACATTTCTGAAATCCGATATTCCTGAGGTCTATGTCACCATACCTGATTCCCTTTCGAAACTTAAACACTTGCGCACCAATCACCCTTGTTCTTTGTGCAATTTCCATGGACATTATACCCATATTTGCCCCCGCCTTCACGAGTATTGTTCCTCTTTAGCCGCATACCACCAATTCGAAACCGCACTTGCCTATAATCCTTCCTCACTAACACCAGACCACCTGTCTACCCCGATTACCATTTCTCATCTTGATACTGAAATGACCGAACCTTCAGCCACTATTTCCTACCTTTCCTCATCACCGCATTTCCCGGAAACCAACCCCTTAGTACCTTCCCCTGATGTTTCACCTACCCACTCATCTGCTGCTTTGCTATCACCCCTCTCGACGATGCGCATGTGAGCCTTTCCCCTCAAAATCAGGTGTCTCATATTTCTACCTCCTCAGATCCTCCTATTCTATCCACTCTTCCCGTCTTTCAGTCCGATGAAGACATCATGGAAGCCATGACTGAACCTAATTTTCCATGGGACAATATGCACCACCGTGCATACTTCCTCCCACACCAATCCCATGACCAATATTCTCTCAAATCTAAATAATTCATTCCCGATAAAGTTGAATGGTTCAAAAACCCCATCCCTGCACCAGATGCTTTCGAAGAAGGCAATATGGCTAATATCTCTCCTACCATAAAAATAGACATTTCTGTCAAACCAGGTATCGAAGAACATATCACCATGGGCGCCCAATGCACTCTGGAAGAAATTGACGCCTACACCAAACTCTTCAAAGAATTCTGTGATATTTTCACCTGGTCCTACTCAGAAATGCTCGAACTCGATTCTGCCATTGTCAAACACCACATCGAAACATGGCCTGATGCCATTCTAGTCTATCAAAATTTGAGACCCATTCATCCCTCTAGACATGAAGCCATCAAAGCTAAAATCGATAAGCTCCGGCAGGCTTGTTTCATTTACCCCATCGAATACACCACTTGGGTGTCCAACCCAGTTCCCGTCCTCAAAAAACAAGGCACCATTCGTGTTTGCACCGAATTTTGCGATCTCAACAAAGCTTTTCCCAAAGACAACTTCCCCACACCATTTATTGACCAAATCATTGATGAGTGTGCGGGGCAGGAGATTCTATCCTTTATGGATGGCTTCTCCGGATACAACCAAATTGTTATCCGTCATGCTGATCAACTTGAAATCACGTTCATTAGTCTATGGGGCACTTTCGCATACCGAGTCATGCCCTTTGGCCTTAAAAATGCTGGCGCCACTTTTCAACGAGCCATGTCTTATTGTTTCCATGACTTAGCTCATATTATCCTTGCCTATTTAGATGACCTTACTGCGCGTTCTAAACATCAGGTGCAACACCTTCATGATCTACGTACCATCTTTCTCCGATGTTTCAAGTATAACATTCGCCTTAACCCATTGAAATGTGTCTTCTGTGTTCCTGTCGGTCGTCTCCTCGGCTTCATAGTGTCTAAAGATGGGATAACTCTCGACCCTTTGAAGGTTCAAGCCATTCTTGAAAGTTCTATGCCGTGTACCTTACGCTAGCTGCAAAGTCTCCAAGGTAAAGCTAATTTTCTTCGCCGATTCGTTCCTAACTATGCCACTACCATGCATGCCTTCCTTATACTTCTTTGATCTCACACCCCATTTGTCTCGGATACCTATGCTCAAGAGTCTTTTGATTCCCTCAAGCATGCTCTCACATCCACTCCCTTGATCCGTCCTCCTGAATTTGATGGAGATTTCATCCTATACATCTCTGCTTCCACCTATTCGGTTGCTAGTGTCCTTATCCAAGAGGATGATAATGGTATCGAACACGTGATATATTATGTCAGTAAGAACCTTTCCGGTCCACCTGTGTCCTACTCGCATGAAGAAAAATTAGCACTAGCTGTCATGTTCTCAGTCCAAAAGCTACATGATTATATGCTCATGCGTTCCACCAAGGTTGTGACTGATTCCAACCCCATGGCTTTCCTATTGAGTCGACGCATCCTCAGTGGAAAGTACGCTTGTTGGGTCATTATCCTCCAAGAATTCGACCTTGAATTTGTCACCCCAAAAAGTAAGAAAGGTTTAGTCCTCGCTGAACTCATTTCTGATTTGCCTACCAGGATGCAAGATACTCCAATTAATGATTCTCTTCTCGATGAACATTTATTTTCCATCACCACCGACGATCCTTGGTACGGTGACATCCTTACTTACTCGCGAACCCAAAATTTTTCCCTTCATCTTGATCGTGATGCTCAATGACGTATCCGACACCAAGCCTCTCGCTACCTTCTAATCAATGATGACCTTTATCATCGTGGCATAGATACCGTCCTTCGTCATTTCCTCACACATGCTGAAGCCAAGCAAGTCCTCAATGCCTGTCATAGCGGCGCTTGTGGTGGCCACCTCTCCAGCCTCGCCACTGCCCAAAAAATCATGCGTGCTAGGTATTTTTGGCCTTATCTCTTCAGTGATTACATTGAAGTAGTTAAACACTGTCCCAATTGCCAACATTTCGCCCCCAAGGTGCGAGCTCCTCCCGCTCCCCTCCATCCTGTCGTCACAGCTGGTCCTTTTTGTAAATGGGCCATTGAATTTATGGAATGTCGACCTTCGTCCACTGGTAACCACAAATATATCATCGTGGCAGTTGACTATTTCACTAAATGGGCCGAAGCTATGCCAACATTCCACAATACGGCAGCTACCGTAGCCCTCTTTTTCTTTAACCACGTCATTGCTCACTTCGGAGTTCCAAAAAAATTAGTCTCTGACCATGGCCACCATTTTGAAGATCATATTTTGCATGAGCTATCCTCCCTATTGGGTTTTGAGCACCAATATTTATCTTCCTATTACCCCCAAGGTAATGGCCAAGTTGAAGCGGTCAAAAAAATTCTTAAGACCATGCTTCAACGAACGGTGAATAAGCACAAAACCAATTAGCATCTCATGTTCTTCCCTGCTTTGTGGGCTTATCGTACTTCTATTAAAACCATCACCGGTTTCACTCCTTTCCACCTTGTCTTTGGCGAGGAGGTAGTCTTACTGATCGAGTGTGAAATCCCTTCCCTTCACTTGTCTATCGAACTTCTCCCTGATACCCAACCTCTAGAACAACAACTTATCATGCTCGAGCGCGCCTCTGAAGACCGTTGAGTTGCATTGAAAACTCTTGAAGTGGCCAAAAAGCACACCAAAGCTCAGTATGATTGAAAATTCCACCCTCGTACCTTTCATGAAGGTGACCTTGTTCTAATATATGACCAAGCCCACGATACCCTCAGTCATGGGAAGTTCGACTCATTATGGCTAGGTCCTTACATTAGCAGTAAAGACCTTGGTAAGAGGGCATATCTTTTAGAGGACTTTGAAGGCCACATCCTCCCTAATCCTCGCAATGCACTCTATCTTAAGAGATATTACCCTTAGCATTTCCCATTCGAAATGCATGTTTTATTTTCTTTTAGACAGGCATCATCTGTTTGTTTTTGCATTTCGCTACTTCACCAAGACACCTGTTATCCACGAAGCCTTACTTCACCTGTACTCCGAATCGGATTTTCTCACGTACAACACATTTCATTGGGGGCACCACTTTGCCTCTATACTCATTCCTGTTCATGTCAATTTCTGTCATAAGATACCATTTTGTACTCATGTCTTTTGTGGTCCCCTTTGGATCTTCTCCCATTTCAGTATCATCATTACTGTCCGTATGTTAGTCGCTCTACTATTTCCTCTCGTGCCTTAGTTGGGGTTCCCTTATTGCCTCACTTATGACGAACCTACTTCTGTTGACATCAGCTCATTTACTCCATAAGCCAGGTCTAGGGGGCAGTGTACCTTGGTTTGAGCTCTTTTCAGCATGTTCGTGATCTATACACTTGATGGTCCAGTGATGCAGCAGCAACTATTGGTGATTCCCGAGTGTGTGTGAGATGTCTCAACCCTCATGAGGGGGTGGCCCTGCAGGTATCCCCCCACATGCCCAGATGACTTCTTCATTTTAGCCCTTCATGCATCTCCTCCCATTTGATGATATTGGCCTCAGCCGCTTGCAGCGCCTCTTCGATTTGCATATATCACTCGGATTTTGCGAGCCCTTCCCCATGTGTAGGGGGAATTTGGGTGTATTCGTATCTCATGTACTAAAATATTATTGTATAAGTCCTGACGCTTATTCCAGGTACCAAATGTATGTGGGATTCATCATTTTATTTTTCTGACTTCCTATTATTTGTATACCGGAGTCTCGGCGGTGCATGCCTCCCCACCTTCTGCGCATAGGTACAGGCGCGTCACAACCAGAGATTTTTGCACAAGTGCCTTGGCTTCCTCGTGGTTCAGTCTCCTTAGCACATTGGACTACCTTACATTTCTCTTCTCTCACTTCCCCTTGATGTCTAGTGATTGAGTTCTTACAACGTACTTTGGTCATACCATTTGCTCCTAACACTCGTATGTTGGGGGGCAATCTGTTACACCATTTTTTGGTCATCTAACCTATTATCATTAGATGAACCCAAGTACACCATGTAAGACCAATTTTACCCTAAGTAAAATTGCTTTCACCATGTGAAATAACATTTGTTTATATTTCCCGATCATATTTAACCCAAAACAAGGAAATTAATTAAATATATCATTATTTATTTGATTATTTCCTAGGAATAAGTTATTTAAATCATTATTTAAATAATATTCCTAGTTAAATTTGACTAAATCCTTTTTAAATAATTAAATAAATCATTATTTATTTGATTATATTCCCACCATCTCCCTAAAATAATAAATAAATAATTTATTTATTTACTGTTTATAAATAAAGGAATTGACCCAAGTCAAAAGACCTTTTCCCTCCAACAAATATAATAAAATATTCCTAAAGGGTGGTTCTAGAATTTGATTAATAATATTTTATTCATGCACCAAGTTCTAGATAACCATAATATTTTGTTATAAATAGAAGGGTTTTCCCCATTCATTAGTCACCTCCATTGCATTAGATCACTCTGGATCTATACTAGGTCACATTCTCCATTTTTGCCTTATGAGCTCTCATTAAGTTTTATGTTTGTATGGGTTTTTCTACAACAACAAGAGAGAGGAATTTTAGATCTGAAACACTGAGGACTTTCAAGAACCCATCCCATTGAGGAGAACCGGAAAACACCTTGTTTCTTCTCCTGTGCCTTTAAGACATAATTAAGGTAAATTCTTTCAAATACATTGTTCTTGTCTTGTCTATTGGATGCATGGAGCCACATTTTACTTTATCTGCTTAATGTCTTTTATGCTTGGATTTGGATTTGTGCAGCATTATTTGGATCACCTAATTGCAGATTTAAAGGTATTTGGCAGCCATAATCGATGTTAGGGCTATTTGTTATGCGTAGCTAAAGTGGTCTTTTACGATGAAAGATTCATACTAACATAGCCTTTGGTCGATGCTAGACACCAAGCTCACCAATTCCATAGCTTTCCATCCCTAAATAGATGGACATACATAGATCGTCAACATGATGATCGTACACATTATATGCATGGACAACTCAAAGAATCTATGTACATAGGATGAGAGCCTCCCCTATGTACAACAAAGTTATAACCATTCTCTCTACATCTCAACTGACTATAGCCCCTTTAAGGTGGGCTTGGGATTCTAGGCACTATGTCCCATTGACATAGCCATGCCATTTGTAGCTACTCAGGAAGATTCAACTCATGTCTAGTCTAAAGTGCAAAAGCCGAAAACTTCACTGAGTACATTTATCACATCCTCCAACAGGTTCATAACATATTGGATAGAGCCAATGCTAAGTACAACAAGTGTCATGATCAAAATCAGGTGCCACACAACTTCCAGGTGGGCGACAAAGTGTCACTACATTTGCATAAGGAGCACCTTGTTGGAACTCACCACAAGCTTTGCCTACTCCGTTATGGGCTCTACAGCATCACCAAGGATGTAGAGGAAAATTCATTTGAGCTCAGTATTCCACCATTCCTTTGTCTGCACCCAGTGTTAAATGTGAACTACCTTGACCCTACTTTCCACCTCTATTGTACACATCCGACATGGTAGAACAAATCACACCAACATAGTTGAACCTAGACTGCATGGAACAAGCTAAAATTGATTGGATCATGGACATACAGATAAAGAACACCCCTGGCAGAGGATCAAGCTATATGATGTTGTCAAATTAGGCCTACTCCTTCAATAGAGCAAGTGGTTCACCAGGGACCAAGTTCAACACAAATTTCCTCACCTCATGGAAGCTCTGCACGCCATGGAGAGCATTGATTCATAAGGGGGGAGGAATGATCCAGGTGGATATTTGTGGCCACCCACCTATTCCACCTATACCTCCATTCAGTTTCATCATTTTTCTTTTTATAGCAACGTTTACTATTTTTAGCAGTTTATTGGGTCTCGAAATTTCGGAGCCATTTTGACCCCCTAAATAGTGGTCTTTTAAGGTCTGAAATAGTCTCGTAGGATCCAGGTCTATAGAAAAACCTATAGTACTCATATATATATTTCTGATGATATATCATACGCACCAAACAAAGAAAATATGACCAAGTTACGACCCTAGGAAGTTGGTTGCCCAACTAACCCCAACGGGGCCCACAAACTCTTGGTGTTTCATCTCCTGGGGCTAGAATTTTGGTTTTTTATGATTTTCCTATGTTTTTAAATAATGAAAAGGCCCTTGAGCCTCATTGTAACAAATTTCAAAGGCCTATAGCTGCCACCTCTCTTCTCCGAGATAAGCTACCAGCCCTAACTAGTTTATTTCCATTCTTTATGTAATTATATTTCAGTTATTTGATATTAATGAAATAAAGTTTTATTTCTCTTTTAAATTTGTGTTTATGTTTATTTGTGTATTTTATTGCATTCTTTCATAATTCTGGATCATTGGATTACGAACTCAATGAGGATGGTGGAGGATAATTTTCACAATTTTACTTTGCGAACAACATTGTTTGGAAAATGTGTCTAGGAATCCTTACACATATTGAATCCCTTATGTTATGCCCTCGAGTTAGTGTCATGTGACTAAGTGGTGGCGAGCACACCTTGGCACAATGGGCACCCAACTCGGGTATGTGTGACCTGTGGGCCCATAGCGATAGATGGAGTCGTGCATTTTGGGTGAACGCGGTGAGCATGGGCGCCAGGAAAGTGCATGTCCGCATAGCAGGCAGACGACTCAAAGGTGTCAGGCGAAGTAATGTCGGTGAGTGGCATTCGGTGATATGAGTGCACTGTGTACCAGTTGGGGGAGTCGGGCCCAATAAGACACCGGTGGCTAAGCTGACCTAGGTGACCCGAGCGACCCAATGGTGGAAAAGTCATGTGCAATGGAAGCATACATGATGGATGAGTTATATGGAGTAGCTAAGTTATATTTATAGCTGGGTCGACATGTTAACATCATTGGAGGAGCTGGCGGATGATTGTTGTGGGCAAGACGACCTAATGATGGGTGGGACGACTCGTGTAGAGTAGTGACCCAGTTGAAGGGGTCCACATGAAATGCACACATATGCATTCAATTGGAAATGTAAAGGAATCATTTGATCATTTAACGTTCAACGATGTTCAGGGTTCATGCTACAGGGAGTTATAGCAAAGAGCTAGAGTGAAGGGTTGAGTAGTGAAGGTAAACAAAGACCCGAGTACGTTCGGACGGAGTTGGGTCACTCTTCGTGCATACCATGCACCCACATCCCAAGTAGTATAACTGCATATAGAACAGTGGGGCCGAGTTGGGTGTTTGATATGGCACATTCAGGAATGCGGGGCGAGTTGGGTGGCATAGGAAACGCATTCATAAAATCAGTTTAGGAGTGTGGAGGAGGTCAAGGCGTGGGAAGACTTGTGCAGCAGGTGACTTGGTTGACCTGAGCTGCACGAAAGCAAGTTGACCTGGAAAAACGCATGTAGAAAGTCACCTCGTTGACCCAAGTTACACGGATTTTGGCAGGACTTCAGAAATTTGTGTTTTGAAGGTATTTTTGGGGTTTCCATCATACTTGGTTGTTGCTGAGAGGCATTGTTGTTGGGCTCAAAACAAAAGTGTTGGACCATCTTGGAAATAAGTGCAAGTGGCTGCACAAACTTTGATATTTTTACAATTTTTGTAAAATTGTACATTATCAAAATATTATTATTTTTTTGCATACCTTTCAGGAGTTTCCCCTCCTAAGTATGTGTGGGTGTACTTTGGTGATGTCGTGAATGATTAATTTCTGGAATATTAACTTCGTTGCATTGTTAAGAACACTCAACTGGTGAAATTGGCTTAGTGTTGAAGATAGGCATAATATACATACTTGAATATTGCTAAAAAGAAAAAGTGTGGTAGTGTCGGACCTGCTATATGTGGTTGAAAGAGAGCCACAAGTATAGGGCAATGAAAAGTGGTATCATAGCTCGATTCAGGGCGAGTCAAGTTATGTTAATTATTCAGATGGAATCGGAGACTCTTATTACAAGGCTTTGAATATTGGATTATTGAAGCAGGAATACATTTGCAGGGTTACAAGTGGTATTGAAGCTAAACGGGGAAAGATGGAAGTTGAAAGGGCTTATCAAAAGCTTGATGATGTGACATGTTATTGGAAGTACAAAGGGAAAAAAAACTATGAAGCTCTTGTGCGAGAGTTGGAAGACTTGGGGCACATTGGATATGGAATAGTAGAGATGCAGAAGTCTTTTGGTAATCTTCATGGCAGGACTATTTAACTTGAAGAACTTGATGAGAAGATACAACATGGTAAGAAAAGACTCCAAGAACTCATGGATGACAGGGTTCGCTTAAGAGAGGAAAGTGTCAGGTTGTAGGCTAAAGTCAAGGGGCTTGAAGATGAGATCAAGAGGGACTTTCTTGATCGTAAACCCATTGTTATAGAAGAATAATAACTTGCATATATTGACAAACTTGGAGAATGCTACTGAGCTATGCAGGGTGACTTGCTGAAGATTGGTGCACTTCGAGTGGAGGAGTTCGATATATGTTAGATTGGGGCACTTGAACAACATGTGAAGAAGAATAAGCCTGATGGAACTCAAGCTAGACTAGGATCAGAATGTTTGAGTGAGCCACATGGAGAATTTTCATACACTAACAAGACTTTCAGATCGAGGAATAAGCCGCAATACACCTCTGAAGTGAAATTACTGAAGAAATTTGCACAGATAAGGCGCAAGACTAATCCAGTGAATGATTTATGTTCATTCGAATTGAGGTTTGTGTAGGTAACCATACATGGAAATCATTTTAAAGCTTTGGTAGAAATAGGTGCTACTCATAGTTTTCTTAGTCGAAAGGCAACTTCATCTTTTAGGAAGAAGAAGGTTGAGATAGAGCAACAGTTAAGTGATTTCAAAGCAATCAATTATGGTACCAAACATGTGACTGGAGTTATCAAGAACACACATGTGAGAGTAGGCTCATGGTTTTGACATATGTATTTGAGAGTGATCGAATTGGATGATCATGTTATGGTGTTGGGCCAAGAAATTATGGTTTCAGCACAACCCATACCGATGGTGGACCGTGATATACTATTTATTACCGTTGGAGGGAAGACCATGCTTATTCCTATGACAAGGAAGAGTCTCCTGGGATATCAACCAAGGATTGCTTCATTGGTTCTATATGAGAACGACCCTGATGTGATACATGATTATGTGGAACATGGGGAACTTGGATGTATGACTCAAACAACAAAGGAAAGTCACATGAATCACCTTGTTGTAAGAGCCATGAAATATAAGAAAGATATATGTGGAAGATTGACTTCACTTTTTAATCATATAGTCTAGACTCCTACTCAATATCTTCACCAGGATGATGTTGTGGAGAGAGGAGGCGTGAGTTCTTATTCTAATGTAGGCCCAGGGAAGGATTATGCACGAAGGGACTGAGCTGGCATTGTGGAATTTTGCAGATATGCTATGGGCATATACGATTTTAAGTTGACAAGGGAAAAGCTTGGAAATCTTAAATGTACCCCAGAGGATATTGATGTTGTTCATCAGTACTTTAGGACTCAACATCAATTTGATACATGGGTGAATGAGAGCCAGGGAGGCAGCTTCTTGGCCCTTTCTTTTGTAGTAAACCTTTGGAGATGGGTGTGTGTGGTACAATGGCATGGAAGGACCACACCGCCCTCATAAAGGGGCCATTTGGTAAAGGTCCCTTAGAAATAGATGGATGATTCTTGGATGGATGTGGCTAATTCGGCATTTGACCTCAGATAGCATATGGGATTTTCATCATGGAAAACATATTTTAGATATGATGGAGGCTACTTCATGGACCTGGATATGGCTTATTTACACTTGATGGACATTATGTTGCATATGAGATGGAGACTACTTCCTGGACCATAACCTGGATTATTTTGATGGGATAGATTCTTGATTGAGTTGATGATGTGACAATATGTAGGAGAAACAACCGATGAATGACACGAGGATGTGGATTCTCGTGATGAGAGCGTATAGTTAGATTATCTACCTAACTAGTTTGAGTCATGGGGGCTAGCAGTGTGCAGATGTGCTAGAGATATGTCTTAGTTATGACTGTGATGTCTTGAGTTGTGTTTGGTTACCTTGATAGGATATTTATGTGATGATATTGACGATATATTATGGGTCGACATGATATGTTGCAGAGATAACACATAGCTTGAGATGGGAGATTTAATTTCCACAATGGAGGCAACATGTGGAGTTTGTGACAGGTGTGATTGATGATCATGGAAGGAGGAGATGTTCCCATGGAAAATTTTATGGATTCATGTGCCTTTATGGAGGTTTGTGCAATGTTCGAGTAGAGATGGGAAGCATGGATATTTTTTGCAATGTTTGAGTAAGAACACTTTGGGACGATATGTTGTGATGATGATGATGGAATTGTCGAGGAAGAAAACCTTTTTTGCAGTAGGGGAGTATGTCATTCCATCAAGTTAGTGTCATGTGACCGAGTATTGGTGGGCGCGATGAGCACCCAACTCGGGCATGTGCGATAGTGATGTGCGATGGGTGCACCCATAGTGGCAGGCAGAGTCGTGTGTTTTGGATGAACACGATGAGTGTGGTCGCTAGGTGAGTGCGTGCCCCCATAGTGGTTAGACCAGTCAAATGAGTTAGGGGAAGTCGTGTTCGTGAGCATGTTCGGTGATACGGGTGCCCCATGTAACGATTGGGTGAGCTAGGCATGATGGGGCATGGGTGGCCAAGCTGACCCGGTGACCCAAGCGACCCAAGCAACCCACTGGCGGAAAATTCATGTGCGACAAAAGAATACATGATGGACGAGTTATATGGAGCAACTAAGCTATGTTTATAGCTGGGCCAATGTGTTAACATCATTGGAGGAGCCGAAATGTAATTAATGTGGGAAAACTGACTTAATGATGGTCTAGCTGACTCGTGCAGAGTCATGACCTCGCTGAACAGTTCCACGTGCAACACATATATAAAGCGTTCAAGTGGAGTTCTAAAGGCATCATTCGATCATTCAATATTCAAAGAAGTTCAGGGTTCATGCTACACGAATTTGCAACAAATAGCTAGAGTGAAGGGTTGAGGAGTGAAGATAAATGAAGACTCGGGTAGGTTCGGGCAGAGTCGGGTCACAGGTCGTGTAGACAATTCACCTGCACTGCGGGAAGTAGAACTGCAGACATAACAATTAGGCCAAGTCAGGTGTTTTACAGAGTGCGTTTAGGACCGTGGGCTGAGTCGAGTGACTTACAGACAACGCGTTCAGAAAAGGCATTCAAGAGTGTAGAGCAGGTTAGGGCGTGGGAAGACTCGTGCAGCAAGTGACCCAGTTGACCTGAGATGTACAACAGTAGGTCGAATTGGGAAGGAACATGCAATGAGTGACCCTGGTGACTTGGGCTGCATGAATTCTGCCAGGACTTCAGAAAATTGTGTTTTGAAGGTAATTTTTGGGTTTCCATTATACTTGACTATTGTTGAGAGGCATTTTTCTCGGGCTCCAAACATGAGTGTTGGAACATCTTGGCACTTGGATATTTATATGATTATTGTAAAATTGTACATTATTGAACTATTATTATTATTATTGGGCAGAATTTTCTGGAGTTTCCCCTCCCAAGTATGTATGAGCGTACTTTGGCAATGTTGTTAATGTTTAATTTCTGAAAGATTAAATATTGAAGATTAGTTTCGTTGCGCTTTTAAGAACACTCAATTGGTGAAATTGGGTAAGTGTTGAAGATAGGCGTAGTCTACATACTTGAGTATTGCTAAAATGAAAAAGTGTGGTAGTGCCACACCCGCTATATGTAGTTGAAAGAGCCCCACAAGTATAGGGTCGTGACACCTTCTTCTCCCTTTCACTATTCTCCACTTATGGTATCATGGTCTGTGCAAGTGTCGATGTCTTAATCAATTGTTGGGATTTTATTATTAGCTATATAATAGAATGTTTATAATATTAATGTGTCCAAATCATTAATATATAATAATTAATTATCCATGTTAGTAATAAAAAAATAATTTATATACCTTATTTCATCTTGTGAGATCAAATAAATATGCTAGACATAAATATAGATATAGATATAAGTTAAACATTTGGTAGTTAACCAAACATTAATCCATTTATGACTAAGCATAGCTAAATCTCTCATCGACAACATCAATGAGATACTCTTGATTAAAATCAAAAGATAGCCCAACAAAATAAGACACTAAATCATAATCTGGATTCTTCTTCATCAATTGATAACCATAGAAGCTTGAAAACCAAGATATTCCTATTTTAGAACATATATTTTCCTTGAAACAATCTAATATGTTAGACATCTTCTCCAACATAACCACAGCGTTCCCAAACTTATTGGTTTTTATATCAAGCATCATGTTTTTACAACCATTAAAGGTTTCTAGATGTTCATAATCATCAATGATTACATCTAATTCAAGCATGATCTAATTGGTTAAAAATTCTATGATCTATTAATTATCATTTTAAACTCACTATTTTATAATGTGATCTAGGATTGAAGATATAACCAAAAGTTCAATATAAATTTTATTGACGGGAAAACTAACTATTCTATAAATTCATTTCAGTTGTGTTTGTAGTGTTATATTTAACCTTTTTTTCTTTTTAATGCAAAATAGAACTAATATTTATATAGATTTATTTTAATTCTAGATGTATCAAATATTTAAATAAATGAAAATTGTGAAGATGTAAGTCTCCTTTTTAATGTAAAGCTGGAAGAAAGATTTACACATAAGAAAATTTAATTCTTTTCAGTTATTAATGAAGCCCAAATTAAAATTAATCTATGTTAATTTTTCACGATATTTTTTTATATTTATATAAATTTCACATATCTATACATAAAAATATTTATATTTTTTATTTTATTAAAACTATATATAAACTCCAAAGTTTTATATTCTTTCTCAATTTAATTTTTTAATATAATCTCATTAATTATTCACAATATTTTTTTATATTTATATAAATTTCACATATCTATAAATAAAAATATTTATATATTTTTATCTTATTAAAACTATATATTCACTCTAAAATTTTACAATTTTTCTCAATTTAATTTTCTAATATAATCTCCATAACATTGATTAAAGATAGATTAGAAAAAAATATTATAAATATTAATTTTTATATAATTATTAATTACATTTAAATATGTTTTAACATAATGGTTATGTTACTTTTACTATATTGTAAAATAAATTTTAATTTATAGCTATTATTTATATTATATATATTTATTAATTATATATTGTGAAATATCATAATTATAAATATGAACCATTATTATTTAAATTTGTTATAATGTAATATGTATATTATAATATTTTATTTAAAATATGGTTTTTAATTTTATTAATAAAACCAAAATTATAATATGATAAATTCAGTTGAAGCCATTTATCATGGTAGTATGGAATATACATTGTAATATTATATATATATATATATATATATAAACTCTCAAGTGTAAAAAGGGATCAAATCTCTTGAGGTGCAATCACATCCTCAAAGCTTGCATCTTGAGATAGTTGAACTCTCTCAGTGTAGTTAAGATGAATCTAATTACTGTACAATTTATTACTTTCTAAATTTAATAAATATTATGTTTTATTATTATTATTATGTCATTTCACAACCACTACGACATATAATTTGAAAATAGTCAACATTTACATTCATTTGGGGAAGAGGTGTACAACCCAGAATAGCAAAGATGTTATAAAACATTAATTATGTAAGGCGTTATGACTCAAACAACATCAAAATTTAAAAAATTAAAATGTTAAATTAAAAATATTAATTATATATTTTAATTGTATATAATTAAAATAAATAAATTAACTTTGGACTTGATCTTCTAGGTGCTTGTTAGATCCTTATTTATTACATATCTAGGCTCGTTTACTGACACTACAATATCCTCTGAGGTATAAAGTACGTTTCAACATATTTTGAAAATTTCAAATTGAAAATGAGGTAGCAAGTTAAGTGTGCTTCATTGTGGCGAAAACTAAACAGTTAAGCGCGCTTCATTAAGAGAAATTATGGGATGGATGACCTCTTGGGAAGTCCTAGTTATGGGTGGAGCATCATCGAATGCAATGAGTGTTAAGTGGACTATTGAAAATCACTGGAAATTAGTTAGTTACGACTACCTCTCATGGAAATGCTCATAGATGAATGGCTTACTTAACGGAGTTGAATCCCAAAAATGATATCTAATACTATACTACTAAAACTATTTGGTAGATATTTTATAGAAATTAAATCAAGATTTTAATAAAATTAAAAATAGAATATTTTTGTATATAAAGATATGAAATTTATATAATATAAATAATATTATTAAGAATCACAATCTACCAAGTCATGAGAATAATCTGATCTCTTAACCCGCAAAACATTTTTCAAATTTTATATTTAAAAAAATTACATTTTGATAGATTTAATCCTTCTTAATACTTGATAAATTTTAAATTAAATTAAACCCATATTAATTAATATATTTATTTAACTCATATTTACTCACTAACACATTATAACCTTCCGAAACAATATCAATATCAATAACTAACTCTAATAGTGAAAGGAACTCGAATATTTTTTAAGCCACCCATGACTTTTGCTTCCACATATTTTACTAAAAAAATATGCACGACTTAAGCATTTTATTTGTGACACACCGGCAACTCCGACAATGCCCCCTAAATCAATCAAATATTGATGTGCATTATAATAAAAAATTGGAAAGTTAAGAGAATGTAGGGGACATTCCATTTTCCATGATCTTTTCGCATCATTGTATCAGATCAAATCGCCATTAAAATATTAGATATGAATATTCAACTCTCCATAAAATAATTGCAAAACGTCTATTTTATTATAAGGCCAATTAGATAAATATTTTTCTTTTTAAAATATGATAATTCTACCTTCAGTTATTTATTGATTAGGCTTATGATATAATAAGTTATATTTCATGGTGATAAATACCTGAGTAGAGATATGGTATTAAAATAACTGATATAAATGATGTCTTTTAAAACTTGATTTAGTATGGTTTTTTTTTAAATAAAATAGTAAAATATCTTATTAAATATTTATTTTATTTTATTTTATTTGGAATTAATGAGAACTAGAAATTATTCTATGGAAAAATTAATATTTTACTTAACATATAATTGTAATTTATTGGTATTTATCTAATTCAAATTGTGTTGTGCAGTGAATGAAATGAGAAATAAAAATATCAATATATAAAAGCATAGTGAAAAAATAAGTTAAAGATTATAAATTGTAGAAAAAAAAACATTATCTATAATGGTGATAGTATATTTTTAAAGAGAGAGGTGTTGACTAAACATATTTAGAATGTGCTAATAAAAGTTTTTAAAGATAATTTATATATCTTGAGAGAAGAAAATACAAGCCTTTTGGAGAAAAACACCAAAAGAAGTCTACACCTTGAAGTGGTTCGCTGATACATCAATTTCTTCGGGGTGCAACTTTGCATATGAGCTTCTCTTGGGGCATACAGTAGACCATTGGTAATGTTCAAATGATAAGTACAATATTTTCTAGGCCTAGGAAGGCGTGTGAAAAAGCTAGGCCCTCAAATGGCCAAAAAACATCATTTAAGACCTCAAAATAGCCCCAACAGTTTATGTTCCAAAAAATTGTAGATATAAAAGTAAATACTTAGATGGAGAATCATGTTGAGTCAATGGAAGAGATGAGTGCCCATACATTTCCACATGGATCAATATATATTTATTGTGTCAAATAAATAAGTTGTAAGTTTTTTTATTTATGTTATATGTCAATCTAAAATGTGTAGTAGTTGATCAAAGTTTATGTATTCTATGATTGGATTAAAATTATTTATGCATGTAAATATTGTCAGTGGAAAAAACATGGATAGGATTAAATTTAAATGTTAAAATTGGGCAACTAGGTCCAAACTCCTTGTTGAACTGCTCATATGGCGATGATTATATTTTTGTTGGATTCCTCTTTTGCAGAGGTGCAATATTTATTGAAAGGTCATCTTGTTTGGATAAGCAGAACATATATTTTTATCTTATTTTCCACACATGTGCATGGTCGGCTAGATTTGTAATATACACTTGCAAGCCCAATAGATGTGTCACACACCCTCACTGATGGATATAAATTGGAGAGACTTGAAGATAATTTTCTCATCAACTCATCACACATTTTGTCGTGTGATATGATTGATTCGATTAGCCTCTGGAGGCCTCTCTCTCTCACACGTGTGGATCTGATGTTGAAGAAGTGCATACTGTTTTAGGGTTCTTTTTCTAGTGTGTTGACCAAAGTTGACTATGGGTCAAATCTTGGAATTTTGACCTCCAATTGATGCAGAAAATATGATCTCTTGAGGCCGCATTAGAGGGCACAAAGATCGAGGGAAAAGGAGACCTTTGACCGCAACCCTAAACCTCAACATTGACCAACGTTAGCTTTTATGCGTTGACATTTTCTGTTGACTAGCATTGACCTTTTTGGAGCTTTCTTTGAGGGGTATGTGTGACACTTAGAGGGTTGGCTGATTTGATGCTGAGGAAGACTTTGCTAGCTGGTGCATCCTGTTGACTGTCATAACAAACATTACTCTCTATTTTTTTTGAACAAGAAGAATTGTAGATTCTAATTTATATTATTGGCTTGTCTTTTGTTCATATATTATCATGTTCTATCAACATTTTAATTTCAATTATTGAAGTAAAACTTCATTAAGCATAAAACATACCACGGTTTTCTAAATTTAACATGGTTTTAGAGCGAAGGTGAAGACAAAGCCCAAGCTAGTGTGAAAAGAAATTATCGAAGAAGAAATCCTATCAAGGACCAATGGCCTCCTCAACCTATAAGGGTTTCAAATCTGATGATAAGTTGACTGAAAAGTCTGATTATGTGCAAGGGAAGATTCATGATCCTCCATCAAATGCACATGTTGCCGCAAAGACAAAGTATAGAAAAAGGGAAATCAAAGCAAAGATGATTATCAGGGATTCTATTCATAAGAAGTTGGTTGCTTACATCTTCGAGCTGGGCACATCTAAAGAGATGTATGATAAGCTAGTTAGCATGTTCATGGCTAGCAATGCTAATCAAGTTCTTTTCTTCAAGAATAAATTGAATAATATCAAGAAGGGAAAAGAAGAATCCATTCAATCTTATTTTATGAGGCCCATTGAAATCGGGAATAATATCCTAGTTATTGGAGAAGAAATCGCTGATCGAGAGATGGTTCTTCTTATGCTTGTAGGTCTCCCCCATGATTGGTATGTATAAAATACCACAATTATTAATAATAATTTTATTATTTTGATGAAATATTGATGAGATGCACTCAAGAGGAGATAATAATGATGGAGAGAGATCATCCCTTTAATGGAAATGGAGGTGACCCTACTGCCTTTTTTCTCATGCAAAGAAGAGGAACAATGGTGGTCCGAGAAATCAAAACAATGGAAGAGTGAGGCCCAAAGGAATGAAAGGAAGATGTTACACATAAAAAGTTTGGTCACTATGCAAGGGAGTGCCCCAATAGAAGGGACTCTCCAGGGATGATGACAAAAAAAACTTCAGGGGGAATGGAAATCAAAGGAACAATAGGTTCAAAGGAAGGAGGAAGGCTCCCTCTGATCGAAGTGGAAATGGGAAACCTTGCAAGAGGTAAATAAATTCCAGGTACGATGAATCTAATGTTGTTGAAAATAAGACAAATGAATATATTTTTGTATCTTCCCTCTCTGGTGCATCTCCTCCCGACACCTTGGATGTCTGGTTGATTGATAATGGTGCTTCAACACACCTCGCTGGTTATAAAGAATGTCTCTCTGATTTGATTGAGAAGGATACTAATTTAGAAACTGTCCTTGGAGATAATTCCACATATCCCGTGAAAGGGACAGGGAATGTGACCCTCCATCTATCTCAAGGTCAAGTCCTCTGCTTACAAAATGTGTTGTACGTACTTGATTCAAAGAAGAAACTAGTTTCTATTTCAAAAATGGAAGACAAAGGATTCAAGGTGGCATTTGTTTATGGAAAGGTACACATATGGGAGAAGAAATTCAAAGAAGATCTTGCTATTGGTTTTAGAGTTGATACACTCTACCAGGTTGGAGGAAGTCCATTGGGGTCTATTTCATGTGATACAACTCTTCAAGCTAAGTTATGGAACTGGAGGTTTGCGGACCTTCATTACAAAGCCCTTCCCGAAGCAAGGAAGGTGGTTTCAGGGATTCCTGAGTTTAAAGATGATCATGAAGGTATATTTCATGTTTGTGTGAAAGGTAGCATACAAGGGACCATTCCCCTCAAGTGTCACAAAGACATCTGATATCTTGCAATTGATAAATTCTAATTTATCTGGTATGTTGACCATAATATCCTTTGGAGGGTGTTCCTATTACATGACTTTATAGATGAATTCTCTCAAAAGACCTTGATACATTTCTTGAAGAGGAAGGACGAAGCTTTCAAATGGTTTTGTACCTTCAAGGCCTTGGTGGAAAATCAAACCGGGAAGAAAATCAAAATTTTAAGGACCGACAATGGGACCGAGTATGAGTCAAGTGAGTTCAATGAAGATTGTAGAGAAGTTGGAATTAAGAGGGAGACCACAACTGTGTATACTCCTGAGCAAAATGGTGTTGCTGAAATAAAGAACATGACCATTGTGGAAGTTGTCTGCACCATGTTATATGACCAAGGTCTTCCGAAATTTTTATGGGGAGAAGCTGTGAACACTGCTATGTACATTCAAAATAGATGCCCACATTCCTCTCTAGACTCCAAAACTCCTAAAGAAGTCTTCTCTAGTAAGAAACCTGATGTTTCTCATTTTATAGTTTTTGGTAGTCCTATTTATTTTCATGTACCGAAAGAAAAGAGAAGCAATCTGGATGCTTCTTGAAAGAAGGGAATATTTGTGGGCTATAGTGAAAATTCGAAGGCATATATAATCTATGTTCCTGTTCAAAGAGAAGTAGAGAAATGCCATGATGTCACCTTCAATGAAGATGTTTCCCTTGATAAAGTAAGAAATCTTCCTATCTCAAAGGAATACAAAGAAGAATAAGAAGCTAGAAGGAAAGAAGAATCGAAGGATGAACCAATGCCCAATGTTGAAGGACCAATGGATCCTATTGATCCACCTCCTTCAAATAAGAAGAGACCCTCATTGCTCAGGGACACTCTCAAAGATGTTGAGAGACATATTGCCCCAAGGGGGACATTCTGTGAAAGCAAGAAGATGAATACATACCAAGGGTATCTAGCAGTCATGAGTACAATTGTACAATATGAGCCTGGATCATTTGAAGAATTCGTAAAGCATCAAGTTTGGAAGGATTCTATGCACGAAGAATATCAGTCCATTATGAATATTGATGTGTGGGAAGTGGTCCTGAGACCAGAGGGAAAATCAGTTGTCACCTCGAAATGGATCTTCAAGATTAAGCATGGAGTTGATGGAAATGCTGAAAAGTACAAGGCAAGATTTGTTGCCCGAGGCTTCTCTGAGAAAAAAGGCATATATTATGATGATAGATTTTCACCTATCGCCCACTATACCACCATCTGATCTATAATTTCCCTTACTGCAATGCAAGGATGAAGTCCCCATGAGATGGATGTGAATATTTCCTTCTACATGGTTCAATAAAGGAAGAGGCTTATGTGGAGAAACCTCTGGGGTTCGAAGTCCAAGATAGAGACACCTATGTATGCAGGTTGAAGCAAGCCTCCAGGGCTTTGTATGAGAGGGTAGATAGCTACTTGATGAAGTTGGGCTTCACTCGAAGTAATGTTGATCCAAACCATTATTTTAAGGTTGATAAATAAATGCCTCTCATTCTGGTTCTCTATATGGATGATCTCTTCCTCACAGGTGCTAACCCTATCATTCATTAATGTAAGAGGGATCTATCTTACAAGTTGAAGATGAAAGACCTAGGACTAATGCACTATTTCATAGGCTTGAAGGTCTGGAAAAGGCCAAGCGATATTTTCCTTTCTAAAGGAAAATATATCGTGAAGTTACTGGAGGGATTTGGTATGTTGGACAATAACTCTATGTCAACACTGATGGAACTCAACTTCAATAAGTTGTGTGGAAGAAATGTTGGGCTCGAGTTTGGAAATCCCACCAAGTATCGACAAATCATGGGGGCCCTGATGTTCTTAGTGAACTCCCGTCTAAACGTATGTTTTGCAGTGAAAAATTTGAGTCAACATATGGTTGAGCCTCATCACATTCACTAGATTAGTGCCAAGAATCTATTGAGATATCTTCGGGTCACAATAAACGATGGGTTGAGATACACTGCGAAGAGATTGAGACTCAATGGATATACTGATGTCAATTGGGTTGGAAATGTCACGGATCGCAAGAGCACATATGGATGTTGCTTCACCGGGGGTTCTTCTTCGATATATTGGATGAGAAGGAATAGAAGTTGGTGGCTTTGAGCACCATTGAGCCTAAATAAATTGCAGCAGGTATGGCTTGTTGTGAAGCTGTTTGGTTGAGAAATCTCTTCAATGAGTTTTTTTGGCATGTGGTAGATACCACTGATGTCCTTTGTGATAAACAAAGTGGGATTCGTATTTATGAGAATCCTGTGTTCCACAATCAATACAAGCACATTGATATTAAGCACCACTTCACTCGGGATATGGTACAATGAGGCATCGTAAGGCTCAATCACATTGGGACTAATGGGAAAGTCGCAGATGTTATCAAGAAGCCCCTGGGGAAGGTCAAATTCTTAACCTTTTGTGAGAATCTTGGAATCATGGACAGACCCTATTCTGAAGGTCTTGCCTGAGTTGGACTATGAGCTCTGGGAGCTCCAGAGGGCTTGGGGATGGCTTCTTGGAGGTATAAGCACACATGGGGCTAGGCTTGTCGAACCTTATTGTGCTTATGCCCCTCAGTTATGATATTGATTTGGTTCACCTCTATTTTATCTATGCTCCACACTCATCCTACCCATGTAGTTTTAGACTCGTGGGAAGTACCTCTCATTTCTCCAATGAGGTGGGAAATATGGATAGAGACTAATAGCAAGACCGATGGACCCATCGAAGATTATCGTACTCTCTATTTCTAGGATGACACATGTCCAACACCTTTATTTGGGATCAATTCTGATGAGGTTCTTACATCTAAATCAGTAAAATAACTTCAGGTTAGTATGAGACTCTTTTGAGTTTGAGGGAGGTTTTAACCTCTAAGCTGACCTCGGGTCAATGGAGCGTGATGTATTTGTGACTCACCGTTTTTGTTCTATTTGCAAAGAAGAGCCATCAAAGCAAGTTATGTCATGATGACAGAGGAGTGCAAGATGATATATGATAGTACATGATGGTAACAATCACTGGATGGAACATGTGGAAAAATGGAGTTCTCCCTAGTTGAGAGGGAGTGTTAATTTTGGTAAACTAGGTCCAAACGCCATGTTGCACTGCTCATATGATGATGATTATATTTTTTTTGGATTCCTATTTCGGAGAGGTGAAAGATTGATCTAAATATCATCTTGTTTGGATGAGAAGAACATGTATTTTTATGTTACTTTCCACACATGTGCATGGTCAGCCAGATTTGTAATGTAGGCTTGCAAGCCCAATAGATGTGTCACACACCCTCAGTGATGGATATAAATTGGAGATACATGAAGATCATTTTCTCATAAACTCATCACACATTTTCTCTTGTGATATGATTGGTTCGACCAACCTTTGGAGGCCTCTATCTCTCACACGTGCAGATTTTATGTTGAAGAAGTGTGGACTGCTTTAGGTCTCTTTTGTTGGTGCGTTGACCAGCATTGACTGTGGGTCAAATCTTTGAATTTTTACCTCCAAATTGTGCAGAAAATCTGATCTCTTGAGGCCGCATTAGAGGGAACAAAGATCGAGGAAAAGGGAGACCTTTGACCACAACCCTAAACCGCAGCGTTGACCATCGTTGAATTTTTTTGTTGACTTTTTCTATTGACCAACGTTGACTTTTTTGGGGCTGTCTTTGATGGGTGTGTGTGACTCTTGGAGGATTGTCTGATCTGATGTTGAAGAAGACTTTGGTGGCTGGTGCATCTTGTTGACTGTCATAACGAACATTACTCTCTATATTTTCTAGACAAGAAGAATTGTAAATTTTGATTTATATTATTGGCTTGTCTTATGTTTATCTATTATTATGTTCTATCAGCATTTTACTTTCAAATATTGGAGTACACTACATTAAGAATAGAAAATACTATGGTTGTCTAAATTTAATAGTAAATCAACAATATATAATACTAATATGTGTTTATCATGCCAAGAGTGGCATCGAGCGTAAGGATCGAGCCTTCTTGAGGAAGAATAAAGGATCAAGGTGTGAGAGTATTAAGTAATATACATTTTGAAATATGATCATAATATTCCTCCAATTGGAAAAAATAACGTTGGGAACATGAAGGTTTTTTTAGGTGGTTTTTGGGAGCGTGCAAAAAAAGTAAAATCTTTTCTTCCACCTACGGAAGATATGGCAAGCCTATTGCAAGAGCATGTGGGCCAGTGGTTATAGGAGTAAGTGCATGTGATGTTAGTAGTGTTAGAAACTCCATTGATGGTTATAAATACTGATAGTTTCATTTTCTTAACAAGGATATATGCTAATAAGTAGTTGTCACTAATAACATGATTAGCTATAAAGGCAGTGTTGAAATTAGTACAACTTGACATCCAATCAATTAGAAATTTTCTTCTCAACGAATAAATTTATTTTGATATTTATTGGTATTAGATAAATGTATAACTTATCACATTGTTTCATGTGTATAAGGTGTGTCAATGTTTGGAACCAAAAAGGTGTGTTATTTATATAGAATGGATTAGCATTAGGTTTTCTAAGGAATTATGGTTTAAGGGGGTGCCTCATACAAATCCTTAGAAGTTGTACCTGAAGGAAACTCTAGGATTATAGGAAGGATATCATTGGTTCATGGGAGGAATAATATAGAACATAATCTAAGAAATTGATGGAATCCATGTCTCAATAGATAATATATATTAGTGTGATATCAGATTAAACTTCATGAAATTATGCAACATAATAATATTAGAAATTACATTTTCCAATTATCTCAAAAAATTTGGGATTTGAGCTGCATCACATAAAAATTATGTATCCATTATTATATATTTCTCTCTAAATGTTTCTTTGGATCCATATGGTGTTTCTCTTGAGGAATATCATATGACAGCATAAAAATCCTCAAATGTTTTACATGGTGGGGCACCCATGATCTAAGCAAGAAACATGATTACGGGAACATGGAAGGGTTTATGTCTAAATAAATAAATGGATCCAAAGTGAGTGATTTGTATGCTTAGTCTCTCATATATACTCATCATTACCATTCTACAAATAATTTTCTTAGTGAATTTATAGTTGAAAGCCTAGACAAATATAATAACTATCCCTAGTGCCCCAATAATAGTATTTTTCAATGGTAGCAAGGAATATGAGGGAGGTGGATTCTTGAAGAAAGAAGAAAAAGAAAAGGTTTTTGAATTTGTAGAATAATAAAATGGAGCTAGTTTTGTGAGAGGATGGAGATTTATCGAGTTTATTTATATCAATAATGGATCCAATTTGGGAAATTAATGTCAAGAAAATTGTAGAAAAATATCTACTTCTATGAATTTTCAAGGTTTAATGAAAACAACTACATCATGCACCGACTTTCCATACTATAGAAAAGGGGTGGACAGATTTTATCCTCAAATCCATAAGAGAAAATAATGGAATTGGAAAATCATGGTGGTACAAAGAAATATTTGTGCTCTCATTATGAGAATGCGATATTTTTATTTATTAGATGAAAGAGATAATTCATATTATTAAGATCTTGGTGCAACTCCTATATTTAGCTTTAGACTATTGGAAGATTACATCTTTAGATGATTAGGAATAAAATAATATATTTTAGGGATATGCGTTGAAAAATAAGAAACAAAATTTGATGATATATGATAATAATATTGATTGATACGAGACAAGTGGTGTTGAAATACATCAATTAAACATCGACAATCATTGTTAAACCCATAGATGTAATAGATGGAAAAATATTTCAGTTTTTTTTTTCATGATATTTGATCACCAATTATCTCGTATATTTTACTTGATAATATACTAAATTGATATGACATCCTATTTATTGGGCCAAAGATAATAACCCATGTTGGTGACAATTGGTTATACTATTCCACAAAATCTACTGAAACAGTTATGTGATCATATCCTTCTGGTGTTCCTTCCAACTTGATTAAGGCCACTTTAGTTAGTTGTTTAGACAATTTTTTTCTTTAAATAAGAGTTGATTTTACCTATTCCCTAATATCATCATATTCTAATAGTATTTATTCAACAAAATTGGAATATAAAAGATTTCATTATATCAACACCCCACTTGAGGGGAGCTTCTTAATAAAGGAGTTCAAGCATTGAAATATTTTAAAAAAAATGTCCTAGTTCATTACCTTAGCAAATATTTATGCAGTCTAATCTAATCATTTATATTCCAGCAAAGAAGATATACCACATTATCTTCTACTAATTTCCTTACATATTGAACTTTAAGCTCCACATACTTCATATTGTTTTGTTTTATGAGATTATTAGTTTCCTAAATCACACACTTACTATCAAGGATATTGTAATTGATTTTATGCATGGAAAGACAATATTTTGTGTCAAATTTTGGATCCACACAAAATTTTCCCGAAACTCGTTGCAACCCTATATTTTTCCTACGTGGCAGATGATGCAAAAATTATTTGTTTTACATGGCCACACGATTTATCCCAACCCTTCCTTAAACACATAACTAGAGCTTGAATCATAATTATGCATCATACCAGTCTAAGTCAATATACTTAATCATTTGTAAAGAAATATTAATATAATATTTCACGCATAAATGAGATTGTACCTCCACATAATGAACAATCCTATTGACTTATTTCAAATTCATTTTCCTAGAATATTTCATAAATCTAGATATCATACTAATAGAAACTGAAGTATTAAGTTGATTATGAATAAAATAAGTTAAGCTCCTATTAATTTTCTAATAAACCATCAACCACTTTTAGAAATTCACACTCTTTAGTTAGTTTAACTCTTAACTAAATTGATATTTATAGCCATTAGTACTCAATATTTTAAAAAATAAAGTCTATATTTGGATTGATAAATGAAGATTCCATCATCCATTTTTACAACTGGAAACCTAAAAATAATTACAATAAACATAGGTTGGTCATTTCAAATGTATATATGAGTTTCTAAATTCTATTAAAGATAAAATCTTAAAAACTACTGGTGATAATCAAATCATTCACAACAAGTGCAATACTTAAAATTTTATCATTCTCATTCTTTACATTTATATTCAAGTCATCTTAAAATTTATGAAACCACTAAAAATAAGGAAATAGTTAATGTTTTCATAGCTATATAATGTTTTGATTGTAGAATACAGATCTTCAACCTAGAAACTAGTGTTCCATCTTTCGAAAAGATGGGGGGTTTCTCTATATAGTTGATTCCATTTTTATGTCCACCTAATAAAGTTATAATTAAAAACTAACTATAGGTGATAGTACATACATACATAATTCATATTTGTCACTAGGGAAAAGGCCTCTGTGTTGTTGATCCCTTACTTTTAGATAAAATATTCTACCACAAATCAAGCCTTATGTATCTTGAAAATTTTGTATGGTGAACACTTGGTCTTATAGAACCACATACATTCTAAAAGGTTTCAATTATTAGAGTGGGAGACTAGATACCATGTATCCTTCTTAACCAATAATTTATATTTTTTTAGTCATAGTGGTTTCCCATTTTCATCAGTTATGTGCAAATTTATATGACTAAAAATCACATGCCTCTAGCATATGCATCATGAATGCAAGATTGTATCACTGTTTCTGAATCTAATTTATTCTCAAATCAATCATATTATGAACCTATACTGTAGAAAATTAAATGGTATTTGTTACCCATTTAGGATAAAAATTCTAATAAGTATCATTGCAAACAATTTACGGTTTCTTCCTTAATCGATATTCTAGGAAACCAAGTTTTTATTTTAGCTTGATTCTTTATGAGTTTTTATTTTCATTCCCTTGGTAATGTTATGTTCACAACATTGGAATCGCCAAAATTTAGGGGATCACCTTGATATGAAGTTCCAACTTGACCTCACATCGTTTAGAGTAGGATTACCAGCAGTGGGGTGTTAATAATCTGCCTTGGTTTGCAAAACGCATAGAGTGGTGCATGGTGTCTTTGGTGAGAAAAAGTGTGTGACCTTGTGGAAAGTAAAGTGCGATGTATGATGTTTCCAACACATGAAGGAAAAATGAAGTGCACCTCTTAGAAGCCTGTAATAGTATGTAACTTATAAGGAACACATGACCAAATTGACATCACGCAAACTAACAAGAGGATTAGTCCAAAAGTTAAGGTGACAGGTTAATACATATACACACATACAACAAGATACATACAAATGAAAACAAAGTAGTTCATAAGAATATTGTTAGGATATTCTGACATATAGAAAATAGTTAATTATAACTTGGCATAGCATAGATTTAGGTAAGGTGTGTTCCTTTACTATGTACATTTGTAACTTGTAATCCGACGATCACGATATGTAGTGATCTGACGGTTCATTCTCTCCTCAGTATTACAAACACTTGATTTGTGGCTTAACACCCGATTGGTCAATGATATCTATTTAAAGAGCATGGAGGGTCATTTTTTTGGTGACCGTTTATGAGAGAATCTTATGTAAATTTTCTTTCTTTATATTAATAAATTTATTGAAATGGACACATTCGCTCAGGCCGTGGATTGCTTCCCTCTTTGAGGGTTTTAACCATGTAAAATACTGGTGCAATGATATTTGATCTGTTTGTGAGCAGTGACCTTTGGTGTTTGATCTAAGGAACTTACCCTGTGAATTTGTACATGGTATTAGAGTTGTTTTGAGGGAAACATCCGTTTTTGATCCAAATCTGAAGCCAGTTTGAATGAATGCGACTGCTGTTTTCCAAATCTACTCTTTCTAACTACTTTCGGGCTGAGAGGACTACGATGTTGTGTTTGAAGCCTCTATTATAGTGAGGAACCCCTTTCATTTCATGCGAAAATGTTTCTGGTTGCCCAAGTTATGTCATTTTAGATCTGAAGGTTTAAAGTAATTTTTTTTCAGTTATATTTATTTATCCCTATGTTTATTTCGGTTTATAGTAATTTTTTAATTACTGGATCTATACCCTCTTCTATGTGTATGCTCTTTGCTTTGTGCTATGTGCGATTTGGAAAACCAAAAACAAGAAGATGATTTTTTTGCTACGTATACTCTTTCCCCGCAACTTTGTGCAATCTCCGGAAATGAGAAATAACAAGAAAAATATATAGTTGTCGGATGGACTAACTAGAAATATAACGTTCTGCCACAAAGATTTTTTTTTTTTTTGCGTGGTTACTTTTTGTAGGAAAATGGCATCGCAAATCAAGAAAAAAAAATACAAAAACAAACTTTTTCCTTTCAAACAATTATAAAATATTTTTACTAACTCACTTGGTGTAAATTTACTTTATGAGAATATAGGTCTTGGGTTCAAGTCTCTTTATCAAACTTCTTTTTCTAAATTTTTTTTGTCAAGTTACTTTTTCTTTAAAAACTTTTTGGCAAGTTACCTTTTTTTAAAAAGGGTTTTATTTAAAAAGCACATGTAACTTACATTTTAAAGTTACTTTATGTAATAGTGATTCTCATCGATTATAAAAAGTGAGTCACATAAAGTAGTTTAAAAAAAATGAGCCTATTATATTAAGTTTGGAAAAGGGGGGGAATTTTTTTAAAACAAAGTACAACTTCATCATCAACTTTCAACCTTTTTGGGATTCAACTGCGTTAATTTAGTCATTCATATATGACCATTTCCATGAGAGGTAGTCGTAATGACTAATTTCTCATGATTTTTGAATAGTCCACTTAGCACTCATTGCATCGGGTGATGCTCACAGGGGTGAAGAAGTGGGATTGAAACTAGTGAAATGAATCACATAGCGTCAATCATCACTTCCAGGGCTTGCACCCGGTAACCAGGACTTCCCGGGAGGTCACCCATCCCAGAACTCCTCTGGCTCAAGCGCGCTTAACTGTGGAGTTTTCCCCACAATCAAACCCACTTAGCTTGCTACCCCATTTGCAAAACCTTAGCAACTATTGTGCCTCATGAACCATTCAAGAAGAGATCCCTTTACTCTTAGTATTTTAAGTATGAGGGGTTTCCGCAGTGCATTATATTAAAGATCATTTTTGGGATTCAACTGCATTAATTTAGTCATTCATCTATGACCATTTCCATGAGAGGTAGTCGTAACTATCACGTAACTACTCGGCATCTACTACAAATTTTTTTCAAGAAAACATAACTTATTCATCCGGAATTCGTTTTCATAGCCTTTTTTTTTAACCGGCCTAAGTCTTCGAAATATTTCCATTAGATCAGTTAGTTCCAACCTTTAGAGTTCCAGTTTAAAAAAATAGAAAGTGCAATCTTAGTTATTCTTAACATCACCAATTATGTCCAATGGCTACCCTACATAGTAGACTTACTTAGAAGTAAAGGGCTTTATAGAATAGCCTTAAGACAAGAATCTAAACCTACCAATGCAGATAAAAAGGCTAAATGGGAAAATAAACAAGATCAAACACAAGGGTTGATAGGAATTTCCATTGCTCAAGATCTTACATTTCATATCCAAGAAATTGACTCCCCTGCTGAAACAATGAAAAAACTAAAAACTTTTTTTGGCGTTCAAAATGGAATCATAGCCCACCATCTTGAAAATCAGTTGTTTACTTTGGACCCCAATAATTTCTCCTCTATTGAAGATTTTTTGTCCAAATTCAAGACCCTTAGACTTCTTTTAGAAGGTTGTAAGGACAAAAAGGAATATGGTAGTCTTATCTATTCCATTCTTGCTAGGTTAGGTCTTACATACTCTGTGTTTGTTGCGACCTTCCATTCCATTAGAGAAACCCTCATTTCTCAAGGAATAGCCTACAATTCCCCCTCTTTTGATGTCTTTTGTGATTCTTTGATAAGAGAACAAGGAAGACTCTTACACCTTGGTATTATTAATACTCGAAACTCTTCTAAGAAAACCTTAGTAGCCCAAGAACAACCATATCCAAAAAATCCTAGTAAGGATCATCCTAAAAAGAATAGTCCTAAACCAAACAAGGGTATTAAGCAATATCATCCACAAACTGAAAAAGAAACTCAGTAAACAGATAAGGCAAATAAAAACAAAGGGAAGAAGATAGATAGACATCGCAACTTTTCTAATCGCAATGGCCACGTAGAGTCAAAATGTTTTAAGAATATGGAAGCCTTGGAAGAAACAATGAATAAGCACAACATCTATTTGGAGAACTCTTCAACTTCATCTTTGGGAATGACACTTTCTGCTTATGGTTTTCAAGCATCAAGATCTAGTTATGCATTGAATGTATCTTCTTCTTCTCATTCTCATGAGTGGCTCATTGATTCTACAGTCTCTTATCACATGGCCAAAAATAAAGCCATGTTTTCTTCTTTAGTGACATGTTATGAAACCAAATCCAAAAATAGAAGAAAAGAGATATCAACTCCTTAGAAATAAGCCACTTCGAGGGGGCAACCTCCTTTACATTACATAAATGAACAATTCTTGGATGATAAAAATGACCAAAACCTCCTTCTACATATAGGAGTCCATGGGATCACAATATAATCCTAGTCGATCTAACAATAATAATGTAAGGAACAATAATAAAAATATTGGGGTTACAAGGGTACAAAAATAACAATAAGGGGGTTACACTAGCAATAATAAGGGATTATACTAGTAACATAGGGACCTAACATAACACCAAAAACATTTATGTTGGTGATGATATATCTCTTAGTGTTGTAGGGTCTGGAACAATTAATCTATATAATGGTCAGTTTAATGATGTATTATGTGTTTCTACATTGTCCTGCAACCTTCTATATGTTTATTAGACAACTCATTCAAGTGAAGGGAAAAAAATAGAATTCTCACCTCCTGATGTTTTAATTAAGGACCTAAGAGATCCTAGACATATTTTAGCTACTGGCATTGCTAATGATTCCATAAGGTTGTATAAGTTTGATAAATTTGGGTCATAATGGCTTCCGTCCATTTTTGTTGCTCATAATGATGAAGTGAACAAACTTTGGCATGAGCGATTTGGCCACTTAAACTATCGCTATCTTCAAACTCTATCTCAAGAAAATATGGCGACAGGTCTTCCCATGGTATCTTTCCTAGATGGTGTTTGTTCTGGTTGTGTGCTCTAAAAACATCATCGGGATAGTTTTCACAAAAATGCCTCTTGGCACACTTCAGCCCCTTTGCAGTCTGTGCATAGTGATTTAAGTGGTCCACTTCAAGTTGTTTCTTTCTCTTTCTACAATTACTTCTTAGCTTTAATTGATGATTTTTCCAAACACACTTGGGTATATTTCCTAAAAATCAAGAGTGAATTTTTTAACATGTTCTTGGACTTTAAGGCCTTTGTTGAGAAACAATATAGACATGACATTCTTAAGTTAAGATCTAACAATGGAGGAGAATATGTTAACAAAAAATTTATCAACTTTTTCACTGAGCATGGCATTCAATTGCACCATATTGTTCCATATACTCCACAAAAAAATCATGTAGGTGAAAGGAAGAATCACACTCTAAAAGAAATGGTTAATTGTATGCTTAAATCTAAAGGACTTAGTCTTAATTTTTGGGCAGGAGAAATTAATTGTGCAAATTACTCCATACTACTGAGCTCTAATGCTCACCAAGCATCTATGTTCCCTATGTTATGGCACCGAGAGACCTGATACCCACCTCCGACTGAATAGAACCAATCACCGGATATAACCTTATGAATTGATCGCCAAATAGATATTGCAGTAGTAGTGGTTGAATGGAATGAATGATCGGAGACCTGGCACCTTTGATCTATCTGCCTAATAAGAGAGGACATTGATTCTGCTTAGATCGAATAAACCAATGAAGGAGGAGTGTCTGCTGAGTTAATCACCCAATGAAGGAGGACAGGAGGATATATCTTGCCGCCTTACGAACCAACACACCCATTGCACCCATTGCACCCATCGAGACACGGATCGATATTGAGGAGTTAGTTCCCCCAAGTTGACATGGAACAAGATATTAGATTTAGTTCCCCCATAGTTCCACAATACAATATATTGAGGTAACCCATGTTGTTTCCATGATATGAGATATTGAGGGAACCAAAGTAACCACCAGACGGAAGAGATTAAGCCAAGTTCTTATTAGCCCCAGTACCTTGGTGAGCTCGATTTAAGTCGCACTCCTACTAAGATTTTAAGGAATATCACTCTAGAAGAAGCCTGGAGCTCAATCAAACTAGATTTAAGTCACTTTTTTGTTTTTGCAAGTGAATTTTGGGCCCATATTCCCAATGAGAAACATAAAGCCTTAGAACCTAAGAGTGAAAATTACATTTTTGTTGGATATTCTGAAGATGTAAGAGGATATAGACTTCTTCAACGCAAATCAAAAAATGTAATCATTAGAAGAGATGTAAAATTTGATGAAAATATATCGGACTACGGGCCTAGTTCGACAAGTGTGTCACCTTTGGCCTGTGATCTTGATTCAACTAATGTGCCACCTATCTCTATCTCTTCTACTTCTGACAACATTCCTTATACTTTTGATGATGACAACGAGGATGAAAATCCTCGTCCACCTCCTCAGGATCTTCATTCAGATCCATAGCTACCAAAATGGGTCTGCTCTACTCGGGATGCAACATGTTCTCTTGCAGGTGACCCTGCAGGTCAACGTCATACACGTTCTCAGTTTGACAAAGCCTCTTCCTTATTGGCTCAAGATCCAGAAAATATTGATCTAGACACCTTTGAAGAAGCTTTAGGTCATCCATATTGGGATGTAGCTATGAATGAAGAATATCATTCCTTATTGGAAAACGATACTTGGGATTTTGTTCCTCTTCCAAAGGGAAGAAAACTTATCAGATGCACATGGGTTTATAGAATAAATTTTGGACCAGATGGAAAAGTTGATAAACATAAAGCTCGTCTTGTTGCTAAAGGTTTTTCACAAGTTGAAGGAATTGAATATATTGAAACTTTCTCCCCTATTGCCAAAATTAATTCTATCCGCCTTTTTCTTTCCCTTGATGCCTCCTTTAAATGGGAAGTCCATCAGATGGATGTTAAATCTTCCTTTTCACATGGCGACTTGCATGAATAAATCTACATGGAATAACCCCCTAGGTTTGTCCAAAACAACTCTGTCCTTGTTTTTCGTGTTATGAAATCTCTCTATGGTCTCAAACAATCCCCTCGAGCTTGGTATGCAAAAATATATATCTTTGTCTTAGATAATGGATTTTCTAGATGCCATTCCGACAACAATGTCTACATCAAGAAAGTGGCTAAGTCCTGAATAATCCTCGTTCTTTATGTTGATTTTCTTATCCTTACTAGTAGTGATCCCAACCATATAAACCATGTGAAGTATAGCCTAAAAAAGAAGTTTTAAATGATATACTTAGGATAGTTGCATTATTTCCTTGGTCTTCAAGTCTGGAAATCCAAATAAGTTATTACCCTTTCTCAGTCCCAGTATGCATGTGATACTCTACACCACTTTCACATGGAAGAATGTAAACCATGCCCTTCTCATTTCAGTATAGAGTCAATATTTCAGTCACTTGTACTTCCCTTAAAGTTGATTCTACCTCATACCATCAAGTTGTTGGCAAAATTCTGTATCTAACATATATCCCTCCTAACCTTTCCTTTTTCGTTGGTATTGTTGCTCGGTTTATGCACAAACCTCATGAAATTCACTGGAAAGAAGCTAAAAGAATACTTGGATATATTTGAGGTATAGTTCAGTTTGGGATTCATTACAGTGCATGAGAATCTTGATTGTTGATTGGTTTCATTGATTCTCATTGGGCTGGTGACCCTAATGATCAGAATTCTATTGAAGGTTATATATTCACTCTTGGTTTAGGACCCATGGCTTTGTCAAATCCTGTCCGAATTTGGTCTTCATTAGCAACATCCAACTACACTTTGGTGTGATAATCAGAGTTCCATTCAGTTATGCAAAGATCCAGTTCAGCATCAATGCATGAAACACATTGAGCTACAAATACACTTCATCATAAATCTCATTCATGATTGTGTTCCTGAAGTGCACTATTTTTCAACTAATGATCAAGTTGTTGATTTATTTATAAAGGCTCTCATAGAAGCGAATTTTACCAAACTTCGATCTATTCTTGGAGTTCAGGAAAGTTATCATTAAGGGGGTATAGCCTCTAATGATTCCTTCCTTATCCTATTGTGTCATCTTTTTAAATCCTTCAATCCTATCCCAAGTTGTTCCTTAAGGGGGGATGTTAGCATATTTCGACACATAGGAAATATTTAAGTATAACTTGGTCTACCGTAGAGTTAGGTAAAGTGTGTTTCTTTACTATGTACATTTGTAACTTATAATCTGACGGTCACCATATGTAGTGATCAGACGGCTCATTCTCTCCTCGATATTACTGAAACTTGATTTCTGGCTTAGCACTGGATTAGTCCATGATCTCTATTTAAAGAGCATGGAGAGTCATTTTTCTGGTGACCATTTATGAGAGAAGCTTATGTAATTTTTATTTCTTTATATTAATAAATTTCCTGAAGTAATCGAATTGGCTTAGGTCGTGGACCATTTCCATATTTGAGAGTTTTAACCACGTCAAATACTGGTGTAATGATCAATGATCTGTTTGAGAACGGTGACGTTAAATAGTAGTCCTACTATATCCAAAACATATGCATGAAAGTGTGTTGGCTCTGAGTTTTATTAAAAGTGATAGTTCCAATCATGCATACTGTTGGTTTGAGGGTTCTTGACCCAGGTTCAGAGTTTTTTTTGGATTTATGGGTCTTAACCTAGGTTCAGAGTTTATCACACAACCAACAAACTCTCCAACTATTGGCCCTTTCAGGATTGACCTACTTGCGTAGATGAAAGTCTCACCCAAAGCAGTGTGGGGGGGGTGGGGGGGGTGTTGGAACCAGGTTTCCACTAAGCAATAAAATAATGAAGTGGCCCTAAAAAAATTGATTGCAGACTTATATCGATCATAAAAAAACAATACTGATCAGATGTAGATAGAATCAGAGATCGCTTTAGCACAGATATAATATGACAGAACCAGATCCAGATCTGAACAAGGTATAATCACTTGAGCAGATTCATTCATGTATTCTATCATCAATGTAACTTCATCCATAAATAGTAGAGGTAATTGCGTAGAGACAAGTAATCAATGAAATCCAAAGACAGAAGTAGTAGATATATAACTCAGATCAAGACACAATGTTTCGCCAAAATCTGTCCTTATATTAGCTTTATGTCAATTCAATACATCAGACTTTACCCTTACACATTACACTTCCACACAACTATGAATAGGTATCCGCGCACACAGCCAGTAGGAGCCTTTCTACCCAACCCATACAACCCTTAAAAAAGTATTAGAGACACATAAATGTTCAGATCACCACAATATTCTAACTTGAACTTAAGTTACTTTCTTAGACTCAATTTATCTATTGATATCATTCTCGCAAAAATAATATGCTCTCAAACCATGGTTTGAGGCGCAAAGTTTTACCCTTAAACCCTTTTGTATCAAAATAGGGACTTGAACCCACCCTAAATCCCCTTGACTCATTCACACAACGTGCATATACAAAAATTGTACAAAAAGATACCAAAAATTGTACCCCAGGGGAGCCCGCTTCAACAAGCCCCCCAAAAAAACTTGTGACTTGTCTTGAGTTACTGAGGTGTCTACTCCTTAAGCTTGGTTTGGAGCATGCTGACAGAATATTTCAGAGGGAGCACCATTTCCAAACTTTTCATCGCAGCTCCCTGCACTTTCAGAACTAACTTCTCCTTGGTGGGCCCTTCAGTGGCCATCTCTAAACTACACTATGTCTGCTAAATTTCCTTTAATGTAGTGCCCAGAGTCTATAAAGACGGAGAGCCTCCTCATCCCATGGTTGCATACGTGCCTCAATCAACTATTATTTATGGCACAGGTCTTAAATCTCTCTCTGGATTATCTATCCCTCCTGCAGATGGGTGAGGCATTGTGGAAGAACAAGGGTCGGTGCCACTGTCTGGATCTCAGCAAATTCCTGTTCTTTTTGGTGCAGCTCATTGGGTAGGTACTGTACTAAAGGATCGTTCTACACGGACATCCATACGCCCATAGCCTCATCCAACATGTTGTCACATTGGGTGAATGCAACAATACTATATGTGGCTTGTTTGACTTTGGCTACCCTTTTTGAGTGGACTTCAGGGGGAGTCTCAGGCTGCAACTTCATTTTCATATCTATGACTTGATGTTGAAACTCTACATGGATGGTCTTTACTTCAGCGTGTGATTCTTTCAAGGCAGAAACCAGTCCTTCCAATTTTGATTTTGAAGCCATTATGGCCAAGACTCTTGGAACATCATTGTAGACTTGGTGAATTTTGGCTTCAAGCGCAGCACGTTGGGCTTCGGCTACGCAACATGCTACTTCTGCAGCTTGTTGTTTTTTTGTGCATCTTTGACCTGCTTCTTGTATTCTACAATAGATGTGTGAGAAACAACCTCACAAAATTGAATTTCATTGGCGATCATGTTGTGCATCAAGTGAAGCTTTCTTGGAGGTAAAATAGACAAGTTAATTTAAATATCAACTGCACGAAAATTTGAGTGCACCAGCTGGTGCCCACATGGATGGCTGGCGTGAGAATTTGCACAAGAAGAGCATCCCCGGTTGCCGGTAATGCTATATCTAATGGTTTTACACTGGTGACTTGCATGCCGGTTTGGCTCACCTGAGTAATGCTCACTTGTATCAGGCTCACATTCATTTTGAGTTCTTGGATCCCCACTTGAACAAATTCCAGTGTAGTCTTAGACTGCACCTCCATATCTGTCTAGCAATCCTCGGTCGTTGATGTGACTGTGTTAGAAATCTCATTCAAATCTTCCTCCATCAACGTAAAGAACTCTTGTTCATCATATTTAGATCCCTTCCTTTTCTTTATTGATCCACCAATAGCCTGAGAGTTGTGATTTGTTCCCTTAGACATTTTTGCTCCTACCTCCTCCATTGTATCTTTTGGTGTAGAACCATTCTTCTCTAGCTCTGTCTGTTTCTCCAGGTCAATAGTCTCGCCAATGGTGGTTGACGTGGCTTCTTTATCTATAGGCTTCTTAGTCACTTTCTCTGTGGTTTTCTCTGGTTGAGTACCAGTGCGTGACTTCATCGACATTTTGGTTATAGAAGTGGATGCACCGGGCTCCAACCATGTTGGTGGCCATTCTCCAGTGACTGAGATCAAATAATCTTCTTTGACCAAGTAGGGTAACTTGCACCAAACTCCTTCCATGACACCTTTCGCGAGGATGTGCATATTTTGGAACGTCGCCTTGAATTCAGCTATCATCTTGTATTTCTCATAGATTTTTTGAGACAACCTTAGCTTAGACTGCACAACCTGATCTAGTGAGGCATCTTAAAGTACCCAGAAAACCTTATTCTCCTTAGCGTGCGAGGGGTTTAAGGAATTCCACAGTGTTGTATACCGTGCGACTGCACACATTTGTGGCTCCAACTCTGGAAATTTGGTTTCCTCTAAGGTATTCCATCCAATCAATGCAATCAATAGCAGTAACCAATCATAGTGAAATTGCTTGCCTTCTTCCAGTGCTTCACGCACATTTTCTAGAAACTCCTTGCATAATTAATGAGATGAGCTGTAAATGACCCCTTTCTCACACCGTCCCGCGAGAGAAATCACGTGCACAAGCACTTACTTCGGTATACACTTGTGCATCATCTTGCAGGCCAAGATGAGCGCGTTGAACTAAACAGCCGAGTCATTTATCTCGCGAACCAAAAATCATCTACCTTTCCACTAGACTTGATAATTTTTTTTATCTGATATGTGACAGATTTGTCTTTCTCTTTTCCTCCAAAATACGCATTTTTAACTGTGCCTTTCGAAGGTAAACTAGTGATCCTATGGATTAACGCAACATCTATAGGAATGCACTCTCCCAGCCATAGTGCATCATCATGCACTAGCACAAGCAATTTCTGGACACATATTGTGTTTATTGGGTTGCGCCCAAAGTGAGGGATATGTAATAAATTCAACATGCTTGCCTTGTGTAGACCCAACACCCATCTCTTTGCCTCTAAGCACATTATTCCCCCTTCATACTGGACTTTGTTAAGGTAAAACTATGGCATGAGTTCAGGGAATTTGTCTATGTCAACAATGTCACAATCCTCCATTCTGAGTTGTAGTACTTTGGAAAACATATCCCCTTCCATCAAGATGTTTTATGGGATAAACGTCATTTGGATCCTCACACGCACTTTGTTAAGATCTTTGGGAATTCTGACTGTCAGTTTGCGCGGTGAGACATAGGTCGGAAACCGCAAGAATGGGGCCACTTCGACCACATCCTTTATTCCTCCATAAATTTTTTTTGGGAGCTCTATCATGGGCATTTTTAAATGCTCAACCACAGTGGAGCATGGCTTTGGAGTCTTCTCCCTTGGGGATTTTCTTGTAGCAAATTATTTCCCCTTCTTAGAATTAGATGGTGCATGCATTTCAACAACAATAACCTTGGGCGCAACAAGGTCATCTTTAGTATGTGTGCCCATCATACTACATAGAATTATGTAACCCAACCCTATGTGGTGCAGCTCTTCCTAAAATCCCAGATCCAAACCAGACATAGACACATAATATGCAGTGGAAATCAGAGAGATAAAAGAAAATAATTCATTCAGAAAGAAAAGGGAACTATTTCAACCCCATAGGTCATATTTATACTTTGGGCGTGTCTTCAATGGTTCCTTTTTCATTAATGGGTCCACATAAATGAAAAAAAAGTCCCAAATCAGGAAAAATCCATTCATTAAATGCAACCTAGATGCTCCCATAAATGGTAATAAATTTTTCCTTTCCAGATTTAGTGTTCCAACAGGTAGTTTTTGTCACTTCTATGACCTATTCAACCTCCTCGCGCAGATACCGCGTGCGCGTTGCAATGCATTGTGCAGATACTCCTGAGCTAAAAACCACCATCTACAGATCGTCCCCCACAACGTAGGCTTATTGATCACATAATTCAAATCATAGAGGGTAGTGCATGTCTCTTCCTTTAATAACTACAAAATCTTCTGACATTCCTCATCCCAAAGGAATGTCGCATCCTGTCTGAGTAATTTAGTTATGGGCGTAGCTATCAAATCATAGTTATAAATGTGCTTCCTATAGTACCCAATGATGACAATCATTGAGCGGAGCTGTGTGACATTCTCAGGGGGAGAAATCTAGGTTCCAGTGACTGTACATTGTTCCCTAAGTTGCACAACTATCAAATTTATGTAGTTCACAATATCTTTCATCTGTGCATCTCTTTCTAGTAGAGCGCACTCGATTACAGCCTTTGTTGTATCAAATATGGCTTCTTGAATATTATGTGAAGCTTGGCCAATGTTATCAGATCCACTCTCAAAACTGAATGTAAGGATAACACTCTCTGTTAGCACAAACCATTCACTAGTGCCTCATCGCAACTATGTCTCCAAATACCATTCCGTAGGTACCTTCCCCAATGTGTGAATAAACATGTGGACCCATTTAGGTCTTGGTTATATGCCCTATAAATGATTCCATCTATACATGGGTCATCTTTTCCAGAGTAGATGTCTTTCATTCTGATGTTTGGACATTCAAATCATAACCTCATCACGCATGCACATTCCTCCTAATTTCCCATGTTTTCCTTATGAGTTTCCCACCATCTTGTTGGAGTAGCGCCCAGTTTGAGATCCAAACCATGGAATCTTTGTCCTTCAGAAAAAATACTTTCAAGCTCCCCTAAAAACATTTTTATATCAATTAACCCATCATAGTGCGGTAATTCATGTACCTCAGATGTTATACATTGCAAAGATCTGGTCACATGATTGCAATGTAGTGTAGATACCTCATGCAACTGGTTCTGCCAGTTTTCTAATTCCTGATCAAAGTCTGAAAAACAAGAGTTGTCCTTCTCCCAGTTAATATTTCCATTAGCTATTGGGTTAATCCAATCTTTCTTGCCCAAATTCATATTATGGATTGGATCAATATCATCATCAATGGGCACAAGCTCCGTTTATTTTGTCCTTCTGTAGGGTCTAGAGTAATGATGACCCTAACTCTGTTACTTTCAAATTCCATTATTATTTTCTTCAATTTTATGACACTCTCCATGTATCCCATTCCAATCCTAGAAGCATAGGATAAGGATTAGCACCATCTACAATTTGTATGATTTCAAATTCTGCCATCACCTTAACACCCTCAATAATGACTACAACTTGCGACAACCTCCCTATTGGAATTATCTTCTGCTGATTGGCCATGCGAATTTTAATGGTAGACCACTCCAGCTTGGGTTCTCCCATGCACTGCCAAGTATTCTTAGGTATAACATTTGCATCTGATCCCAAATCTAGAATAACTTTGTCCATTTCATAAGCACCAATCTGCATAGTCATATACATCTCTCTACCTGTTCTCTTCCTATTATTGTATATTTTATCGACCACTCGTTGTTCTCCCATCAGTTATTTCTTCTCTGCACAATTATCTATTAGAGATTGAAGATTCTCTATTGCCTTTTTGTTTCGCAATAACTTTATCCACACTTGTAGAAATGGTTTGATCTCTTCATCTCCTCATGATTCCTTCATTAGTCTACCTAATTTTGATGTGCTTCCTTATGAAAATTATTTTCATGCTTCAACAAAATTTTCCTTTGCGCGTTGAAGATCAAATCATTATTTTTTTTAGGTTCCCTACGGATGCATACATCAGTGGTCGGTTGCTTTCCCTTATCTTCATTAGTGGCTACACCAATCCTAGTAACCAAATTGACACTGGTATTTTCTTCACGGGTTTATGCTCTAACCATCTGAAGCTTTTGTGTTGGAGTTTGCGTCTTCTTCTCCTGCATTTTAGCAACCAATATAGGACAATATTCTATCACATGATTAATTTTTCTACAATACCTACATGATTGTCGTGCTGGATTAGGACAGTCATGCGCATAGTGACCAACATCTCCGCATTTATAGAAAATAACTTGTCCTCTTCCTCGACCAGCTGATCCAGCTCCTAGTCCTCTTCCTCTGTCCTGAAATCCACCACACACAAATGGGGATTCTAGTGAGGTAGGCTTATCCTGAAATCCTATATATTTTTGCTTTATCCAACATCATATCATAAGTGTGACAATGTTGCTCATCATGTCCTAGTGGTGGATATAATATGAAAAACAACTGCTTCAACTCAGGTTGATACTTTCCGATCCTCAGGCAAGAATCTGTGTCATGTAACCCAACGATTTGAAATATTGTGCACCATACGAGACTAGTCAATGGACTAGGACCTGTAGCATCCAGATAACTATTGACGACAATACATTGATCTTTATGGTGCCCAACAACTTTACATTTTATGCACAAGACCTCTACGCATACCTCTTTTTCCTTGTCCTTGCACATGCTTTGAATCTTTAGATGCATGGCTTCCAAATGATTGTGAATTTGTTGAGTCCCAAGCACAACAGGCGTTGGGGTAGCTTCTAATTTGATTGAAACCTCCACAACCTCAGCCTGTGTGGAAATATTTTGTTGATCTAAGGGCTATTGTAGATGTGGGAGCAACATAGAAATAAACCATTCCTTATGTTGAGTATCATCGATGAAAAATCCACCATCTCTGATAGTGTGCTTCAGCCTCTGGTCTGCCTCCCATACAGATTCATTAACCTCCTGATGAATCTCTTTCATTTCTGTCACCAGCTGCGCATATGACTTAGGCTTATTAAAATTTTATTTTAGGGCATATTTTGTTCAGTCCAAGGTGGCATTAGGGTTTTCTTGAACATATCTGATGTACAAATCTAATGTGCAATCTTGGAAATCAATAGCTAGATGTGCTTTCTTAATATCATTATTATTGACCTACCAAGCCTGCCATACAACCTCAGTAATGAACGGAAATTTCTCAATATCTTCATTTCCAATGCCTCTAAAATTAGGTAACCTCATCGACATGGCCACATCTTCTTCTGAGGGAGGTGGATGTGGTGGTGGAGATGTACTGCACAGTGGAGTGGGTGTTTTGTGATATTAGTGTATAAGTGGAGTGGATGGGTTTGGAAAAAAAATCAAGGGTTTCTGGTTTGATGAACCTTCTTCTTCAGAGTCACTATAGCTACTAACTTATGTTTCACCTTCACTATCAGATCTAGGCTTCAGAGGGTTAAAAATAATTTTTTATAGATATTCACAGTAAACTTTTCCACTGCGTGTATATGAGCCTCTTCGAGGAATTCAAGAAATATGTTCACACAGAGAGCCCTGTTCACATAATATCATTTTCAGCAACAACATCAAAGAGAACGGGAACTTACCTCTATGACCTTTAAAAAAACTTCTTTCTACTTCAAAGTATGACACAAATTGGTAAATGGAAAATTTAGTGACAAATCATCCTAAGAGGTGATCGATCCAATGATCTACTATGTAGGTGATCTTATTGTCTAAATTTTCTAATTGATGAATAGATTTAGGAGTCCACTCAGTGACTGCATCGTCCTTCACGAAGGTATTGAATTTGGTCAAGCGCGACAACCACTCCTGCAACTCGTTTGCAAAGAAGAAAAATAATATCTCATGAAATTATATATAGATGTCTTTTTGTACCCACTTTTCTTCAGATATCTTAGTACTTCAATTCTCTTGGAGTGTGAATTCAAGGATATTTCTATCCAACCAATCTTGCAATTCATTTTGCGAAGGGTTCCACAACATTAAATCTACCTCAAAGTGATCCCGGTACTGGCAACAAAACCATTTTTTGGCTTGAGGGGTCCTGACTCAGGTTCAGAGTTTATCACGCAACCAACAAACCCTCCAACTACTGACCCTTTCGGTAGTGACCTGCTTGTGCAGGTCAAAATCTCACCCGAAGCAGTATGGGGGGTGTTGGAACTAGGTTTCTGCACCCTGAGGAAGAAAATAATGAAGTGGCCCTAAGCAGATTGATTGCAGACTTATATCGATTATCAACATATGTGCACAATATAGAACAATACTTATCGGATGTAGACAGAATCGTAGATCGCTTTAGCATAGATATAATATGACAAAACCAGATCCAGATCTAAACAAGGTATAATCACTTTAGCAGATTCATTCATGTATTCTATCATAAATGTAACTTCATGCATAATAAATAGAGGTAATTGCACAGATACAAATAATCAATATAGAAGAAATGTGATCCAAAGATAGAAGTAGTAGATAGATAACTCAGATCAAGACACAATGTTTCACCAAAATCTGTCCTTATATTAGCTTCAGGTCAATTCAATACATCAGTCTTTATAACCCTTACACATAACCCTTCCATGGGCATTACCAGCGGAGTCCACACACATCCAGGACTAGGTCTCTGCGCACACAGCCAGCGCGAGCCTTTCTACCCAACCTAGACAACCCTTACAAAAATATTATAGATGCATAAATGGTAGGATCATCAAAATAGTCTAACTTGAACTTAAGTTACTTCCTTAGACTCGATCTATCTATTTATATCATTCAATTGCACATATACTATGGTCTCAAACCATATTTTGAGGCCCAGAGCTTTACCTTTAAACCCTTTTATATCAAAATATGGACTTTGACCACCCCCCCCCCCCAAAATCCCCTTGAATCATTCGATCAGTGCGCATATACAGAAAATTTACAAAAAGATACCAAAAAGTGTACCCCAAGGGACCCTGCTCCAACACATACAAAATTTGACAAGCACTTGCCCCAAGAGTAGAATGTGAAGTCTACAAAACCTTCTCCTCCAAATAAGTACACTCCCTCTATGCTACAAAGAATTCAAGGCTCACAAAACTCCCAAGCTCCTCCTAAGCCTAGGCCTAGCCAAAATCTTGGCTCCCAAAATCCCCTTACATGAGTTATGAGGATATATTTATAAAAAGAGGGGGTGACTCTTGGCATTCCCCCTTTATGACTCTTGTAATCCCCTCGTGACTCTTCAACTTCTTTACAAATAACTCATTAAATTATAATGTGACTCTTCACATTCCAACATGGACACTTGGTATTTCACTTTTACAATAATTACAAATAATTTTACATTTTCCACTTGTACCCATATAAGAAAAAATAAGGTAGAGACAACTTGATAGCCTAACAAGAAAAAACACAATGATGCTAGAATTTGGGTGAACTAGGATGGGCAACTTCGACTTGATGCTTCTAGGTCTCATATTGATGATAAGGGTGGTACTCTTTGATGGTCTCCCAAGAAAGTGTAATGGTGTCAAGCTGAAAGTAGCTTCTTGCCTCCTTAGCATCCAGGTACAATGTCTTGGATCCATTCTTAACATATTTCTTAATCAGGAGCACCATGTTTGTCTATTCAGCTCTAAGTCCTCCCTGGTGTTGATTTATTTCAGCTACTCCAAGTACTGATCTATTTACTTCATGACTTTATGTTTTCGTTTATCCTTGGTGAGTGTGCCGACAGATGGAATTTTGTGGGTTCTCACCATGAAATCCAAACTATTATATATCCGTACATATGAGACCTGAATATTTCCAATGAAATATGTGAGTTGTTTGTTGTTATCGATCAACATCTGAAATCTCACTTTCTCCAACTCTGCTTGTGGCTTCATTTTCTTCACCAGTGTAAGGGGTTCCCCCTTGTCTCACATTATCCAATCATGCACGATGGTGATGGAAACTTGCACATTCCTAAGGATCTTAAAAACTCTTTTCTATGCCATTGCAAGTCATGTAAGTAGACAACTACTTTTTTTATGGTCACGATCTCCTCATAGAGGTCCCACATAGTGCATCCAAGTGTGGATACTTTAGAAAGTATCTCTACTCTCATATCCTCCAAGTAGACCTGTGTGGAAGGTGTATTTTGTGCTGTTGCGTGGATTTTTTCAATATCTTATCAGGAAACCTATATATAAGTCAATAAAATACTGGGTGTTATATTTCGCCACACCTACGAAGTCCAAGTTGGCTTCTGAAATATCATTTGGACTTTTACTAGTGTCTGCCACTATCACCCTTTCCCTCATAAATGCAGGAAATCCATGATCATTTGGGAAGTTCTTTCTTTGCACTTGTAAAATCCTCTTCTGGATTTCATCAAATGACAGATTGTACACATCCATCATCATATCATCATTAAGGGGAACTATCTCCCCTTCCTCACTCAAGGCTTGATCTGCAGCTGATTTGAATGGAAACTGGCTTGCACCCATGGTATTTATCTACCCATGGTATTGTAAGTGACATATATCCATGGTATTCATTCACCCATGGTATGTATCCATCCATGCAATACATCCACACATGGAATTTACCCATGTTATTTTAAATGGCATCCACCCATGGCATTCATCACCCATAGTATTTATCCACCCATATTATTGGAAGTGACATATGCCTATGGTATTCATTCACCCATGGTATTTACCCACAGATGGAATTTACCTATGGTATTGTAACTAAAAATTGCTATAATTAACAAGTCACATATTGTAAAGGACATATTTTCCACCACGGTGTAGCTTCTATAGTTATTCTCTATTTTAATAAAAAAAATATTTGTGGTTTTTTGTTCTGAAACCAGCTCCAGAAATAGAAGAAAAGAGATATCAATGCCTTAGAAATAATCCACTTCGAGGGGGCAACCTCCAATACATTACATGAATAAAAAAATCTTGGATGATACAAATTACAAGACCTCCTTTTTATATATAGGAGTCCATGGGGCCACAATGTAATCCTAGCCGACCTAATAATAATTGTTTAAGGGCACAATAATAACAATATGGGGGTTACAAGGGTATAATAATAACAATAAGGGGGTTACACTAACAACAATAAGGGACTATACTAGTAATATAGGGACCTAACATGCCCCTCTCCTTCAAAAAAATTTTGTCCTCAATGCTTGAGTAGCTTTGGGTGCTTCTGTATAAAATTCTCATCCTCCCATGTAGAATCTTCAGTGGGTAAGTTCTTCCACTTGATGAGATACTCTGAAATTGATCGATTTCGTAGTTTTCGAGTTCATGTTTCTGTGATCGCTTCAGGTTCCAAAATGGTTTTTCCTTCCTCATTAAGTTCTAGCAATATTTTTTGAACTGGAATATTTTAACCTATAACCTTCTTTAAGCATGAAACATAGAAAACTGGATGCACTCGTGAAGAAGCAGGAAGCTCCAATTTGTATGCCATAGTACCAATCTTTTGCAACACCTTGTAAGGACCATAGTACTTTAGCGATAATTTATTATCCTTCTTAGCTTGCTTGAGGGACATTTGTTTATATGGTTGTAGCCGTAAAAATACCCAATCTCCTACATCAAAACTTCTCTCGCTGCGATGTTGATCTGCCTGTTGTTTCATTCGATTTTGTGCCAAATTCAGGTTATCCTTTAAGAGTTGGGGAACTTCTTGCTGATGCTCGATGTGATCTTCCACTGCTTGAACCTTCTAATTTTCCCTTAAAGATGATGTGATGGATGGTGGATGATATCCATAAAGTGCCATAAATGGGGTCATTTTTGCTGCAGTATGGAAGGAAGTGTTATACCACCATTCAGCAAGAGGTAACCACTTGACCCATTGTGTTTGATTATCAGATACAAAACAACGAAGATATCCTTCCAAACATTTATTTACTATCTCAGTTTGACCATCAGATTGAGGATGATAAGATGAGCTATGAGCTAATTGAGTACCCAAACAAGAAAATAACTTCGTCCAAAAATTTCCAGTAAAAATGGGATCTCGGTCGCTCATAATAACCCTTGGGTTTCCATGTAGCTTATGAATTGTGTCCATAAATGTAGTAGCAATTGTACTTGCTTTAAATGGATGAGATAATGCACAAAAGTGTGCATACTTGGTAAGTCTATCAACTACCACCATGATGACACTTTTTCCTTCAGACTTAGGTAAACCTGTGATAAAATCCATTGAAATCTCCTCCCAACATTGACTTGGAATGGATAAAGGTTGTAGAAGTCCCGGGGTCTTAATTGTCTCCACTTTATTCTGCTGGCAAACCAAACATTCCACCACAAACTTTTGAATATCATATTTAAGTCCATCCCAAAAAAAATCTTTCTTCACCTTGTGGTAAGTTTTTAAAAATCCTAAGTGTCCTCCTAAAGGAGAAGTGTGCAATTCCAGAAGAATCTTTTGTTTTAGTTGGGAATTCTTACAAAGATATAAGTGATCTTTGTACCATAAGGAATCATTTTTCCAACCAAATGTATCAGATGTACTAGGATCTTGCTGCAACTTTTGAATGAGTGTCCATACATCTTTGTCCTTCTTCCATTCATCTCTTGCTTCGGTTATCCAATCTGGTTGGATAATAGAAATGGCACAAAGCAATGCTTCCACCTTTTCATTCTTTCTTGAGAGTGCATCTGCAACAACATTAAGCTTTCCTTTTTTGTAGATTATTTCAAAGTCATAACCCAACATCTTTATGACCCATTTTTGCTGCTCTTTTGAAGATAGTCTTTGTTCCAAAAAGTGTTTAAGACTATCATGATCAGTTTTTACCTTGAAGTGTCTTCCCATTAGGTAAGTTCGCTATTTCTTTAGTGCATGCAGTATTGCTAACATTTCCTTCTCATAAATAGGTTTCTGTAAATACTTTCCTTTGATTGGACGACTTTCAAAAGCAATGGGTCTTCCTTCTTGCATTAAAACAACACCAATTCCATTTTCTGAGGAATCACATTCCACAATAAAGGTTTTTGTGAAGTCTGGCGTAGCTAAGACCGGTGCTAGGCACATTGCCTCTTCAAGATGTTCAAAGGCCTTAGTTGCTTCAGGAGTCCATGAAAATGCATCTTTCTTCAATAATGTTGTTAGAGGTGCTGCTATTCTCCCATAATTCTTAACAAACTTGTGATAATACCCTGTTAACCCAAGAAATCCTCGCAAATGCTTTATGGTTGTGGGGACTTTCCATTCCTTAATGGCTTTAATTTTGTTAGGGTCTACCTTAACACCCTCGTGAGATACAATATGACCCAGATATTCCACCTCTTGTACTCCAAAGAAACATTTGGATGCTTTTGCATATAATTGTTTCTCCTACAATAGTTTGAGCACCTTGTCAACATGTTGAACAAGATCCTTCCAAGACCTGTTGTAGATTAGAATATCATCAAAAAATACTAGCACAAATTTTCTAAGGAAGGGTCTGAAAACGGAATTCATCAACCTTTGAAATGTAGAAGGTGCATTGGTAAGGCCAAAAGGCATGACCAAAAATTCATAATGATCCTCATGAGTTCAAAATGCTATTTTCAGAATATCTTCAGTCTTCATTCTAATTTGATGATATCCTGAATGAAGATCCAACTTGGTAAAACAATTTTCTCCATGTAATTCATCCAATAATTCATCAATCCCAAGAATGGAAAAATTATCTTTAATGGTGAGCTTATTGAGCTCCCTATAATCCGGACACATGCGCCATGATCCATCCTTCTTGTGTACCGATAATATAGGAGCAGAGAAATAACCTTGACTAGATTGAATTATACCTGCCTCTAACATTTCTGTAATCATACGTTCAATTTTGCTCTTTTGGACATAAGGATATCTATAAGCCCTGATTTTTGGAGGGAGACTTCCTGGAATCAAATGAATAGCATGATCATGATCATGAATAGGTGGGAGTCCTTTGGGAGTTTCAAACACCTTGGAATGATTTTCCAAGACTCTTTGGAGATCTGCAGTAATAGACGATTTTGATGTTGGAACTTCTAGTGAGCATAATTGTGCAATTATGCTTCATTGTTATTTCTTTAGAAGCTTTGTCATGACATTAGAGCTTATTATCTTTCTCGGCCTCCTTGCAATACCCCGTAATTTTGATCCCCCTTAATTGAAAGAGTATGGTTAGGCCTCATACCTGCAACTGACGGATCTCAATTCCATCAGTTGGTTTGTCCGCTACGATTACCACAAGATTTAGGGGCTTTTATCCTGTCTACATTCACTATAGATACACTTGAAAATGAATTAAATTGAACCGAAAGTGCCTTATTAAAGGAGAAACCTAATATATTTATTTCGTCAGCTGCGAACAAACTGTAGCTCTATTTGACAAACCATCAACACCATTGGAAAGCTCTCACCGAGCTCTCAAATGGGTATCCTTTAGTTTTTTGTGATTTGATACTTCACCCGAACACATTTTGTCCAAGAAGGGTCACTTCACTACTCTTCCAAATCAAATTTATTCAGTTGCAACACTTGTACTTGTGGCATCACTTTTCCTTCATACTTGTCCATGCTCGTGTTGATTTTCGTTATGAGAAACCATCTTGTACTCATGTTTTTATGGTCCCCACTGGACCTACTCTGTGTGGAAGCATCATCGAGTCGCCCTTGTTTAGAGCATCCAAGTTGAGTCATCGTCACATCCATGGAGTCTATCCCGCTATAGTCCTCCATCCTTCATTGCTTGCTTCCTCTCTCGTGTCACACATCGTGGCCTTCAGTCCTACTGTCCCCTATCCCCTTTGATATTGTGTCAGTTGCTACCAAGTCATCCATGCCCTTCATGCTCTAACAAGGGAAGTCCTCATTCCGCTACTCAGTACCCCCCATTTCATCATCATCCCTGGTGTCAGTCTGTCCATCGCACTACTATTATCTCTTGTTCCTTAATTGAGGATCCCTTATTGCCTCACCTATGGTGGACCTCCTTCTGTCGACATCAGCTCATTCATTCCAGAAGATAAGTCTAGAGGGCAGTATACCTTGGTTCCAGCTTCCACTCTTTTTCGGTGCCTCAGATCAGGCAACGGGACTCCTTATTGCCCTTTGTCTTCATTTCTTCTCAACACCAACTCCTTACGACATGATCGAGATCTGTATACTTGATGGTTCATTGATGTAGCAGATTGGACTGGTGATTCTCGGGTGTGTGTGAGATGTTTCAGACCTCATAAGGGGATGGCCCTTCAGGTAGCCCCCCACATTCCTAGATGACCTCTTCATTGCAGCCTTTGATGTAACTCCATATATTTTATGGTTCTGGCCTCAGCCACTTGCAATTCCTATTTAGTTTTCATGTATCATTCAGATTTTCAGAGCCCTCTCCTGTTTTATAGGGCCTCTTTGGTTGTACTTATATCTCATGTACTTACATATTATTGTACAAGTCCTGGCTATTATCCCGGGCACAATATGTATGTGGGATCTATTATCATGTTGTTTATCCGGCTCCTAGTTATGCCAGCATGTACTATACAGTTCAGTGCCTTATTTACTGGACACATTATTCTTTGTACTTTGTCTTGGCGGGTATAAGTATGCCTCCCCCACCTCTTGTAGAACATGTACTCAATCATAAAAGAGACTTGTCGCACCTGTAATTCTCGCCTCCTTAGGGTCTTGTGCTCTAGTGCTTTAGTCTACCTTATATTTCTCTCTCTTTGACTTTCCCTTCGGTGTCTGGTGATTGAGTTCTTACAACGTACTTCAGTCATATGATTAGCTCCTAACGCTTGGACGTTGGGGGGCAATCTGTTACACCAATTTTTGGTCATCTAACCTGTTACTATTAGGTGGACCAAAGTACACCATGTAAGACCAATTTTACCCTAATTAAAATTGCTTTCACTATCAAAAAGAACTTAGTAATCCATAATTTATTAAATTGTTTATGGTCTAAACAGGAAACCCCATGAGGAAATATTGAATAAATCCATATTTGTTTCATTTCCCTCCAGGAATAATTAGTTAAACAACAGTTTAATTAATATTCTTGGTCATATTTAACCCAAAACAGGAAAATGAATGAGATAAATCATTATTGATCTTATTATTTTCTAGGAATAATTATTTAAACATTATTTAAATAATATTCCTTGTTAAATTTGGCTAAATCATTTATAAATAATTGAATAAATCACTATTTACTTAATTATTACTCAACCAAATCCTTAAAATAATAAATAAATCATTTATTTATTTATTATTTACAAATAAAGGGATTTGACCAAATTCAAATTCTTTTTCCCTCCAAAAAATATAATAAAATATTCTATAAAAGTTGGATCTAGATTTGATTAATATTATTTTAACTATGCACCAATATCTAGACTAACTCAATATTTTTCTATAGATAGAAGGTTTTTTTCCATTCATTCACTACCTTTTGTTGCCTAAAGATGACTCTAGATCTATACTTTTGGTCTGACTTTGATCCTCCATCATTGTCATATTTTGCTACCATTTTTCTTGTGAGCTCCCTTTGAGTTCCATTTTTTGTCTGGGTTTTCTACACCATCAAGAGAGAGAGATCTTAGATCTGAAGTGTTGAGGACATACAAGAACCCATCCCATTGAGGGGGACTAGTAACATCTTTCTATGTTCCCTTCCCATGTGTCATAAATACAAAAATTCTTTAAAAATATTATTACCTTGTCTATTGGATGCATGGAGAAATTCTTGCTTTTATTTACTGCTTAATGTCTTTTACTACATAGATCTAGATTTTTTCGCATTTATCTTGGTCAACTAACAGCAGATCTAAAGAAATTGGTAGCCATATTTGATGTTAGGGTTGTTTTCTATGCACAGCTAAAGTGAGATTTTTTTGTATGTTTGCGATTATAATTCACAGTAACACCTATTCACCTTGATCTTCAATCAATGGAGGCTCATACAGCGTTGAGTTCTCAACATTAGTAATAGAGTAAATTTTCATGTATGGAGGCAAATATAACTTGAAGTCATTTTCACCAATATTTTCCAAAATTATGAAAGGACCATAACGGATTGGTTTTAGTTTTTTACCTTCCCCGTGAAGCCTCTCTTTTCTAATGTGAAGCCAAAATTCGTCACCAATTTGGAACTTTTGATCTACACAATGCTTTTCATGCCTTTATTTGTACTTTCCCTGGCTCTTTTCAAACTGATCTTGAACCGTTTGATGTATCAATTGGATTTGTTCTATGAAATTCTTGGCTTTTTCTATGTCGCTATGGTCATCAATAGTAACATCCTTCCCAATAATAAGATCCAATGGTGATCTAGGTAAATATACAAGACATCCCTCAAATGAAAATGTTTGTGTACAAGAGTTTTTTGCATAGTTGTAATCGTGTTGAATGTAGTGCAAGTTTTCATCCCGCAATTTAGGATGCTTTTTGCAATTTCCTTGAAGAAGATGTACGACTGTTTGATTAAAGAACTCGTTTTGATCCTATATTTGTGAATGAAAGGTTGTACTATTCTTCAACTTGGTGTCCATAAAGTCCCACAAACTTGACCAAAAATTAATAGCAAATCAAGAATCTTCATCACTAACAATGGATTTGGGAAAACCAAAATGAACCCAAACATGCTGAAAGAATAAGTGACCTATTTGTTCAACTATGATTTTCTTTCTACATGGTATTAGTAAACACATGTTTATGAACCTATCCACAACTACATACAAGTAATCATGAGCTATTTTTTAAAAAGGAAGACCTCCAAAAAAAACCATAGAAACACTCTCCCATGGACGTGAAGGTACAGGAAGTGGTGTGTACAATCCTAGCTTCCTATTGCTAGGCTTACTGACCGCACATAATGAAAAAAATTTAATGAAATGTGACACACTTTCAAGCATACGAGGTGAATAACAATACATCTGAAGATGTGCCATTGTTTTTCTTACAATGAAATTTCCAACAATAAGAGAAGTGTGTGTTTCCCTTATTAAATTCACTCTCTCCCCCTGTGGAATACAAAGTTTTACCAAATGATACAACAATTTATTATGTACACGATAATCCACTTCCTCTACTTGGTTTACTTGACTCAAGCTTGCATAAACATCTTGAAAGTAATTATCGCATGCATATTGCTCAATATAAATTTCATGCAAAACAAAATTATGCTTGATTAAAGTAGTTGCACTAATAGTAGGCCTAGAAATCATATCAACAACCTTGTTGTAAATACCTTTCTTATACCTGATGACCAAGAGGAATTGTTGTAAGAAACCCATCCATCTAAAGTGCCTTGACTGCTGCAACATAGTTTGCAATTGCAAGTATTTCAATGGTTGGTGGTTGGTGTATGATGGTTCCTTTCCCATAAAGTAGTGTTTCCACTTTTTCACACTTTGAACCAATGCATAAAGCTCCTAGTCATAAGTAGGATAGTTAAGCATTGCACCATTGAAATTTTATGAATGAAATGACATGGGCTTACCATGTTGCATAAGTATTGTGCACATGGAATAGTCACTTGCATCAGTTATAATCTCAAAGGGTTGTCTCAAGTCCGGTAATGGAAGTACTAGGGCTGAACTCATCTTCTCTTTCAAAGCATCAAATTCTCTTTGATGTGTTCCTCCCCATTGGAAGAACTTTTTCATAGTAGTCAATGAATGAAAAGGAGCTCCGATAAAAGAGAAGTTAGCGATGAACTTCCTCCAATATTGGGTTGCTCCAAAAAAACTTCTTACCTCAGTGATTGTCTTTGGCATCGGCCAATTCACAATGACCTAAACCTTAGAGGTGTCTATCATCAACTCACCTCCTCCAAAAATATGACCCAATTACACCAAATAAGTGTTACCAAACTCACATTTTGACATCTTCAAAAACAATTGTTCTTTCCTTAAGACATCAAGTACTTTTCTTATGATGCATGACATGTTCATCAAGTGATTTACTAAAAATTAAGATATCATTTAAGTAGACGATGAAAAAATCATCAAGAAATGGAATTAAAACATCATTCATCACACGTATGAAGGTAGCAGGAGAATTACCTAAAACAAAAGGCATAACAAGCAATTCAAACAAACCTTGCTTTATTTTGAATGTCATCTTCCAAATGTCACCTTCAAAAATTATAATTTGATGGTAGCCACTCCTTAAGTCCAACTTAGTAAAATACTTTTCATCTTTCAATTGATCAAGTAAATAATCTATTCTAGGAAGTGGATAATGGTTCTTTACCGCAATCTATTCTAGTAAGTGGATAATGGCTCATCACGGTCTACAATCATATCTTCGTACCCATATTCCTATAAAAAATATTCCATCAACTCCTCTTCTACTTGATAATCTTCAATTACTTCATCATAATTTTGCTCATCATCTTCAACAAGTTTTTCTTCTTCCTTGACAACCTTCAATAGTTTCCCTTCATTTCCTCGATTAAGTCTAGTAGTCAAATCAACTATGCTCAGTTCTAAAAGTGACTTTCCTTCAGTATGAGTCATATATGCCCCATATTCCTCTTCATTATTATTCTTCTCTTTGTCATTGTTATGTAACACTCCCATTTATCCTTTTGGGCTGACTCAACCTTCCTCATTCACATCTCTACCTATGCATTCTTAAAAAAGCCTCATTTCTTCATCAAAAATACTAAAAATTAAATCATTGACCTAAGGTCTCAATCCATGGCTTGACTCAAACTCCCTTAACATATTTTATAACAATAAAATATCCTTGTTAGCTTCCCAAAGCATTACATTTGTATGCTTGACATCTTCCTTCTTTTCTTCTTGCTTTTGGCTACCCATATAAGCCAAAATTACTCTTCTTACAGCTCTAGCGGTATGCTGAAAAGAAATATCTTCCTTCAACTGTATATGAGCTTCCTCATGAGACCTAATTGTCTCATCTTTCTTCTTTAAAACATAATTCAAATTATGTCTCTCCTCTTCCTCTTCTTTGACAATATCCAAATATTGTCCATCATCATGTATTAAACCTGCAAACATACACAAATTGTTAATTTCAAAAACATAAGGCTCAGTATCCTCAACTGATTCAGACATCATTGCCCCACCTTCAAGTTCACAAAGAACTTGTTCTTATTCAACAACTTTCTTTTGTTGTAGCTCAACTCCTTTGAGCTTATCCAACCTCAATTAAGCATCCATTGTCTAATCAAGCTTCATAAGCTCCTATATTAACTGAGTATTCATCTTATGCTCTCTCTTCTCTTATAGCCTATGCCATTTTATCTTTTCAATCATTACATAACCATACCTCTGGTATTCTTTATTCCTCTAGGACAACTCCATCAACAAAATGAGACAGATTTTTATCTCTGCCTTTTCTCTGTCATACTCTTCATCATTCATTTTCCTTCCCATGCTATTTTATTTGGCAGATTTCTTCTCTCTTCTTCTGCTATGGCTTCTCTTTGAACCTCTGATATGACTATCAGTAGTCATCATATTATTCTTATCCATGTGTTTCTGCACACTTACTATGAGCTACACTAAGCCTCTACAATAGTAGTTCTCTTTCACCCTGCTACAACTACCTCACCAAACTTCTCCTCGATACTTGGTCTTTTGGCAATACTAGTTCTCGATCTAGAACCTTCTAAGATTTATTCTATGCTCCTTCTAGGCTTCTACACTCAACTCATATTCTCTTTAGAAAACTCAACCATTCTCTTATATTCCAATCCCTGGCTGGAATAATCAATTTTTTCCACACCGTTCTTTCTCAAGAAGTATTTTGTCGACTTCTTTCATCAATGCTTCAAAGTTGTGATCTACTTGCTCAGATACTCCTCATCTACTGATACCTACACTTCAAACATTTTTCGAAATAAATACCATTAGCATATCATATCTTAACAGACCTTCTCCTCGCTATCATGATTTCAAAACCTTGTTGTTTCTAAAATTTCATGGCCACTCTAAATGCTTCTGCTCAGCTACCATCTATATCTGATCTAAAATCTTTCCTCTCTCCAAAAGAGAACTCCCTTCTCTGATACAAAATGATGGCCATTAAAGGCATAATTCCTTCTTACAAGATGCGGGTGTGCTTCGAGCCCCTTTGTCATGAATTTAATTGTCACAAGATCATCAGGTTCTGTCTTTAGAATGTTTTTTACAGGTCAGATTCATACTAGCTTTCCACATCCATTATGTGATTATGTAGCCAATCTATGATCTTCATTTATAAATGCTTCTGAACTTACTATTTTGAAATAAACTCACTAGCATCTAACCTACAAAATAATGTAATTTAACACCACAACTAAAATATCATAACCATTTATACAAGTTGTTATGCATCCTTTAACCTGATTATAAATATGATCATAATTCATACATTGAATTCACCATATACCAAGAATATCATTTTGTGGATCATACCATGAACTTACCATACTTTGTTTCTTGACTGGGACATCAATCCACACAACCATACTTCTATAAACACAGAAATTTGTTTTTATTCACGCAGTGTGCAAAAACAAAATTTAAAGATCACTTCAGAACTCCTCAACCAGGGATCGTTTTGGAAAATCGCTCGCGATTTACGAAATAGACCTTGCTATGCACTAAACCTAGATGGGAGAATTTCGAATTTCCTCTTCCTTTCAATAGAAATTGACCCACAAGTTTGGTGACGGGTTTCCCTTACGAATTCCCTTCAATGCCCAGCAAGGACGTCTTGGAATTAACCTGCTAGTGAACCCACCTTCAACAGAGAACACACTTATCCAATGTTTCCCCAAATTTAATTCATACTTCAATCTTCTGTATTTAAGATTCACAAAGATCACATAGCCAACATATATTATCATAACCATGATTTCAAGTTTAAATTCAATGTGATGAAGGTCAACAAAATGGTTTCCATAGGAATTGTAAATAAATAGAGATGTCGAACTACCATGATTTGATCAAAGAACAAGACATTTTAAGTCATGAATCAACACTTTGTCTTCTCTACACAATTCAAGAGAGGTAAATTCAAACCACAAAATCATTTCTAATCTTGGCATTAAGTTTCAAACATCAAACTTATATACAAAAGACAAAACCCCATTAATTCACATACACTAGAATTCAACCAAAAATCATTCGAGACAAATTAGGCTTAAAATCCAATCCCTCTCTCTTCCCGTAGGCTTACAATCCAGCTATTTTTAAGCCTAAAGCTTGCTAACAAAACCCTATAGACTTGCAATCAATCTCTAAATAAGAGCAACTTCTTCTAAAATAGGAATACTAACCTATCTTATCTACACTCTTCAAATTAATATACATGGTATCTTATTCTTCACTTCTTTAAGTTACCCCTCAAACATAGGAAATTAGTTACATGAGTCATATTTCTTATGAAACCTTCGCTTATCTAGAAGATTTGGAACACATTAGCATGTTGAACCTTTTCTCCTTCAAACCCATGTGCTTTTTTTATATCATAACAGTTTGATTATGAGAATCGTAGAGGTGAGAACCAGAACTGAACCGTTAGAACATGAAATGGAACTGAACTATGGGAACAGGAACCAAATCGCTGGAACAAGAACCCACTTCAGTAAAGACATTTTACGGGAAAGGTCATTTTAGTTTGATGCTCTTACATCACGCGCTAATTTTTCCAATGAGGCCTAAAAACTGGCTTTCAAACCATACAAAATATGGTTGAGTAAATTTTTTTAAATATACGTCAGTGGTTAGGCTAATCCCTGGACTTAACTCTGGTTGTGGGTACATGTGGTGTAGTCGGGGTCTCCGTTGGCAGTGTTGGCACCTGGTGGTTAGGGCTCTGTGATTTTTACTCTTTCATTGTCTTGGCATGGTCCCATCCACCAATAAAGTTATATGATATGGTTACAAGCGAGATCACAGGGCTAGCCTTCTGCCTATGGTCCCGCCTCCGGTGGTGACCAGGGCTGGGGCTAGACCCCAGCTCACTCCCCCCAACATGAAATCAATGTTATAATACAACAATACCTGAACCTTGATATGTTAAGTCTCATATGCATGAAACGATGGTTTGGATTAGTGCTTGGTGTTAGTTGGTCGCAGGTTCAACCCCCGCTTTCTCCTTTCAAACTTGACAAAATATTTTGTGGCCTCTCATGCTGCCACTTGGCAGCCTCTGGTTGGGCCATGTGGCACCATGTGGTTGGCCACATGCACAACCAATAAAATTTGACACTAACGAACCAATAACAACATGCCACTTTGCATCACCCTATTCAATGGTGAAAACTGTTTGACCAAGTAAACCTACCACTGTGCATGCCCAATCAGTAGTACAGACTGCTGACTGCGCTCTCCCTATAATTTGTTTCCAAAAAATGTATGTTTTACAAAGTGGAAGAAAAGTGTTTTTGGGAGCATATGGTGTTGTTTTTCTGCGAAATGAGTGGCGCCAAATGTAGAACAACGAGATTTACGTAGTCGTTGATGTTATACACTGATTCGACAAATTTTATTTTGGAGCATAATTTTGAGCACCTGATGAATCATGAACATATTTTGATGTATATCTCAACCTTTAAAGGAGCATCTAAGACCATATAAATTATACATTCTTATATTTATTGATCAAAATATTACATAAACTATGGTACAAGTTTAAGATCACAATGATGGCCTTCCTTTTGAAATAAATTTCAACTGAAACCATGAGACTAGTTATCAGGGTTTATTTCCCTTTTGATTCCATTACATAAGTTTCCAAAATTAGGCATTGCTACACTACCAAAAAGCATTCATAGCCCTGACATAGTCACCCACTATTCTCATTAAGAAGTCAACATTCCCATTAGTTACAGTGAGCATTCATATCCCTGGAAGAGAAGTCAACATTCCCATTTTCAAGTAACTAATGGGATGATTATGCATTGGGGTTACCTAGTACCACAAACATTTCTCTATTTTTAGTGAGCGTCCATAGCTACGGAGGCATTATCTACATCCCACATTGTGAAAAAATATTATTTTCATGTAGTCATGAATATTATGGTGATTATGGAAGGTCACATGCATGGAGCATGATTAGAAATAACTAGTAAAACAAGGGTTTCAATATCATTAGATTTTGTGAAGGTAAAACCTTGTGCTTCTAGGTTAGTACTCATACGTTAATGCGTTCCCTCATGATATTCATGAGTAATAAGTGAAATAAGGAAGTGATCAAAGAAAATGCTTCACTATGAAGTTTGAAACTGTTAGAGAGATAAGCTATGAGGCTTTTTGAAAAATAATTACCCTTCAACATCCAAAAATAAAAAGTATTTAAATATGGGCTCCAAACTTATTAATATAGAATATAGTAAGGGATTATAAATTCAAATTGCATTCTAGTTGTGATCAATTAAAGGTTTTTTTAGATGAAAATATTTCATGTTTATTCATTATAAATTCAACAACAGTAATCAAAATAATAAAGGTTTATTTATGTAAATTAATTTTTATACATTAGCATCCTCAAGGTTAAAACCTTTCAAAGAAATCAAACAATCAATGTAATCACGACAGTAATTTATCAGTTCCATAACTATTACCTTTGTCCTCTGAAAACAATAATATGTTAAGTAATTGTAAGAAAGGGTTTGATGTCTCACTCATTATGCTCCATAGAAAGGAGTTTGTGTCTATATAATAATATGATTATGTTCTCTTAAATACATATTCCATCCAAATCTCCACAAATTTTTGATACTTTGTGTGATATTTTAACTAATGAGACATTAATAACATAAATATATCTGCAACATAAACATAATTTACTCCCCTCTCAAAGAAATCTAAAATCATAGTAGGATAGTCATGTGGAAAATCATTTTTTTTTAAATTCGTGCTCATCATGACAAGAAGAAAAATTGTTGATAATGTAATGTGTATTTGGGAAATTGTTATCAAATATTTGATGTATATACTATGAAAAAAATAAATGTACATTATTTAAAATAAAGTTTAGAGTTAGTTCATTTGCATTTACATGTGTTATAACATTATCCTGTGCATAATTATCATAGACATGTCCCTTATTAGGAGAATAGAGAGGTGTCATGTTAGCTATATAGGCATGCTCTTCATGGTTACTAATATGAAAGGTACTATAGTTGCATGATGGTTGTGAATTTAAAGCTATAAATTATTAATCTCCTAATTAAGGATCACAACATGGAATTAGCAATTCATGAACCTCAAATGAAATAACATCGGAACTACTAAACACCATCGCATACCTTTTCTTCTGAAAATAATTGAAATAGTAGATCATTGGTTTGAAAATAATATTCACTATTCAATTGTTGATGTATGTATTCGTGGTTGTATAACCTTGACCCTCCGTCAAATTTTCCCTATTTAAAATAATCAATTTTAATGTGATCAGGAACATGAAATAAATCAAGTATATTAGGAAAAACATAAGAAGAAGATATTTTTGATACTAAAGAAGACTAAAAGTAATCCATTGAAACAATAAGAAAACTATAAATAATTAAGAAGTCACTAGGCGAAATTTTAAAGAAAGAAATATTTTTCTTAAAACCCTTTACAGCACATGCCACCCTAACCTTATCCACGAACGAGTCACAAACTTAACCATTTTTCAGTTACCACTCGACACTTCATTCCCTCACAACATTGTGAGAATATTGTTTGACCTTGAATTGTTCTAGCCACAAAGAACAAATCAAAATTAAATTCACTAAGAATATAAATCCTCCTGCTTCAGGTTAAAAGATATGGTCTCTTTTCACTTCAGTGGGTATTTGCTATTTCTAATCAAAAAATATGTTTAATAAGAAAATAAATACAAAGCCATATTAATGATATGCAACAATTTTCAAAAGAAAGAGTGGTTAAGGTTTGACATTTAAATAATTTTTTTTTAAATAAAATATTATTGAACTTAATGTAAACTTCAAAATGTGATTATGATAAATAATGTGAAAAAAACACATGAAAGTAAGATAAAAAATAAAAATAAAAAGAGAAAGTAAAACACTAGTAATCTTGGTGATAAATTATATTTGCTCTAAGATGTAAAGAAAAAATCGCAATAGCAAGAATTGTGATATTTTTATTATACAAATTAAAATACATATATATTGATTATAAAACCCTGATAGGGAAAATATTCAAGTTATAGCTGTAAAAGAATGATGTTGATTCATCAAATCCCTACATGTACCAAGATAGAAATGAAAAATAAATAATTAAACACATAAAAAAATAAGAATGATGTTGATCAAGTCAGTCATCAAACCCCGACATGTACCAAGATAGAAATGAAAAATAAAGAATTGAACACTTAAAAAACGAACACAGAATCCTGATTTATAACAATGCTTCTTGTGAAGAGTGTAGCCAAATACCAATGACATGCACTGTAAATCCAACTTGCAAGTCATCAAAGAAAAAATGCCAACCTTGAAATTTTAGATACTATAAATATTTCGAAAAGGAATCAAGGTCAATAATGTAAAACGATTTATCATTTAACCAAGTTAGTCTATTTAAATTGTTCATTCCACTAGAATATAAAACACAAAAGTGAAAAAAAAACAGTGATTATCAAAATGCATATAAAATTACATTACAGTGTTCTTAATTTGAAATTTTAGATAATATAAATATTTAGAAAAAGAATCAAGGTCAATAATGTAGAACAATCTATAATTTAACCAAGTTAGTGTATTTAAATTATTCATTCGACTAAAATATAAAACAAAAAAGTGAAAAAAAAACAGTAATTAACAAAATGTATATAAAATTACAATGTTCTTAACTCTGATTCACACAACTCTGATTCACACAACATGTGTGTAAAAATATAACAACCATAATTCTGCAATTGGTCTCTAAATCTTAATCCAAAACTCTTCAAAGCTTAACCCTCAAACTCCCTTTTAATGGTCATTTGCCTTTTTTTTTGTACTTGTGAAAGTTAGTTTCCCATTCTGTTTCTATAAATTCCCAAAATAAAATATTAATATTAACTACATTAATACTTTATTTCTCCCTAAATGAAATACATAAGGCTTTTATTTAATTAATTTGGTCCAAATCTTCAACCAATCAGGCCTTTAAAATGTTCATATTTATTTTTTCTTGCTTTAGGGAAAAGAAAAAATAAACTTAATATAAAAAAACATAATAATCATCGATACTAAAATAATTAGATGTTCATCCTTTTTAATTTCTCCAGAGAATATAAATATAATTGTTTTCATTTTTAAGCTTGGTAACTTGTCTCGAGCTCTACAAAACTTATTTTCAAAGATTGTAAATACCGAGCAAAGTCTGAAATTTACATTTTCCAATTTTAAAATTAAAACTAATAAATAATTAAATTTTAATGTTTTTACAAAACTAATAAATAATTAAATTTTAATATTTTTACAAAACTAATGAACAATTAAACATTAAATTTGTAAAACTCATTTATCGAAAAAACAAATTATGAGATTTTCTAATGTGCTGGAAACCGTTCAAAATTTATTTCGTATTTTAAAATCAAAATCATATGCATTCGAATTGATTGACCCTATATTTCTTAAATGTTCCTCCCTGTCATACACGAATTTTCTTCCCGAGCAACCCTTAATGATAAAAATTATGGGTTAATAAGACTATATTATAAACTTATATGAAAATAAAATTTGAACAATGTACCTTTTGAGTTTAATTTCAAAATTTTAATAACAATATAAATTTTAAATAATATGAACTTATGAACTTAAGTTTAATTAGAATTTAAATTTAATACATGCAGGGTTTAATGAAAATATAATTATAAAATTTACATATAATTATAAAATTTACATAGTATATATATAAGTTATATATATATATATATATATATATATATATATATATATATATATATATAAACTTTAACTAATACATATAAACCATAAGTTAAAACCTTCTAAAATAAAACTAATACCCCATTGGGACGTTGGACGAGACGGAAAAACCTGGACAAACGAGGCCCGAGGCCCGAGGCCCGAGGTAATCATGGCAGTTGAGGTGTTTGGGAAGGACAGTTGATGGTCAGAACATTCTTCCTTTGACCCGATGTATGAGTCAAAGTGTTAAAAGAGTATGGCATATTGTGTTTTATTATTCGTTGCAAGCCATATCTTAACTTAGTAATGGGTCCTTTTTTTAAAATGATACAAAACATGTTTATGTGATCATTTATGTCTTTGAGGAGGGAGGATGAGCAATCCTCTAAATGTATTTCTTAATTTATTTAATTTCACATTTAATTTCTAACCCTTTTTATAATTACTTAGTCAATGATATATAGGGGGTAGGGTTTTAGTCATTAAAAGGTTATAAAAGGAGATTTGAGGGAGACACGAAGACACTATTGAGTGACAATAGGCTGAGGAGGAGGAGGAGGAGTGTGATACTCTGGTGTTCCAGATCAAGTACATTCTCAGGAAGGAGAAGGAGAAACAAGGAGATACATATCACATCCAAAGTGGGTTTTGATCACATGGATTAGATCCAATTGTTGTATATGAAATTTATTAGTTGGGCCAATATCGCTCTTATGAGAGCCCAAGTTCATAAGAGAACAAGTTTCTATTTTTTCCCTTGGTGGGTTTTTTAGCGTAAATCTTGTATCGAATATGTGATGTTTTTTTGTGTGTTTTCTCTATGCAATTCTGATTAAGAACTTAGTCCTTATTAAATCAATACATCATTTAAGGTATTTTTGAAGATTTATTATGAGGTGCTAGGATTGTGGAAATTTAATACCCTTGAGGGTTATAACAAAGGGCCCAATAGGCGGTGTTATGCAGAGGTTGCCAATGTTAAAGGTTTTATGGCCTTTAGGCTTAAACAATGCCTTGTGGGAGTTTTAAAGGGACAAGGGGGTTTATGTGGATAAGGGGGATTTTTTAAGGGGGGGTATTTGGAAATTTTGTGCCATATTTGGTGTTTTGGCACTAAACTCGCATTGTACTCGAGTTAGTTAGCGTGGCATATATGAGTCAACAATAGATTTGAAAAATTGGGCCATATTTGGTAGTTCAGATAAATGTGTTGGTGCACTAAAGTGGAGTTAGTAGAGCCAACAAAATTGGTGGCATATTTGGTAGTTTTACCAAATCTTACAGTTTGCCAAAATTAGAACAGTAGATAAAGTCATTGCTAAATCCTGCAACTCACCATAATTGAATAAAACAATATTTTAACTCATATTTTCTCACAGGAAATGGTGATCAAAGATTAAAAACTACATGAACACATCAAGAAGACCTTTGATAAGTAGAATATAAATGAAAATTGAAAATTCATGAATGGGGAAGAGCTAAACTTACCTGGAGGTCTAAATCTAAAAATATAAACTCAAAATTCTTTATAAGTAGAATTGAGAGACTAAGTTGGTCGTTGTTGGAGGAAAACTATGCATAAGGGGTAAATCAGAGATGCATTAGAGTGTGAATGCATCAAATTTGGTGTCTGAAAGGTGTTTAAGAATGCAAAGAATGCATTCAAGTGATATTGGTGATGATGGTGGTTTTTCGTATGCATCAGAGATCAGAGCAAGTGTTGAAGGTGTTTTAATGGTGATATTGGTCATTTGAGTGGTTGGGATATGTAAGAAACAATGTGGTATTTAGAAAAGAAGAAAATAAATTTATCTATGCAATAAAGGAATTGAGTTGTGAGAAAGATGAAGCAATATTATGATATATAAATGTTTTATTGATCTAATTTGAAAATTGTATGAAAGAAGGATCCACATGGACAACAAGTGGGTGAAAGCAATTTTGGAATTAGATAATTATATCTGACTAGGTGTCTAGAAATTAGATTAGGGTTGGGTGCCTCTACAGGCGGGTTCTCCAAAAATCAAGGAGTGGGTGCTTCTTGTAATTTGATTAGATGTCTACAAAGAGTATGAGCTTCCTGCTAGTGGGTGCTAGAAAAACCAATAAAGGGTTGATTCTCCTTTTAGTGGGTGTTGATAAATGAGGGGTAGTATATCCTCTGAGTGGTAGCTAATAAATTGGGGAGTGGTATCTTCCTTCAGGTATACGCATAAGAAACATGCAAGTAGAAGCTTGTAGGTAGTGATATAGTAGCAAGTTGTAGCTTGTTTTTTCAAAAGGATTAAAGAAGAAGATTGGTGTATTTATATGGTGTATATGTGCATGATTAACATAGTGATTTATGATTCTTATTACATGAATTATTACTAAGTAGCTTGAAAATTTTAATTTGTCAATAGTTGCATAATTTGGTTATACTAATGTTTCACCCCCCTCTCGGTAGTGTCTTAGTTTCTAAAAATATCAAGTTTATAAATATGTTTATTTACACATTATTTACAAATAATAATAGGCTTGATATAATATATTTTATGGACATAATATATACAATACTAAAATGTTAGTATCCATATATATACACATGGGAGCATGAGAATGATGCCACGTAAAGACTATGCCAACCAATCCAATAATTTGAAGCATAAATCTGAATCTAACAAAAATTCATCTATTGGAAAACTATAAAAAAGGCAGGGAAAATGGAGAAATCTAAAGAGATGTGCGAAACCACATAAGACCAAGAGAAAAAAAAAAAAACCTATTGGAATAAAATGTTTGAAGGCATGGTATTGTAAAAGAATAAAATCCCCTATATACGATCTACCAAGTCAAATATCTTCTATTATATCTCACTAGTTGCAAGATTTTCATACCATAATTGTTAGCAAGATGTTATCAAATTTCCATGCAAGTGTTAGGTTTGAATTGATCAATTAGAGGCATGTAATGGCTTAATGTTAATCCAATTAACATGGAATGATCCAAAAGGAAAAATACTCATATGGGAAAATGCATGATGAAAATATTTATTTCGTGACACAATAATACCATAAATAATGAAAGGAATGTGACCAAAACATCATGCTAAACCATAAATTATATGGTAGCGTAAAATCCGAATGGTGAATATAAAATAAACCATCAACCATCCCAGTAAGATGAAATCGAGTGCAATTTGAATGGTAAACTTTCCAATATGTTTGTATTTGTGTGTGTGTGTGTGTGCGCATGCGTGTGTGTGTAACCAGAGATAACTACTTTTCATAGCAAGTTTTCATTTGTTGGCTTGCAACAACTCCACTACATTTTTATCCTTGAGAGGCGGCTATATATATATATATATATATATATATATATATATATATATATATATATATATATATATATATATATATATATATATATATATATATATATATATATATATATATATATATATATATATATATATATATATATATGTATGGGAGTTGGGGGGGCTCCATTTTAGCTAAAATGTAGTGGAGTTGTTGTAGTCCAACAAATGGATAATCACTAGGAAAAGTAGTTATCTCTAATTAAATGATCCAAAATATGTAAATTTCAAGGAATAAATATTAGATTATCTGATATGTTCAACCTCCAATATCCCAAAAAAAATCATCTGTGACATATATAGCTAAATTTTAACTTCTCAATACCCCAAATTCATTTCCATTATAGTTGAAAAACTTGGTACAATATGAACCCATTAATGTTTATTGTATCATGTTTATGACGAAAATAGTAAAATTTACAGGTAATTAGTCTTGGGAAGGAAAATCTAATAAAGTCAATTAGAGTGTTAATAAAAATTTAATGTCACAAGCATAACCACTCCTACCAACATAAATTTATAACCTCGACAAGGATACCATTTAAACCAATAAAATTATTTTATCCCATCTGTTAGATACATATTTATAGATCCCTTTATTTTATTACTTATGAATTTTCTTAATAATCAACTAAAGGTCATTTCCCTTTCTTGTAAACCAACATTGTCATTCACAAAAATCAACCAAAGTGAGCAAGTCAACTCACGACGAGACATGTTTTCTTTCAATCTTGTGACCAAAATTCATTTCCCTCGCTTGCTCACCAATAATGGTAATTTCACCTTCTAGGAATCCATGATTATGGTAGGTCAACTCGTGATGAGACTTCCTATCCTTCAACTAATTGTTTGTGTTAATATCAGCTATGGTTATTGTTAATACTTAAGAGATTACATAATAGATGGGTAAGAAACTCCAAATGGCTCCTTAACAGAAGGGGATGGCATAAAAATTTAAGTCACTAATATTTACTAGCTAATCCTGCTTTCCGAAAAACTCATTACCTTGAAACTAAACTATCTTGTAAAATATTTCATTCCTTTATTATTAGGGTTAAAGACAAATTTTTTAAATAATGATGGAATAATTTAGGCAGATATAGAGCATAGTCCATAACAAGTTTCTAAAAATAAAGCACGTAACCAATCAAGGGATATGTGTGTTAATAGCAAAGAGTCATATTCTTAAAAAAAAAATCCTTCAAGGTAAGATTTCATTTTTATATAGCAGAGTATTTACTATTTTTTCAATGGCTATGCCAACAAAATCTTAAAAGTGATGAAATGAGCCCTTTAGAAAAGGACTGGGAGAACCTACAAATTCTAAAGAAAATAAAAAATGAAAGCATGGGCCATAAATAAAGTAACATGTGACAATGTATAAATCATATCAAAAGTGAAAATGATAAAAACATCAAACTTTAAGGGATAAGATGAATTCTGAGATATCACATATTTTTTCCTTATTTGATTCTTTAGTGATATAAGTATGTGTTTAACTTTGAAAGTTTCAATAAACATTGTGTGATATGTTTCATGATTTGAACTTTTATTAAACAAAATAAAAATTGAACCGTGAACTACTAAAGAAGCCTAAATCTAAATTAAATGTGTAGCCATGATACCAAAGCCAAAAAAGAATTAGAACCTTGAAAATGTGAAAAGAGGAGCTTATGATTTATTATTTCACTTAAACTGTTATTGTTTCATGATTTTTAAATAACAATTTCATCAAATGCTTCTTGACTAATTTAGAAAGATTAAATATTTGAGACTTAAAAGAAGTGTTAGATGAAAACATTGTGAACAAGAAAATCAATAGATAAGAAAATAAAAAGAAACTTCCCTTACAATATCCTTATGATAGGTCTTCTTTAGCTTCATATTACATTGATCTCATAACAACATTATTCAAGCAAAAAAGAAAATAAAAGTGATCTACTTATGACAAAAATAAAACTAAACTAATTAACCTACTCTATACTAGTTCAATGATCACAATAATAAGTAAATTTCAATTTTCAATGTAACCATCAAAGTAACTCCAATCCTGTAATGAAAAAGAAGTTTTCAATTAGTAAGATTAATTGGAGTATCTCAAAAATAAAAATTAATAGGTCATTCTTACCTTTTATGATATTCATTTAAAAACAGAGTAAGTATAACCCTACCATTTTCTTGAAAATTGTTAATATATGAATCCTCAAGTCTATCTGGTATCCTGTCACAAAACTCAAAATCAAAGCTATAAATTTGTTGAATTAAACAATATAAACACAATATATGAGTATTCATTAACAAAATAAAAATGTTGGTTTGAGCCTTCACATTGATGGAATGAATTGGTTCAAAATGTGAAGTAATTAAAAGAATTAGTATATGAAAGACATTTATTTACAATATGGATCAAGGAAGTCTTAGATCTAACATTAGAATCTAATTTTATCAATGGATGGATAAGAAATGTAGGATCTTCAACTTCAACAAAAATGGGTACATTGTCTATATCATAAATTAACCAAAACTAAAAAAATTGTAACATGCCCTTTTCCTTTGTGAATGATTGAAGAGCGAGACAAATAGATCCTACTTCATAAATTTCATGTTTGAAAGTTACATCACCAATATTGGATGTATGAAAATAATCATAGTGTGATGGAACATTCTTGAATAAATTGAAAAAATATTTACTCAAACTAAAACCCGAAAAAAAAAACGAGATATAAAGAGTAAAAATAATTAGAGAGAAGCAAATGAAAAGGTTACCTTGAACTATCACACTTATGGTTAGTGAAATTTTCAAGAGGTCCCTCTTCCTTTACCTCATCATCTTCAATATGTTTTGGTGGTAAAATTTCAAACATCATATGATCATCAAAATATGTTTTCTATATAATGAAACTTTTAGGAACAAATTTGATGGCAAGCATTTAATCTTTCTTTAAAAGAAAGATATGATTCATTGATGAAGATTTAAAGTTTCTTCTTGAATATGAGGATGAGTATCCCTAATATTCCCTATTAAGACATTATAATAGTTAAAATCAATTTCATTATCTATGTGTTCATTAATAATTGAATTTGAGAGCTGATTAGAGTGAGAATTATAAGAAGACAAAGATGCATCTTGATCTATTGTCAAATCCTCTTCCACTATATCTATAGTATATTGATTGGAAGAAGGACTAATTTACTTGTTAGTAGTGTTACCCTTATTTGACTCCACTACTTTTACTTAGTTGATGGAACGTTCAGAATCAAAATTTTCTACAGATAAAGGATCCATATCATTTTGCAAACAAGATTCATCTATCAATTTGATGTTATGATATGCATATAATTTAACATATGCAATTGAATCAAGTTGAATGAAGGGAAAAAACATATGAAATAAGTCCTAATAGAAAATTCAGATCATTAAGATGAAACTTTGTTAGGTACCTATATTACTAGTATAGTCCCTTATTGTTATTAGTGTAACCCCTTTATTGTTATTATTGTACCCTTGTAAACCCCATTTTGTTATTATTTTTCCCTTAAATTATTATTGTTAGGTCGGCTAGGATTACATTGTGGCCCACTAGGATTACATTATGGCCACATGGACTCCTATATATAGAAAGGAGGTTTTGTAAATTGTATCATCCAAGAATTTTTCATTTATGTAATCAATTGGATGTTTCCCCCTCGAAGTGGCTTATTTCTAAGGCATTGATATATATTTTCTTCTATTTTTGGAGTTGGTTACAAAACATTTGGTATCAGAGCATTGGATTCTAGGGTTTCGCTGCTCCAAACAGGTCATCATGGAATTTTCGCTATAACTTTTGTTTTACAATGTTTTAGAAGCTGAAATTTTTAGGGTGCGAAGCCAAAATCTTGAGGAAGATCGTCTAAAAATTTCAGAGCTTGGTTCGCAATATTTTTTGAGATATGATTTGTGGACGTTAGGTCTTATTTCAGGCTCCTAAACAGGTCATCGTGGAATTTTCGCTATAAATTTTTTTCTACGAAGGTTCAAAATCTGAAATTTTTAGGTGTGCGAAGCTGAAATCTTGAGGAAAATCTTCGCAAAATTTCAGAGCTTGGTTCACAATATTTTTGGAGATATGATCTGTGGAAGGTAGTGCTTTTTCAAGCTCCCGAATTTCATCTCAAAGAGGTGATCGTGGGAAAATTTCAATAACTCTCTCTCTGAGCATTGGATTGGAGTGACGTAAAAAGTGGTTGCAAGCACACGGATTTTGGTTTCTTGGCTATCCATTTCAGAGGTGAAAGACGAAATAGTGACATGTGGTAAGTCGTACAAGTTCGCTCTACTGAACCAGTCCATAATTAGGTCATTGTGGGATATTGGACATAAATTTGTCTTGGAGAATCCAAATCAGGTCAGACCTGTGGCATTCAAAAGAGAATTCAGAGGGCTAATTCAGTGCTGAATTTCAGATTTTTAAGAGCTACAATCACAGAGATAATCCAATTTCAATATCGAGCTCCTTAAAAGAAAGAAAAAGGTGTGTATTTTTTTTTCCAAATTTCATAATTCTTGTTTGAAGAATCAATTTGAATTGATTCCAAGGGCATATTTTAGAATAGATATCAGTATTGGGTTCTAAATAATGGCCCCAAAAAATAATTCAACACCCACTAAGCCTTTATAAGGCTCTACTATGACTCATGAAGACGAAGAATGGCAACATGACATATCAAAATTAAAAGAGCAAGTGCAACAAATTTCGCTCTCGCAAAGAACAAAAAAAAATGAAATGGAAGTTTTGAAGAAAGGCATGGAAACTAAGATGGACGGTTTGAAGAAAGGCGTGGAAGCTAAGATGAATGTTTTGGAAGCTAAGATGGATGGCATGGAAGTGGGCATGGAAGATAAGATGGATGACATGGAAGCTAAGATTGATGAAAAAATGAAAGACAACATGGAAAACATGAAGAAGGATCTAAAAGTAGACATTGAAGGTTTGGCAAGGTTGATACAAGAAATGTTTCCTAATGGTGAAAAGATAGTAGAGGAAGCTCATGATGAGAACAAAATAAATGTTAATCGTGATTTCATAACCTCTACTATTGGAGGGAAGAACCACCATATTCCAAAAATGGATATGAGGAAGTTTGATGGAAAGGATCCTGTAACATGGATACTACAGATGGAGCAATATTTTGATCTCCATAACGTGCAAAACACACAAAAGGTGCGCATTGCAACTTTACATTTAGAACAAAATACATTTGTATGGTATCGATGGCTTTGCTCCCATAAAAAAATTGTCACTTGGTCAATTTTTACAGAGGAAATGATAGCACATTATGAGGATACAAAGAGAAACACCTTCTTTAGCCAATTGATAAATCTCAAGCAAAAGGGTTTAGTGGGGCAACACATTGAGGACTTCCAAAAATTGAATATAAGGGTAACTGATATTCCAGAGGAACACATGATTGATCTCTTCATAGGCACTTTAAAGGATAACATCCAACATGAAGTTCGCGTTTTGGAACCCGATTCATTGGAGAAGACATTCAGGTTGGCAATAAAAATTGAATGTAAAATTATGGCGACAAGGAAGCCTACCACTCACTTCTATAAAGAAGGAAGTGTTGCTACGCCTAGATTTCCACAACCTACAAGGTTGACACCACAAGAATTGGAAGAAAAAAGAGCAAAAGGGCTTTGCTACAGTTGTGATAGCAAATACACTAAAGGTCATAAGTGTGCTGAGAAGAAATTATTTTACATAGATTGTGAAGAGGAAGAAGAAAATGAATAAGAAGAGGATATACACCAGGAACCAGCCCTAGAAGAGGAAGAAATGAATCTGACCATATCGTGTAATGCACTGGCAGGAATTACCACTCCTCAAACTCTCAAGATAGAAGGAGATATCAAGAAGAAAAAGGTAATAGTGTTGATTGATTCAGGTAGCACCCATAATTTTATTCATTGTAAGGTAGCCAAGGAATTAAATTGTTTCCTATACCCAGCACCAGAATGCCAAATGATGGTTGCAAATGGAGGAACTATAAATTGCTCTGGGAAATGCCATAATATCAAGCTAACCATGGGGGAATATGTATTGACTAGTCCAATGCTTTCCATTCCTATGGGAGGTGTTGATGTTGTACTAGAAGTACAATGGTTACAATCTTTGGGGACGGTAGCTTTTAATTTTCAAGAAATTTTCTTGAAATTTTTTTCAGAAGAAAAGGAAGTCGAATTACGGGGTATTGAAGGGAAGCCGGGAAGGATAATAAGCTCTAATGGCATGGAAAAGCTTCTAAAGAAATAACAACGAGGCGTAATTGCACAATTATGCTCACTAGAAGTTCCAACATCAAAATCATCTATTTCTGCAGATCTCCAACAAGTCTTGGACAATCATTCCAAGGTGTTTGAAACTCCCAAAGGACTCCCACCTATTCGTGATCATGATCATGCTATTCATTTGATTCCAGGAGGTGTTCCTCCAAACATCAGGCCTTATAGATATCCTTACTTCCAAAAGAGCGAAATTGAACGTATGATTGCAGAAATGTTAGAGGCGGGTATAATTCAACCTAGTCAAAGTTCTTTCTCTGCTCCTGTAGTATTGGTACACAAGAAGGATGGATCATGGCGAATGTGTCCGGATTATTGGGAGCTCAATAAGCTCACCATTAAAGACAAATTTCCCATTCCTGTGATTGATGAATTATTGGATGAATTACATGGAGCAATTTATTTTACCAAGTTGGATCTTCGTTCAGGATATCATCAAATTAGAATGAAGACTGAAGATATTCCAAAAACAACATTTCAAACTCATGAGGGTCATTATGAATTTTTGGTCATGCCTTTTAGCCTTACCAATGCACCTTCTACATTTCAAGGGTTGATGAATTCCATTTTCAAACCCTTCCTTAGAAAATTTGTGCTAGTATTTTTGATGATATACTAATCTACAGCAGGTCTTGGAAGGATCATGTTGAACATGTTGACAGGGTGCTCAAACTATTGCAGGAGAAACAATTATATGAAAAAACATCCAAATGTTTCTTTGGAGTACAAGAGGTGGAATATCCGGGTCATATTGTATCTCACGAGGGTGTTAAAGTAGACCCTAACAAAATTAAAGCCATTAAGGAATGGAAAGTCCCCACAACCATAAAGCAGTTGCGAGGATTTCTCGGGTTAACAGGGTATTATCGTAAGTTTTTAAGAATTATGGGAGAATAGCAGCACCTCTAACAACATTATTGAAGAAATATGCATTTTCATGGACTCCTGAAGCAACTAAGGCCTTTGAACATCTTAAAGAGGCAATGTGCCTAGCACCGGTCTTAGCTACGCCAGACTTCACAAAACCCTTTATTGTGGAATGTGATGCCTCAGGAAATGGAATTGGTGCAGTTTTAATGCAGGAAGGAAGACCCATTGCTTTTGAAAGTCGTCCAATCAAAGGAAAGTATTTAAAAAAACCTATTTATGAGAAGGAAATGTTAGCAATACTGCATGCACTAAAGAAATGGAGAACTTACCTAATGGGAAGACACTTCAAGGTAAAAATTGATGATGATAGTCTTAAACACTTTTTGGAACAAAGACTATCTTCAGAAGAGCAGCAAAAATGGGTCACAAAGATGTTGGGTTATGACTTTGAAATAATCTACAAAAAAGGAAAGCTTAATGTTGTTGCGGATGCACTCTCAAGAAAGAATGAAGAGGTGGAAGCATTGCTTTGTGCCATTTCTATTATCCAACCAGATTGGATAACCGAAGCAAGAGATGAATGGAAGAAGGAAAAAGATTTATGGACACTCATTCAAAAGTTGCAGCAAGATCCTAGTACATCTGATACATTTAGTTGGAAAAATGATTCCTTATGGTACAAAGATCGCTTATATCTTTGTAAGAATTCCCAACTAAAACAAAAGATTCTTCTGGAATTGCACACTTCTCCTTTAGGAGGACACTCAGGATTTTTAAAAACTTACCACAGGGTGAAGAAAGAATTTTTTTGGGATGGCCGTAAATCTGATATTCAAAAGTTTGTGGCGGAATGTTTGGTTTGCCAGCAGAATAAAGTGGAGACAATTAAGACCCCGGGACTTCTACAACCTTTATCCATTCCAAGTCAGCGTTGGGAGGAGATTTCAATGGATTTTATCACAGGTTTACCTAAGTCTGAAGGAAAGAATGTCATCATGGTGGTAGTTGATAGACTTACCAAGTATGCACACTTTTGTGCATTATCTCATCCATTTAAAGCAAGTACAGTTGCTACTACATTTATGGAAAAAATTCAAAAGCTACATGGAAGCCCAAGGGTTATTGTGAGTGACAGAGATCCCATTTTTACTATAAATTTTTGGACGGAGTTATTTTCTTGTTTGGGTACTCAATTAGCTCATAGTGTTGTGTAACCAGCTCCAAAAATAGAAGAAAAGAGATATGAACGCCTTAGAAATAAGCCAATTCGAGGGGGCAACCTCCAATACATTACATAAATGAACAATTCTTGGATGATACAATTTACAAAACCTCCTTTCTATATATAGGAGTCCATGAGGCCATAATGTAATCCTAGTGGGCCACAATGTAATCCTAGCCGACCTAACAATAATAATTTAAGGGCACAATAATAACCATATGGGGGTTACAGGGGTAAAATAATAACAATAAGGGGGGCTACACTAACATAATAAGGGGCTATACTATTAATATAGGGACTTAACATGCCCCTCTCCTTCAAACAAGTGTTGTCCTCAACGCTTGATTATTTCTTGATGCTTCTGTATAAAATTCTCATCGTCCCATGTGGAATCTTCTACAGGAAAGTTCTTCCACTTGCTGAGATAATTTGAAATTGATTGTACTTGTGGAGTTCTTGTTTCTGTGACTGCTTCAGAACTTCTTTCGATGTGATATTGATCTTCCGGTTGTTTCATTTGATTTTGCACCAAATTTAGGTTATCCTTTGAGAGTTGGAGAACTTGTTGTTGATGCTCATTGTGATATTCCACTAATTTATCATCCATAATAGATTTTATTTGATCCTTCAAACCATCCAAATTAGCCTCCATTTTTGCTTTTAAACCATCTATGTCATCTTCGGTTGCTCTTCGTAAGATCGAAATTTGTTGCACTTGGTACCGTAATTTTGATATCTCATATTGCAATTCTTCCTCCTCATGCGTCATAGTATAGCTTTATGAGGGCTTAATGGGTATGAAATTATTTTTTGGAGGCATAGTAGAACCCATTACTAACAAAAATTCTTCAATATGCCCTTGGAATCAATTCAACTTGATTCTTCAAACAAGACTTATGCAATTTGGAAAAAAAATACACACCTTTTACTTGCTTTGAGGAGCTCGATATTGAAATTGTATTATCTCTGTGATTGCGGATCTTCAATATCTGAAATTTAGCACTGAAGTAGCCCTCTAAATTCTCTTTTGAATTTCACAGGTCTGACCTGATTTGGATTCTCCAAGACAAAGCTGTGTCCAATCTCCCACAATGACCTAATTCTGGACTGGTTCAGTAGAGCGAACTTGTACGACTTGCCACGTGTCACTGTTTTGTCCTTTGTCTCTGAAATTGATAGCGAAGAAACTACAGGCCGTGTACTTGTGACCAATTTTGACGGCACTCCAATCCAATCTTCAGAGAGAGAGTTATTGAACTTTTCCCACGATCACCTCTTTGAGATGAAATTCAGGAGCCTGAAAAAGCACTACCTTCCACAGATCATATCTCCAAAAATATTGCGAACCAAGCTCTGAAATTTTTTGACGAATTTCTTCAGGATTTCAGCTTCGCACCATACAAATTTCAGATTCTGAACCTTCGTAGAAAAATTTTTATAGCGAAAATGCCACGATGACCCGTTTAGGAGCTTGAAAACATACCTAACTTCCACAGATCATATCTCCGAAAATATTGCGAACCAAGATCTGAAATTTTTAGAAAATATTCCTCAGATTTCAGCTTTGTACCCAAAAAATTTAAATAAACTGAAAAAAGTTATACGCAAATTCCACGATAACCACGATGACCCGTTTTGAGCAGCAAACCTTTCTAGAATCCCAAGCTCTGATACCAAATGTTGTGTAACCAGCTCCAAAAAGAGAAGAAAAGAGATATCAACGCCTTAGAAATGAGCCACTTCGAGGGGGCAACCTCCAATACATTACATAAATGAACAATTGTTGGATGATACAATTTACAAAACCTCCTTTCTATATATAGGAGTCCATGGGGCCATAATGTAATCCTAGTGGGCCACAATGTAATCCTAGCCGACCTAACAATAATGTAAGGGCACAATAATAACAATATGGGGGTTACAGGGGTACAACAATAACAATAAGTGGGGCTACACTAACATAATAAGGGACTACACTATTAAATAGGGACTGAAATGACATAGCTCATCTTATCATCCTCAATCTGATGGTCAAATTGGGATAGTAAATAAATGTTCGGAAGGATATCTTTTTTGCTTTGTATCTGATAAACAAACACAATGGTTCAAGTGGTTACCTCTCGCTGAATGGTGGTATAACACTTCCTTCCATACTCCAACAAAAATGACCCCATTTATGGCACTTTATGGATATAATCCACCATCCATCACATCATATTTAAGAGAAAATTTGAAGGCTCAAGCAGTCGAATATCACACCGAGCATTAGCAAGAAGTTGTCCAACTCTTAAAGGATAACCTGAATTTGGCACAAAATCGAATGAAACAACATGCAGATCAACATCGCATCGAGAGAAGTTTTGATGTAGGAGACTGGATTTTTTTACGACTACAACCATACAAACAAATGTTTCTCAAGAAAGCTAAGAGGGATAATAAATTATCGCCAAGGTACTATGGTCCTTACAAGGTGTTGCAAAATATTCGTATTATGGCATAAAAATTGAAGCTTCCTGCTTCTTCGTGAGTGCATCCAGTTTTCCATTTTTCGTGATTAAAGAAGGTTATAGGTGAAAAACTTCCTATTCAAACAATATTCCCAGAACTTGATGAGGAAGTAAAAATCATATTGGAACCCGAATCACTCACGGAAATAAGAACTCGATAGTTACAAAATCAATAATATCATAGTATCCCATAAAGTGGAAGAACTTACCCAATGAATATTCTATATGGGAGGATGAGAAGTTATACAAAAGCACCCAGAGCTACTCAAGCGTTGAGGACAACACTTTTTTTGAAGGAGAGGGGCATGTTAGGTACCTATATTACTAGTATAGTACCTCATTGTTGTTAGTGTAACCCCCTTATTGTTATTATTGTACCCTTGTAACCCCCATTTTGTTATTATTGTGCCCTTAAATTATTATTGTTAGGTCGGCTAGGATTACATTGTGGCCCACTAGGATTACATTATGGCCACATGGACTCCTATATATAGAAATAAGGTTTTGTAAATTGTATCATCCAAGAATTGTTCATTTATGCAATGTATTGGAGGTTGCCCCCTCGAAGTGGCTTATTTCTAAGGCGTTGATATCTCTTTTCTTCTATTTTTGGAGCTGGTTACACAACAAACTTAAAATTAACATGAATTATTTATTTTCTAAATATTTTTAGAGATGAATCATCATTGATTGGCAGATCTTTTAATTCTTCACATACTTAATCAAAATCATAAGTCTCAAAGAAATCTAAAAATTCATCTACAAATTGATACTAGGTGAAAATAAACTTGGTGAGGAAGGATTCAAACCAGTTTTTTATTCTACATCTAAAAGTGAAAGTGAACAACATGCATAAAACATTTAAATACGTAATATTATTTTTGATGCATTTACAGGAAAACTTATCAAGATGTTTCATTGCAGATATATTCCCTTCACCATCAAATTGGATTTTTGACAGGATATGAACAATCTCACGAGGAATGTCAGGTAATGAAAAGATAAAAGCATCCTCACATAAAACTATTTGGGTAGGAGCCATTTATTTGATGTTACAACAAATAATTTGACTACAAATATGTTAGCTTTTCATCTAACCTACCTTCTAGTGTGCTTTTGTGATGAAACAAAAAGGAGAAATTCATAGATCTAGAAATATTAGAGGTCGAGGGATAGACAACTTAATTATTTAATTTACTTCATACTCTCCTTCTATCACCATTTGTTGATGGGAATACATGACCCCTCCTCAACAGGAGAGGATAGCACCGAGGTTTTTTAAATAACCCAAACCACTCGGTTTAGTTATTCCTGACGTATTTTATGGCTTTTTTATCTAGTAAAAGATTCACTCACCTAGAGGAGAGATTGTTTAAGAAAAAATGATTCTAAGACCTTAATGAAATGTAGATATAAGTGATGAACAAATCGATCTTGGGATCTTGTTTCGAAACCTTTCCAATTTGATTTGATGACACTGATCATGGGATCTTGTTTTTTTTTTTTAAACTGAAATTTCACCTACAACACAGACATATGTCCTTATTAGAAAATTTGTTATCATCAACATCAATTTCTAGTTACAAAGTCATTTGATTGTCTTGGTGCCCTGGACAATTTTAATTAAGGTGAATGATCCGCAAGAGATGTAGTCCCTTAATGATATAGTTGGATCTAATTCCCAAATTTATTATGCTTATTGTGCGTATTGTGTGTTATCACTCTAATAATTCCCAAAGTTGTGAGATTTTTTATTTATATTTTAAAGAATATTAGAGCTAACCACAAACCTACTTTTAAGCTTTAGGATCTAGCCTTCCTGAGGCTCAGAGAGGGCTCTCTCTATAATATTTAACTTTTTTTTTATATCTAATTTTAGGCTAGTTATATAGGGAAAATTGGTTTTGGGCTTTTGTTTTGTTTTGGTGAGAAAATCACTTAATGAGATGGATAGCTGTGAATATGTAATCCATTGGGAAAATGGATTTAATGTGTCAAGAAGAAATATCGGGATAAAGGTCTAAAGTCAAATTTTCACAGGGCAAGATAGCAGAGTCACTAAAGATCTTCAAAGGTTGATTGGTGAAGTGTCTTTAATCAGGATAAAGATCAATTAAGAATTATTTGATCCGGATAAGGAGTGAAATGGGAGAGGTCAATCAAAATTAGGTTGAAATTAAGGGTTCCCTAGTCTGGATATCAACAGAAAACATTTAAATGAAAATGAGTCAATACTAGAGTGCTTTTAACAAATTATGATATAACAATTCCTGATATAACAGAGTGCTTTTAACAAATTCTGATATAAAAATTCCTGATTTCACATTAAAATTTGGAACACATTTATGAATGGATGAAACACATAAGAAAATTAATAGAGAACAGTAGAAAATACTTCACTTTAGTGGCCCAACACATGAATCCAGTAATATGATGCTCTATTCCTTGAAATCCAATCTTCTGACTTGAGATTGCTTACAAAAAACCCCTAGGTTCAGAATGTTCCAGCTATAGAAATCTTCAACAATTAATCCACACGAATACTTCAAATGATGTAGTATTTATATAAAAATAACACAAAATATCCTAGAACAGTCCTAGGAATGTTTCTTGGAAAATAAAATATATTTTACAAAAAGATAGTGACAACTACCTAACAAATTGCAATCTGTCCTATTTATTGAAATTAAATAGTAATGCAGTTTGGATTTTGATGCAGCTGGTTAGTAGAGGTGTCCCTCACATTGGAAATTGATCTTCAATCCGTTTTAGAACTTTATCTTTCACTTGATACTCTTTGAAAACCGATACTCTTTATCCTGATACACTTTAACCTCCTGATTTTGACTGATTTACTATTAAAAATCTGTTTTTACTATGTAAAAAACAACACTCTGTTTTCATTATTTCTCACTCCAAACTGTCTTTTATAGTAAATCTGTGAGCTTCTGCCAAAAATCTACATCTGGTAATTTGATCTTTGTGAGTTTCCTGAACTTCTCATCAGCTTTTGTGTACCTTACAAAAGTTGTTTTGACCACAAAGAGGTGTTTTAACTCATGTTGTAAATAAAACAAGTTTTCATTGCTTTTATGCAACACTTTGCCTGTTGGAATTCCTTGCCAATCTGATTTATTCACTTGATTTCTGGAAAATTCCCTTATCATTTTATTGTAATATTCTTGTTTTATCATTTTATCATTGATAACAAGAATATTTGTAATACCTTTTTGTCTTAAATTGTCAAACTTAACCATGAATCTAGTTATGCTCATGTCCATATTTTGACACTTTCTTCCAATTGGTTCATCAAGTTTTTCTTTGAGAGTACTTTCTTCAACTCAAGAATTTTTTTTGTCCTGTCAGTTATTCCTATTTCATCCAATTATTGCTTGTTTTTAGTATTGAGAAACTTGATGATTTCCAATGCTTCTTCAGGCTTGGTGCCCAATTCATCTTTAGTCTTCAATATTTCTTCTTTAGCTTCCTTTAGCAAGTCTTTATGTTCATATATCACTTGAATTAATGGCCAAGAATCATTGATTGACTCAATAATTTTGGACCATAGTTGATTTTTGATGTATGCCATGGGTTGTTTCAAGGTCAACTCTATTTCTACCTTTTTTAACTGTTTAGTTAACCTTTTAGCATTTTGTTCTTGTGTTTGAGCATTTATTTGTGCTAATTTCTTGGCATCTTCAAGGTTCTTGATTTTCTATTTCAACCTGTTTATCTCATTATTCTGTATTGACATGTCTTCCATGGCTTTAATGAGTTTGTTGGCCTCATCTAACTGTTGAACTACTGAAGTGGAAGATTCAGTGGTAGAAGTAGTAGAAGAGGTAATTTGCACTGCTGTGGCCAATGGGATCTTAGGAGCTAACTCTTCTGCTAGAGTTGAAGGAACTGTTGTTGTCACCATAGGAATAATAGTGGGAGGGACATTTTGTGTCTTTGTAGCTTCTTTTTCTTGGACTAGCTTGTCCATCTCAATTTCCATCTCCTTGATTTGTGCTATCATTTGTAATATGAGACTCATCATCTCATCATTTTTGTTTGCTTCCTGTATAATCTCCTTAGCCTGTGGATGCTCTATTGGGGGTAATTTCATTTTCTTTCTGAGTGCTGCAATATCAACATTTTTCGTCTTCACCAATTCTCCTACAACTTTCACATTAGAAGGGTCATAACCCACTTCAATCACTAATTCCTCTGATGAGTTGATTTTGGTGTCTTTAGCATATGAAGAAGTTTTTTCAACCTTAAGTTGATCTCTTATATTTGTCAAAGTATTATGGAGATTTTGGGCACTCATTTCTTTTGCAGTCATGGTATAATATAACATTTATGAGCTTTTCTTATGAAATTCAATCTGGTTCAAGGGATGAATGTCTTGGACTGGTACCTCAAAGTCAACCTTCTTATAATTTGTTGTTGTTTTAGATGTTGGTATTGTAGGTTGAAGTACTGAAATTATAAATTTTCTTATTTGTATAATCAAATGTTGATGGAAGCGTATTTTGAATCCCTGGAGTCTGCTTCAAGTATTGTGAATAGATTTCATTTTTTATCTCCTCATTTTTGGCCTTGATATGTTTATACTTTTCTTTGATATCCATGTCTTTATCTTCTACATGTTGTGATGAAGATGCTTCCATACTTTGTTGTTTCTGAATCATTTGTGTGTTATAAGTAGTAGGTTATTGCTCATTTTCAATCACTATAGTAGTCACACTGTCTTTCTCTGGATTTTCTTCATTTAAAATCTCAATTGTTTCGTTTTTTTTCTCTGTTGGATTTGTCTTTGTTTTCTTGGTGCACCTTAGCTTAAAGTTGGTTTCTGTGGTAGTTTTAGTAGTATATGAGCCTTCTTCCCTTTTCGTGTTTGTATCTCTGTCTTCTTGATTTGATGTTTTCAGAATGTGACTAGTATCATTCTACTTGACAGATTCAATCAATGTATTTTCTAACCACTCTGTTTGGTTAGACCACTTCTCAATGTCAAGCTTCTTGTCATGGATATAAGGGGTTAATTTAAATTTCACCCTCATCTTACTGATTATACCACATGGATCATAGTTCCAAAGGAAACTTTCACTGAACTTATATTCTAAAAATTGTTTTTCTGCCTCTACACCTACTTCCCTGCTATTGCATATGAAATGACCCACTTGGTTTTTCAATTTGAACTGAGTTTTCTTTTTAGAAGCTAAAAGGTTTAAAGAATTTGATTTTAGAATTTGTCTTATATATTCTAGGGTAAACAATCTAATTGGTAGATACTTTGGTAATTTATAGGGCAAGAGATTTGACCCATAAAATCTAACCTCAGTGTGGGTTCGGTATAAATACCAATCACCTATTCTTCTTTGCTCTGATAGCTATAAAAATTTCTTAATTTCATCAGTTATCCTTGGTTGCACACTTTTATTGACAAGATTTAGCAATGTGTGAATGAAACAATCTATGAAGTCTGCATATGTGAACTCAGTGAACTCCTTTCCGATTAAGGAAGTCTAGAAAATAACTGATAGTGGATTTCCTTCTATATCCAACTTTTGAATATTTATTGGAAACTTATATGACTGGAAGCATAGAAACATATCGAATAGGAATGAAGTATATCTGAAAACACCTTCATTAGGAATTTTTACAAGCTGATCATGTATACTATCAGCTATATACTCAGAAAATTTATAAATGACAATGAGGGGCTAACCAGGCACAAAGATGGACAAAATACCAAGTATAGATTCATCAGTGAAGTAACCGAGGATAATAGACAACATTGAGATCATGTGTCTTGATCCTTCTGGGAATTTTGAAGACGAATAGGGAGGTGTTGGGCCTCATATATGCTCCTATTTTCATCATGAAACATCACTGTTTATACCCTAAAACCCTATGTTTTTAGCCTGTGCTATACCCTAATTCTGTCACTTTTGGCCAAATACTCTCTATGGTTGATTATCATCAATTTATTCACTTCTCTATGATTAAAGATGATTTTTTCATTTTTTATTGATGACGTTTGTTGAAGTAAATTTATTACAGAATTCCATCGCTGAAATCCCACACAAGCCAGTTAAATATGGGAATGCCTAATTTGAGGTTTTGGCACTTTCAGCACGCTTCCAGAGAATCCGGGAGAGGTTATTATAAAAAATAATATTATGATACCTCTCCATAAGTTGGATTCCACCCAGCTCACTCATATGGGTCTCTAGAAGGAAATTACCCAAATTTTCCAAATCTATAAAAAAATTCTAATTGCCAATGTTCGCCTAAATTTCCGTGCAGGGAAAGGCGAAATGAAAAATTCGGGAACATGGGTTTTTATCCCAGTATAGCTAGTTTAATAAACCTATAATATTTTTTCAAAATAACTTACGGTTGTGGAGATGTTTAGGGAGGATTAAGGCTAATTTATGTAAAATTCGGAAATTTCCAGAATTGTCAAAATCTTCCAAAACAACCCTATTTTGGATTTTTGGTCAAAGGAAGTTGAAACTAGTATATATCAGCACATCATAGCTTTTAGAATCAATTTCATCCTATCTCCATGGCTATGACTGGAGTGTTATTGAGAAACAAAGCTTGGAATGGACAATGTAACCAGATTTAGATAAATTAGTTAGCATAGTAATCTATATGATGTGATCCATATGGATCTCTTCTTATTTGTAATTATCAGGCTGTGATTATAAATCCTACATCCAAAGATGTTTAGGGGAGGATAGAGTTAAGTGGTCATTGAGTTACTTGCTATTCAAACCAAATTTGTAAACTCTATTTTAATTCGAGACTACTTCATTATGATCATGGATCTGTGTTGATTTAAGCTTGATGGAATGAAGTGTTGATTGCATTCTTGAGCTAACATTATGAGAGTTTTCCTTCTACTGTAGGTTTTTCTTCCCATGTATGCAAGGGCCCACCATAGCCTAGGAAGTTTTGATTCATTGTAGGTATTATATATATATATATATATATATATATATATATTTGTTATCAGTTCTGCATCTTAGTTCCCATTGTCTTCAATAAATTCGATCTCCCTATTTCAGTTAGTTATTTAATCTTTTCTGTGGCAAGAATTGGTTTGGTTTCAATTAGAGAATGATCTTATATGCCAGATTTAACTTAAATAAATTGATTGCTGTAGATTTTGAGATGGACTATTGTAGAATTTTTTCGTGATCATTTTCCATCTTAACTTGTTGGTTTGGAGATTGTTGTTGTAGGTGTGCATTCAACATTATGAATTATTCTTTCATAATTGTATATTTAAACTTGTTGGATTCAAGATTTTTTGTTATGCATTCAGCATTTCGAATTGTGTGTTGATCTCTCCGTGTTTAAAAATATCGGTAATTGTCCACACACGCAGGATCCAAGTTGCTAATAGTTTTGTCTAAAAACACTTGAGTTTGAATGAATATTTCCTAGTTTGTTTACAGATGAACAAGTCAAAATTGAAAAGCCAGTCTTTGCGTTGACAACATAAAAAAAATAGAGCATAGCTCAAATACACATAATTTTATAGTTTCATTACTTAATTGCAATGAATTATAGCATTCCAGTGATAGGGGTAAGAATTTCATATTTCTGGCATCTAGATTTAGCATCAATTTCACAGTGCGATTTTGGTCATGAGGAATTAATTCTGGAAATGTTTTTTTACTTTGTCAACCTTATTATCATAAAGAGTGAGAGCGTGGTAAGGGATAAAAGTTAAATCATCTGCCTGGATGTGAGCTAGATCGAAGCCTGTAGCCACTGTTTGAATTATATTGTATAATTAATTTGAAAAGCAGAGTGCTAGTTTAGGGATTGATCAACATCAAATAATTTTATAAGTCTTCCAACATAGAAGTGTGGTTTCCATTGCTTGCTTGGTGTGATACAGAATGGAGTTGATAGGTTAGGTCTCTTATTCTTTAAATCAGCATTAGGATTACATCAGTTTGTTTGATTTCAATAGTGAGGTATTTTGAAGCTGTCAAAGGATTTATAGGAGTTCATTCTCAGCTTGTTTCATTGAGTTAAGATACTTAGGTCGATCCTCAATGCTAGAACTTATCTCAACTCATCATCAAAAGCATTGATTCAGTGTGCAGATCACCTTAGGATTTCAGTTTGAATGCAATATCTGTTGAATTGTGTGTGTGTGAGAAAATTAGTTTTTTTAGAGGTTCCTTTATCAACTGTAAAGCAAGTTAGGGTTTTACTCTTGTATGCAATCTCAAATTTCTAGCTTAGGAGAAAGGTGTGGATAAGTGATTTTGAGTTGTTTTAATTGTTAGTCTTTACAATTTAGTTTGGAAGTGACTTTTCGTTTGAGACTCCGAAGCATTGTCTAAATTAGCTACATTGCAATTTGATTGAAGTAGTTGAATGATTGCCCATTGAGATTTACATTAGCCTGTTAATCAAAATGTTAGTTTCTAGGTTGAATTAATTCTCATTACGATATCACAGAATAGGGTGTACGCTTTTTTCGATTAGCATATCTCAACTTGTTGACTAGGAGAGAAGAGTGTCAATTATTGAAATGTTTTCGAGTAAATTTTCCAGAGTTTGGTTTTAAGATTTGACTGATGACAACTGTAATTCCAATCTAATTTCTTGAGTACATTTGTGTGCTTAACTAGTGCAATTTAATCTTAGTTGATTTAAAAGTGGAAATAGGGTTTACTGAATGAATTGTCATAGAGTAGATCATAAATATTGCATGAGAGACATAGTTTTCCACTTTGGTTGATAAGTGTGTGAAATAAACATTTCAAAAAGTTTTGATGTTGCAATCTCTTGTTTGATGTCAAAGTAGTGGAATTGGTATAAAGTGTCTTATCATAGGGTTTAAGTAAATTCATCATGTGAGCATAAGGTCAATTTGTAGGTGAATTTAAATTAATCATTTTCTTCCAAGTGTTGCTTATGAAAGTTAGAATTAGGGTTTTGGAACTTTTGCAAAGAAGTGTTGAATTGTTAAATTGAAGATTGTTGAAATATCAGGTATTTTCTTTAGAGTTTGAGTTCAGTTCAATCACGATATGAATTAAGCAAAGGGTTAAATGCTCAAGTTAAATTTAATTAGAAATCCTGTGTGGAATGGTGAACTGATCTCTTTTCTCCAATTTGCATGTATATGAGTATTTGTGTGTCTCATTTCTGAATCAATCATTATAAAGGAAACATTTAAGCTCTGACCTACAACCTGCATCAAGAAGTGGAGTGCAACTCATGTTTATGAGCCCGGATTGACACATTAAATATTAAGAGCTTTAATTCACCAATTAAAACTCTCGACATTTTCGCGTCGTTGCCGAGGAGTTAAACTTTTTGATTCAGGTAACTATTATCAGAGTTTTAGGATCTTGTAGGGCTGTCAGAGGGCGGAGAGTGTACGGTAAGACATGAGTGAAGAGCCATACATCCACTTTTGTGGGGTTCCTCCAGAGTATGACCAATTACTTCTTTTTCTTGAGTTTTTATTTCCTTTTTATTTTTTATGTGTAGAAGTAAAGGTAAATTTATTTCTAGTGCTAGTTTTCATGCAATTAGTAGTTTTTAATTCATTTAGATAAAAAAAATCAAGCTCTGAACGACAAAATTTTTTTGGGGTGTTGTAAGAACCCTCTTTTTGTACTAATCCATGTTGTAAATAGGGAACATCAACAAGCAAGAGAAATTCAAGAATGACTGAGAGCTTGAAGAATGTCCCTCGAAATACTTTCTCAAGTCCTAGCAGTAGCTGGGATATCTGCCTCTCAGGAAGAGGTCATATTCACCACATTCAAGAAATTATCTGTCTCTCCATAGCCAGAACATGATTTGGAAATCTCCCTTGAGTCCTCTTTCCTATCTACCAAGGAGGCCAATGAGCCATGTACCAAATCTGATGGGGAGCATCTAGGTGAACTTTATATCGAGGAACTCTCACCATGCCCAACAACAAGCATTGTGTGCATTCCAGAGACCAATTATCTAAGTTTACCTGGCATGAGAAAGGAGGACATTCAGAGTGGTCCAAAAGAAGAAATGAGCCAATACCACCAGGATTACATTGAGGATTGGTTCCAGATCGTAATCTAGCCAAAGTACCACTCTCATCTTCAAATACTCTTGGTATCATATCAATTGAAGCAACTGGTTTCTCATACTCTGGTATGTGTTGAAATTTATTATTTCAAGCTGAGTGTGAGTATATTTAGCATGATCTTACGAACATGGCTGCATTGGAAGTACTCCTACACTTGAAGGAGACCTTCCTCTGTCTAGATTAGTGTAAGGTAGAAATGAATAAAATTTTTATATGAAATAAAATTTTTGTTACAGCATTACTCTTGAAATTGAAATTCCGAAGGCATAACCATTGAAATTTTTGTCATTATGCACTCTTGTGGTAAGACTTGGCGGAAGCAATTCGCTCTTAATACCTCATATTTTATAAAGTGACTCTGACTATTGGCGGAGATTATTCATTTGGTTGGTTAGGGGAATTGTTATTGTTATACTTCCCACTCATAAAGCTTAACATACTATCATCCAAGAATCTTTTCAAGTTTCTCTTTGAAGGTATTTGATGAAAAGCCTCGTATGGTGGACCACTCCTATAAGACCCTAATGAGCTCTCATAAGAACCCTAGCATGACCTATTCGAGGAATATTCTAGTCATTATTTGAGTTATTTTATTTTCTTTATTCTTTAGGGTAGAATGATCAACCATTAAAGTTTAGTAATTAAAAACTTTTCATGCCATCCCGCACTCTTGAGTAGATATGTCTCCCCACTTATTAAGTAAACTCTAAGGTTAATCATAATCAGAGTCTACAAAAATACTTAGGGGAGGATAGGAGGTCTCATAATGAGCCGACCTACCACGATCATGAGACCTAACATGGATGACATTACTGCACTTGGTCACCAAGCTAGAGTAATGGATTTCAGCCCAAAAATATAGAAGACAGGAGGTCTCATCACAAGTCGGCATGTTCATCCATGATACTTCTTGTGAGTGGCACTTCCATCATCTGGTTACCAAGCCAGGATAGTGGTCTTTATCTAAAATTAAAATAAGCTAACTTTTAATCTATACTAGTAAGTGGGACACAGACAATTTGGTAGGTTAAAAGGCATCCCTGTCGAGGCTATAGACACCTACTGGCAGCGGGGCCATGCATGTGATATTAAAGATAATTCTACACTATGAATTACTTTGTTGTTTTTGTCTTTTCCTTGAACTCAATATCACATCTCTCTAAGAATGGCTTTAATATCCTTCAATAATGTGCTTTGGAGTTCTATCTTTTAGGAATTATTTGGTTTTTAGGGATGTGAGACCCTTAGTTCAAGTGATTCACTTTGCTTGAATAAGAGAAGCTTCAACTATATTCTTGGGTAATGGTAAGACAATTATCCTCGGAAAGTATCATTTTGTAATATTTATTTTTCCCTACTTTAGATCCATTTTAAGGCCTTGGTTTTTAAATAAAGTCACTTTTACTTGTAATAATGACGCTATTGAAAGTGAAGACCTACTGCTTTGGATTACTCTTGATATTCTTTGTGGAAATTATTATGGTTAATAATTTTAGGATGAAATTATCTCTGCAGCAACAACATTTTTAAGCATTCCTTTAGTAGCCCTAGCATTAGTTACTCTTTTGGAATAATAAAACTCAGTTTTAATGTCACTAGATCCCTAGTCACTACTTTTATTATCTTATTGAGGCAAAGGAAGATGAAATCCGATGAAACTTACTTACATGCTCTCACAATTAGCCCCATGGTTTAAGTCAATAAAACATGGCTTTAATATAGAAACCCTAGCCCTTCAGTCTTTGGTTTCTGTCAGAGGTTTTGCTTGCATGAGGACATGCAAGATGATGGGCATGGGGGGGGGGGAGAGATGTTAGGAAAAATGATGAGAATTGTCAGGTTTTGATTCATATTTTTACCCTATTCTTGCTCATGGTTCTCACTATCATTTTTCACAATTTTTGGGCTTGGAGTATGATCAAGTAATTGTTCATTATTTAACATATTTCTTTTATTTCGATAATATTTGCATGAAAAGAAATATTAATGATGGTGCTTGTGTTTTTTTCAGGAAGCCATATGAAATCACACATGCATCAACATTTTCAGGATAACGTGGATATTGAGACCTTTTTCCTTGTTCGTCAGATCATATCAGCAGTCACATTAGCTCGAGCCATTCCATCATTTAATTCATCTTGAAGCACCAAGGACATCAACAACAAGGGTAAAACTTGAGGCGGAGGTGGCTTAATATTCTTTAATTGATTAGATAATTAAGAAAGCTTTGATGATTAACCACCATATATTTCGTATATCTAGTTTTCCATATACCCTCCATTTGCATGCTACTCTGTAATATCCAAAAATAGGGAAAATCTACAATATTGGGAATATCTTAAGATATTCCAAATGTGGAGATACAACAATACATGAGCACAAATTAATTACTACAGAAAATTATCTCATGAAATGTGTCTTGAACACCCTTCCATCATATTATGAACATATCATCAAAATTAATCCTTTATACATTGTCTCCTAGTGGGGAAAAGCTGCAAAATAGACCCCCAAAACATTATTCACCGGGTAAATACATTACAACCAGGGGAAATAATGGTTTTATCCCTTAAAATATAGAATAAGGACCTCACATACAAAAGGGGATTAGAAAAAAATCCCTTTTGATATGTTAAACAGGTCTCCCAGCCTTACAATGTCTTAGAAACACCCAAATCCCATGACATTTGATTATGCATAAAATATTGAAGCATGTATAGTGTTAATCCATGAGGGTTTTTGCAACATTATAATATAAAAACATATATCTAGAGATTTATGGCACAATCTGCTAAGAAAACAGAGATCTGGCCTCCTTATTGCATTATAGAGATAACCAGGCAAGGGTTTCTTGAGACACATGTACAAAAAGAGCAGATCAGATTTATTCAGCTCAGAAATAATTTTGTTCCACTGCAACATTACATTTAAATGGATGAATAATGTATAAGAGGGACAATAATCCATTGTTCTAGCTCTTCGAGAGAAGGGTTGGCCCTTTCCCTAGGAAACTAACTCAGAAACAAGCCCTAAAACCTTGTTGCAGCAACTCTCTAGAAAAAGACGCAGTTCCTGCAAGGGACTACACTGTAGGAGAGAATAGGTGCTTTTTCCTACTTCCAAGATATGAAATAAGCTCAGAAATCTCCTTTTATAATCTCTTAAGAGAAGGAAGGCACCCTCTACTGAGAAACAAACCTGGGAGTGGAATGATCAATCTTCCACTGCAACACCCTGCAACACAACATTCCACTGCTACAGAAATAATTTTGTGACTAAATATTTCTTCTTGGACTCAAGCTTGGATGTGGAAAAAATCAGTACAACACTCTCCCAAGAGGCCTCTCAATGGGAGAGGTGGGATTCTCGCTCGGGAACACCCGGTGCTCAATAGCACTGCAACCCTGCTAAACAGAAAGAGGAAGCCAAAATTCTAAATAGACCAAATAATAATATGACATAACATGAATGGAAAATTCTTTCATACTCTCCATATATAGCAAGTGAACCTCTTCTCATTGGGTCCCATCCACATTTTCCTCCAAGCTCATGCAATTTGTCCTCCACCAAATTTGCACAGTTCATCAAAGAGATGGATTGTATCTATACAGCATATGTTGATTTGGTCAAAGATGACTGAATCAACATGATATCCTCCTTGTTCACACCTAAATGTGCTCCTTTTAGCTTCTTATTCTTCCTCTTTTCACATGAGGAATGTTATCCTTCCTGCCAATGGGCCTCCCTACCCATTTATTCATTGATCTAAAGATAAAATCAACTATAATATTCCATTTAGATGAGGTCTAAATTTGTGGAATATTACAGTCCTCCCCCTCCAAAATGTTGCTTGTCCTCAAGCAACTGTAATGGTAGAGCATGTAGAAATTTGAATAATAGCTGAATTATTCACCGATATTATCCTTATTACACACTATTTAAGCTTCATGCATAATACATAACCTCTTCTACAATTGATCATCAATATGCGGAAATAGAAAGCAGTCGCATGCGCTCATTAAAACATAATCAAGCACACATATCAACACATGATGTAATGGGGAAAGAAATAGCTGAAAACCCCCAAATATCTGTATATTATAATGATAGAGAACATGTAACAATACATAGCACAAAGCTCTCACAGCTCTCAGCACTATCTCAATGCTACACACAAAACTAGCTCGGAAGATGAACAAGTCACAGGTTCAAATCTCCTCCACAAGTCTGCCTGCCTTTACTGCGCAATCCAAGTTGATTAATGATGAGATCCAAGTTTGAATCCCACTAGCTTCAACTGCGCAATCCTCATTGGCAATCTCCATCAATCTGTGTGCAAATATCATGCACAGGTATAGTCACAACTGATAGTCACACTAACCCTTTCACCCACCTCTAACACTGGTCTCCACTGAACTGTCCATGCATTGCAGTTAACTGATGTGTTCTTTAGTTGATTTATGAGTTAATAATTAGTGAATTAATTAATAATTAATTCACACCACTCATCACTAGTGTACTTGTCAGTTAGACTAAATACAACTAGTTCAACTAAGTTAAACCGAACACAACTCCACCAACTGTCTCATCAACTCCACCAAACTCTGCCACATGAGTTCTAACCGAAGTCAACCATGCAATAGCTCAACTAACCCTTAGGAAAAGCGTATTTCCTTCTGTCAGCTGCATGTGCCACATCCAAGCATCAAACTGAAGTTCTCCAAGAGGATAAGATAATGTTTATAGTCTAAATATTATTAAGGGTTAATAATATTTGACTGTTCTATTTTTAGCCCGGCAGTCTAAAAATAGAAACCGCCCAATGTCTAAAAATAGAGGTCCATCTATTTTTACCAACTCGACCAATCATCCATAAATAGCATCATGCAACTCATAGACCATGATCCATATTTCTAGAAATAGACATAGTCTAAAAATAGACTTTGCGCCAAAAATATCCTGCAGGCCCACTTAATGAAGGTGACTTCATTTCACTAGCTCCATCATCTTGTTGCATTTTCAACACTCCCTCTCAACAATATATGGATTATCTGCAACCCCTATCCTGCCTCTGTGGTATTAGAATTTTCTCCTGGTGAGCACCTTCATCAAGATATCAACATCCTGATCCTCCGTGGGAATATATGAAAGTAACATGATTCTCCGCTGCACACAATCTCTGATATGATGGTACCTAATGTCGATGTGTTTGGATCTATCATGAAATAATGGATTAGCCGAGAGTTTAATGCAACTCTGGTTATCACAATAAATCACAGTAGGCTCCAAGTGTGACCCGAACAACCCGACCAGGATCTTCCTCATCCATATGGCCTCGCATGCAGCCAAGCTTGTTGCCATATACTCAGCCTCTGCTGAACTGAGTGCCACGGATCTCTGCTTCCTGCTGTACCAAGAAACTGTTGTCGACCCGATACTGAAGATCCCTCCAGATGTGCTCTTTCTGTCCGTTGGGCTCCCTGCCCAATCTGCATCCGTGAAGCCACAAAGCTTCACCTCATCCTCCTGTCTGTACCTCAAGCCATATCCCGATGTGCCTCTAATATAACGCAATAAATGCTTGCCTGCCTTCTAGAAGAGCTTGGTAGGCTTAACCATAGCTTGCGAAAGCTGGTTAACAGCATAGCATATATCGGGTCATGTATTGACCAGATACATAAGCGACCCCACCAACTGTCGATAAACAGTGGCATCCACTACCTCCGCTGAAGTAGCATCCTCCTTCCTCCAACCTCTAGGAAGAGGAGTATCAACAGGCTTGCAGCCATGCATGTTGAACTTCTCCAGTATCTCCCAGGCATACTTACCCTGAGAAACAAATAGTCCATCACTGCGCTGCCAAATTTCCAATCCCAGGAAATAATGAAGGAGGCCCAAGTCCTTCATCTCAAACTCTATAGCAAGATCCTCCTTGCATGAAAGTATCAATAGCTCATCACCTGTCAGAATCAAATCATCTACATAAAGTACAATGATCAGCGACTTACCCTCCACCACAATCTGGTATAGGTTAGGATCCGCCTCACTCTTGGAGAATCCAAGTCTGGTGAAATAACTGTCTATCCATGTGTACCAAGCACAAGGTGTTTGTTTAAACCCATACAACACTCTCTTGAGCCTGCACACATGTGACTCGCTGCTGAAGAACTCGAAACCTTCGGGATGCTCTATGTACACCTCCTCCTCAATGACTCCGTTGAGGAACACATTCTTCACATCCATCTGATGAATGTGCCACCCCATCTGCGCTGAGAGAGCAAGAATCGTTCGTATGGAAGAATACCTTGCGACAGGTGCAAAGGTCTCCTCATAATCGATCCCCTCTATATGTGAGAAGCCTCGGGCAACAAATCTTGCCTTGTACTTCTCCACACTCCCGTCAGCCGCCTGCTTCACTTTGTAGATCCATCGCGAACCCACCACTGATTTCCCCTCCGGTCGTGGGACAATCTCCCATGCATTGTTTCTGACAATCGAATCATACTCTTCCACCATGGCATCTACCCATGCGGGGTCCTCCACAGCTTCCTCGAAAGAGGATGGCTCTGTCACGACACATTTGCTCACAAGAGCCATGTATCCAGTGTACCGGTCCAGTGACTGTCTCTGTCTGCGCTGTGCTGTAGGTGGTCCTACAACCTTCTCTGCATCTTGAGCCAGTCGCTCAGCTTCTGTAGTGCGCTTCCGCCCTCTGATGGTTGGCGCTGCATGAGTGGTCTCTTCCACTCCATGAACTTCCTCTTGTGGCTGATCCAAATCCTGAAGCTCATCCTTAGGAACTAATAGCTCCTCATCTGCATGCAAGTGTGGCTCCCTCTCAAGCGAACACTTCATGGCTTTCTCCTCCTGAAATTTGATATCCTGTCACACAACAGTCTTGCGACTGTCTGGAAAATACACACGATAGTTGTGGGGTGTATCAATGTACCCCACAAATATGCCAACCTCTGCAGTTGGATCCAGCTTCTTTCTGGCATCCTTCGTCACATGCATGTAGATAGGTGAACCAAAAATCCTCAAATGGGAAATATCAGGCCTCTTACCAGAAAACGCCTCCTCCGGTGTACTCATGCCAAGTATCTTGTGAGGACAACAGTTCTGCACATATACTGCAGTATTGCATGCCTCCACCCACAAGTGAAGGGGTAGGCCCTGATCATGCAACATCGCCCGTGCAGCACCCACGATTGTTCTGTTCTTCCGCTCAGCAACCCCGTTCTGCTGTGGGTTATGGGGTGCTATGAGCTCTCTCCGAATTCCTTCTGCGCTGAAAAAGTCCTTGAATTCAACAGAGATGAATTCACCACCATTGTCGCTCCTAAGAGCCTTCACATGCTTCCCCGATTCCTTCTCAACCAGCGCCTTGAGCTCACAAAACTTTGAGTATGTCTCGCTCTTCTTCTGCATGAAGAAGATCCAGCACTTCCGAGAAAAATCATCAACAAAGATCACATAGTACTTGTGCGTTGCTGTCGAAGCTACTAAGAAAGGTCCACACACGTTTGTGTGAATTCTCTCAAGGATCGTCGTGGCGCGACTATCCTTCTCGTGAAAGGTGGCTTTCAAAAAATTTCCCAAGGTACACCCCTTGCACTGATCTGATTGTGCAAGAGTGCCCTTAGGAAGCCCAGTAGAAATCTGCTACAGTATCTTCAAAGCTCTATGGTGAAGGTGGCCCAATCTCCGGTGCCACAGCTCGCCATCATCCCGGCTCACCACTCCTTCCGCCTTGCATGCCATTTCTGCGCAGCCATCTACTTGCAACTGATAAAGGTTCTTGACTCGAACCCCAATCTTCCGGGTTTCTCCAGTTGTCTTACTGCGTAGGAAAGCCTTTCCCTCGCTGCAGACAACATCATGCCCCTTGTCTTCTAACATCGCCACAGAGATTAGATTCTTCTTCAATCCTGGAACATGCATCACTTCCTTCAATACGAAGGGTTTACCAGAATCCTTCTCAAAGGAAATGGTACCGATACCGGTCGTACTGTATCTACCATCATCGCCCATCTCGATGTGCACTCCAAGATCTTTCTCATCTAGATCTGAAAACAGATCTCGATCTCCAGTCATGTGAAAAGATGCACCACTGTCCAAGAACCATACTGATCCCATCACACTTGAGACCAAGCATGCGATCAGCAAAAAACCAGCCAAACTGTGTGGCTATGTCTCTCCACTGCATATCCAGCTGTACCCTACTTATTTTTCTTCTTCTCGCGGACAATTTGTGGCATAATGTCCGTGTCAGTGAAGGTGTTAGGGAGCACTTCACCTTGGACATGTCCTGCTTCTTGCCTTTCGCACCGGAATGAGAAGCTTTCTTGCTCTTCCCCTTCTTTGCTTTGGCAGCCAAAGTGCAATTTTCTTCATCAGATACCTTTGATGAAGATCCATCCCTGATATTCCGCCTTATCTCCTCTTGCACAAGATCCGACCAAAGTCGCTCCCATCCTGGCAATTTCTCCCAACCATTGACAGAATCCTGACAGGCATGCCAACTCTTCAGAAGACTAAGGAGAGCCAAGCTCACCAACTCCTCATCATCTACAGTCACCCCCACACTTCCCAGCTCATCCCTGCATTGGATGAAATTCATGAGGTACTTGGGCATACTGTCGCCTTTCTCCATCTTTATATGTCTGAGTTTATCCTTCAGTGCCAACTTCCTCTGACCACTCTTGCTTTGGAATAAATCTGTCAACGCCTTCCACATCAAGTATGGAGAAGCTTTTCCATGCATGCTGGATACAATGTGATCCTTCACGCCCTCCAACAGAATCCTTCGACATTTCACCATCTTCTTTTTCCAAGCCTCAACTTGAGCAGCATCAGTAGGCTTTGGGACCTTAGCTTCTATGAACTCCTTCAGCTCGTTATCATCTAATACCGCCTCCATTCGATCCTTCCATGCAACATAATTCGAACTGCCCTCAAGGGCATATTCCAATCGCAATCCGTTGAAAGACATTTTGACTTCGACACCAAGAAAACTGTTGCAAATTCGAATTCCAAATTGTGCTACAGATTCGAATTCCACCAGCTCAAAACTCAACCGCTTCTGATCTGTGAGAACAAATTATTTCTAGCGCAGAGATCGAATGTAGGGGCATTTACTGGATATATCACCTTTCAGAGAAAGGATGGATCCAGAGGCTACCTGGCCCGCTTACAGACTCTGTCTACCAAAATAAATTGTAATCACTGTAATAGATTCGATGATCAATTCTCGCTCTGATACCATGTATAAATTTGAATAATAGCTGAATTATTCACCGAGATTATCCTGATTACACACTATTTAAGCTTCATGCATAATACATAACCTATTCTACAATTGATCATCAATATGTGGAAATAGAAAGCAGTCGCATGCGCTCATTAAAACATAATCAAGCACACATATCATGACAGGATGTAATGGGGAAAGAAATAGCTGAAAACCCCCAAATATCTGTATATTATAATGATAGAGAACATGTAACAATACATAGCACAAAGATCTCACAGCTCTCAGCACTATCTCAATGCTACACACAAAACTAGCTCGGAAGATGAACAAGTCACAGGTTCAAATCTCCTCCACAAGTCTGCCTGCCTTTACTGCACAATCCAAGTTGATTAATGATGAGATCCAAGTTCGAATCCCACTAGCTTCAACTGCGCAATATTCATTGGCAATCTCCATCAATGTGTGTGCAAATCTCATGCACAGGTATAGTCACAACTGATAGTCACACTAACCCTTTCACCCACATCTAACACTGGTCTCCACTGAACTGTCCATGCATTGCAGTTGACTGATGTGTTCTTTAGTTGATTTATGAGTTAATAATTAGTGAATTAATTAATAATTAATTCACACCACTCATCACTAGTGTATTTTTCAGTTAGACTAAATACAACTAGTTCAACTAAGTTAAACATAACACAACTCCACCAACTGTCTCATCAACTCCACCAAACTCTGCCACTTGAGTCCTAACTGAAGTCAACCATGCAATAGCTCAACTAACCCTTAGGAAAAGTGTATTTCCTTCTGTCAGCTGCATGTGCCACATCCAAGCATCAAACTGAAGTGCTCCAAGAGGAAAATATAATGTTTATAGTCTAAATATTATTAAGGGTTAATAATATTTGACTGTTCTATTTTTAGCCCGGTAGTCTAAAAATAGAAACCACCCAATGTCTAAAAATATAGGTCCATATATTTTTACCAACTCAACCAATCATCCATAAATAGCATCCTACAACTCATAGACCATGATCCATATGTCTAAAAATAGACATAGTCTAAAAATAGACTTTGCGCCAAAAATAGCCTGCGGCCCACTTAGTGAAGGCGACTTCATTTCACTAAGCTCCATCATCTTGTTGCATTTTCAACAGAGAAAAATATCCCCCTCCCTTTTCTTGTGGCCTCCTCATCAATAAATCCCACCATAGCTCAGCAAAAAATCCTCCCAAGTATGTAAAAATATGAGAGAGTGGAAGGTGCAAGTGGAATTATCCTTGTTTTTCAATGACCTCCTCAAGGTAGGATTGATGACCAACATGGGGAATATTATTCCCAATGATTTATTCCATCACCCATGCTATCATCCAAATGAAATGATCCATACTATGTAGCTCATCAAAACAATCATCAACCCCTTGTTTATGCAATGTAGTGGGGCTGCATGGAGAGATTACCTTTCATCCCTTCATTTGTTTCTCTCTCCATTTATGATAAGTGTGGGGATTTTTATGTATTTGGGATGAAGCAATATGGCCTCCAATAATGACCCAAACTACCCCATCAAATAATCCAGCCATGAAGTGCCTCCTCCAAGCACTCAAGTTCTTCAAATGGCTCACTCCATATGAAGGAAAGAGTTGTGATGTGGTAATCATGGTTTTCCCATTACTCCTCCTGAAACATACAACATGAATAGTAGGGAGAATCATACTCCCAATGGGAATCTCCATCTCATATCCCACTCTCCAAACAAAGCTTCCCATGAACATAGAAACATCAGAAATATATGGAAGGAAAAACAATTGAAAACAAGTTGTCACATGATAACCATAATGTGGATCATAGTTCCTCTCATGGAACTAGCGCAGTGCATCCTTTGCCTGCATAAAACCAAACAATAACAAGATAGCATCATGAAAGTACAAAGTGGTGTCAATGCTGCACACCAAAAATCATGTGGCTTCTCGCACAAATGATCAATGAGATAGCCAATCTCAATGCTACAAAAGGCTGCAAGTACATTAATATACAATATGCAAGAAGGAATGATCCTCCTTGGTACAATATGCTACTCACATAGAGAAAATAAGTACAAAACATAAAATTAAATTGTACATCCTCCATCATGTACTTGAGATCTTGAGCTGAAATGGCTCAACCAGAAATTCTCCCTCACGTCCAAAGAGTAGGGAAGTGGTTGTGGCATCCTCTATATCACCATCTGGGCTATGCATCTCTCCATATGCTGAAATATGTCATGCTTAATTCCCTCCCAAAGGAACTCCTTTTCCAAGGAAATATATGCATCAAAATGCATGTAAAAGAAGTCCTCATGTGCTACATGTAGCAGCTTCCCCTTGAGATTAGAAGCTCTAGTCAAGAAGACTATGCCATAAGAATAGATGACCATATCATCTACTATATATCTATCATCTCCATTAGGGTCATCAAGAATCATGCAAGCACCAAGATCCTTGGAGTACTCTACCAAGAGTTAAGACCTCCAATATGGATAAATCCTCCCAAGAGACAACGCTGGTGATCTAGCATGTGAAGCTCTCCTCATGTTGTTGCCCGCTACTTTAACAACTCCCATGCCAAAGTCTTCCTCCAATCTCTTCACCTCTCCAAAATCCAAGAGTGGTGAATCAAATGGAAATATTTCTCTTACCAACTCCAGATATGGTGCCCTCCCTAGTGGAATGCCTCCATATGGTGAGACATCATTGGTAAGAGAAGACTATTCATATGGTTGGGCACCCTTGCCCTTGCCCTCACAGCAAAAACCAGTATTCCTCCCCCTTGCACCAACTCTCTGAAATAGATAGGGGTGTGTGCTCCTCATAAAATTATAATGCCCTTCCTCCCTACCTCTTCTTTCCATCAATATCATCTCACAATCATGCTGCTCATTGATTTTACTTTGCCTTCCATATGTGAGATCCCGGGGAACTTCTTGCAATGAAACAAGAAATCGTCCGGTTGGAGCATGTGCTCCTCCTTCTTCTGCATGAGGTACTAGATGTGCTCTAGATGTGACGGTGTTGTTGCCCTCATGTTCATCAATGTGTATGGGCAACCATCCAATAATTGGATCGTCTTGTGAAAAAGGGATCCCCATGCCCTCTTGTTTAGGAATATCAGATATAGGTCTTGCCCCTAACAATGTATGATGCAAGATGTCAAATTCTCCCATGGTTTTCTGAAGTGGAGTGAGGTCTATAGTTTCCTCCATTATATGCAAGGGTTTTGTTTTCTCAAGTTTCTCTTGCTCCAATACATGTGTTTCAGGAAGTTTCGCATCAAACCATCCCACTAATGTTTTAATGAATCTTGCATAAGAGGAAGTATTTGCATTTTTTAAAGAACAAGATTCAAAAATCCACCATGCATAAGCCTTATCTCTAAAATGCAGCATTGCTACTCTGATGGCTTCACTTTCAGAAATTTGATGCTATTGCAAATAGGTGTCTAGCTCTTCCACCCAAGCCTTGGCTGAACATGTAGGTGAACCATCAAAGGTAGACAAAAAAAATCTATCCATATTCTGCTGCTTGCTTCTCTTCGCCTAGATTTTGTAAAACTCTTGGAAAGTGGTATGATATCTAAACCTCTCAGTTTGAGATTCATACTCCTGCAACAAATCATTAAGTGTCTCCCTCTTAATAATTCTCCCTTCCTTATCAATCTCATGATAGATCTGGGCATTTAAATGCACTTTGCATCATGGAGTGTAGCTGCATGCTCACACTCAACATGTGAAAATCTAGATCTAGCTCTAGATCCAAACTCTCCTGGAGATTCCATCTCCATCCTTATTTTCTTTAGATCTTCTTCAAAGCTCTGTATCGATCTTGGAAGAAGATTTGTAGGCCTGTCTTCCTCTCTTCCTCCACATAATGGAGTCTCCTCTTTTCTGTAAATCTCCCCTTCTGTAGATGGTATAATGGCTGAAAATCCACAAGCTGTGCCAAGAAAGAAACTCTGATACCACTGTAATATCCCAAAATAGGGAAAATCTACACTATTGGGAATATCTTAAGATATTCTAAATGTGGAGCTACATCAATACATGACAAAAAATGAATTACTGTAGAAAATTATCTTATAAAATGTGTCTTGAACACCCTTCCATCAGATTACAAACATATTAGCAAAAGTAAGCCTTTATACATTGTCTCTTAGTGGGGAAAATCAACAAAATGGACCCCCAAATAATTATTTCCTGGGTAACTGTGTTATAACCAGGGGAAATAATGGTTTTATCCCTTAGCATATAGACTAAGGACCTCACATACAAAAGGGGATAAGAAATAAATCCCTTTTGATATGTTAAACATGTCTCCCGGCCTTACAATGTCTTAGAAACACCCAAATCACATGACATTTGATTATGAAAAAAATATTGAAGCATGTACACTGTTAATCCATGAGGGTTTCTGCAACATTACAATATAAAAACACAGATATAGATATTGATGGCACAATATTCTAAGAAAATAGAGACCTTGCCTCCTTATTTCATTATAGAGATAACTTGGCAATGGTTTTTCAAGACACATGTACAAAAATAGTAGATCAGATTTATTCAGCTCAGAAATAAAGCAAGTTCCACTTGAAAATCACATTTAAATGGCTTAATAATGTATAAGAGGGATAATAATCCCTTTTTCTAGCTTTCTGGGAGAAGGGTTGGCCCTTTCCCTAGGAAAATAGCTCATAAACGAGGCCTAAAACCTTGCTACATCAACTCTCTGGAAAAGGACGTAGTTATTACAAGGGACTGCACTGTAGGAGAGCATAGGTGCCTTGTATCACTGCCAAGATATGAAATAAGCTCAGAAATATCCTTTTTTTATCTCTCAAGAGAAGGAAGGCACCCTCTAATGAGAAACAGACCTAGGAGTGGAATGATCAATCTTCCACTGCAACACACTGCAACACAACATTACACTGCTACAGAAATAATGATGTGACTAAATATTTCTACTTGGCCTCAAGCCTAGATGTGGAAAAAATCAGTACAATACTCTCCCAAGAGGCCTCTCAAGGGAAGAGGTGGGATTCCCGCTCAGGAACACCTGGTGCTCAACAGCACTGCAACCCTACTAAACACTAAGAGGAAGCCAAAAGTCTAAACAGACCAAATACTAATATGACATAACATGAATGGCAAAGGCTTTCATCCTCTCCATATATAGCAAGTGAACCTCTTCTCATTGGGTTCCATCCACATTTTCATCCAAGCTCATGCAAGTTTTCGTCCACCAAATCTGCACAGTTCATCAAGGAGATGCATTGTATCTAGAAAGCATATGTTTATTTGGTCAAAGATGACTGAATCAACATGATATCCTCCTTGTTCAAACCTAAATGTGCTCCTTTTAGCTTCTTATTATTCCTCTTTTCACATGAGGAATGTTATTCTTCCTGCCAATGGGCCTCCATACCCATTTATTCATTTATCTAAAGATAAAATCAACTATAATACTCCATTTAGATGAGGTCTAAATTTTGGGAATATTATAGTCCTCCCCCTCCAAAATGTTTCATGTCATCAAGAAACTGCAATGGTAGGACAAAATCCCCCCCTCCCTTTTCTTTTGGCCTCCTCATCAATAAATCCCACCATAGCTCAGCAACAAATCCTCCCAAGTATGTAAAAATATGAGAGAGTGGAAGGTGCAAGTGGAAGTATCCTTGTTGTTCAATGGCCTCCTCAAGGTAGGATTGATGACCAACATGGGGAATCTTATTCCCAATCAGTGATTCCATCACCCATGCTATCATCCAAATATAATAATCCATACTAGGTAGCTCATCAATACAATCATCAACCCCTTGTTTGTGCAATGTAGTGGGGCTGCATGGAGAGATTAGTTTTCCTCCCTTCATTTGTTTCTCTCTCCATTTATGATAAGTGTGGGGTTTTTTATGTCTTTGGGCTGAAAAAATATGGCCTCCAAGAATGACCCAAGCTACCCCATCAAATAATCCAGCCATGAAGTGCCTCCTACAAGCAGTCAAGTTCTTCAAATGGCTCACTCCATATGAAGGAAAGAGTTCTGATGTGGCAATCATGGTTTTCCCATTTCTCCTCTTGAAACATACAACATGAATAGTAGGGAGAATCATACTCCCAATGGGCATCTCCATCTCATATTCCACTCTCCAAACAAATCTTCCCATGAACATAGAAACATTAGCAATATATGGAAGCAAAAACAATTGAAAACAACCTGTCATATGACAACCAGAAAGTGGATCATAGTTCCTCTCGTGGAACCAATGTAGTGCATCCTTTGCCTGCATCAAACCAAAAAATAAAAAGTGATTTTCCAGCCACTTTTTTTCTGCCACAATCATTTTACAAGATAGCATCATGAAAGTAAAAAGTGGTGTCAATGGTGCACACAAAAATCATGTGGCTTCCCCCACAAACCATCAATGAGATAGCCAATCTCAATGCTACAAAAGGCTGCAAGTACATTATTATACAATATGCAATAAGGAATGATCCTCCTTGGTACAATATGCTTCTCATATAGAGAAAATAAGTACAAAACATAAAATGAAATTGTACATCCTCCATCATGTACTTGAGATCTTGAGTTGAAATGGCTCAGCTGGAAATTCTCCCTCACCTCCAAAGAGTAGGGAAGTGGCTGTGGCATTCTCTCTATCACCATTCGGGCTATGCATCTCTCCATATGCTGAAATATTTCATGTTGAATGCCCTCCCAAATGAAATCCTCTGCCAAGGAAAGATATGCATCAAAATGCATGGAAAGGAAGTCCTCATGTGCTGCATGTAGCAGCTTCCCCTTGAGCTTAGAAGCTCTAGTAAAGAAGACTTTTCCATAAGAATAGATGACCATATCATCTACCATATATCTGTCATCTCCATCAGGGTCATCAAGAATCATGCAAGCACCAAGATCCTTGGAGTACTCTACCAAGAGTTGAGACCTCTAATATGGATCAAGCCTCCCAAGAGACAAAGCTGGTGATCTAGCATGTGAAGCTCTCCTCATGCTATTGCCTGCTACTTTGACATCACCTATGCCAAATTCTTCCTCCAAAATATTCACCTCTCCAAAATCCAAGAGTGGTGAATAAAATGGAAAGATTTCTCTTACCAACTCCAGATATGGTGGCCTCCCCGGTGGGATGCCTCCATATAGTGAGACATCAATGGTAAGAGAAGACTATTCATATGGTTGGGCACCCCTGCCCTTGCCCTCACAGTGCAAAAAAGTATTCCTCCCCCTTGCACTAGCTCTATGAAATAGATAAGAGTGTGTGATCCTCATCAAATGATGATGTCCTTCCTCCCTACTTCTTCTTTCCATCAATATCATCTCACAATCATCCTGATCACTGATTTTACTTTTCCTTCCATATGTGAGATCTTGGGGAAGTTCTTGCAATGACACAAGAAATCCTCCTGTTTGAGCATGTGCTCCTCCTTCCTCTGCATGAGGTACTGGATGTGCTCTAGATGTTACAACGATTTTTCCCTCATATTCATCAATGTGTATGGGCAACCCTCCAATAATTGGATCGTCTTGTGAAAAAGGGATCCCCATGCCCTCTTGTTTAGGAATATGAGATAGAGGTCTTGCCTCTAACAATGTATGATGTAAGATGTTAGCTTCTCCCATGGTTTTCTGAAGTGGAGTGAGGTCTATATTTTCCTCCATTATATGCAAGAGTTTTGTTTTCTTAAGTTTCTATTGCTCCAATACATGTGTTTCAGGAATTTTCCCATCAAACCTTCCCACCAATGTTTTAATGAATCTTGCATAAGAGGAAGTATTTTCATTTTTTAAAGAACAAGATTCAAAAATACACCATGCTTAAGCCTTACCTCCAAAATGCAGCGCTGCTAGTTTGATGGCTTCACTTTCAGAAATTTGATGCTGCTGCAAAAAAGGTGTCCAGATATTCCACCCAAACCTTGGTTGAACATGTAGCTGAACCATCAAAGGTAGAAAAAAAAAATCTGTCCATATTCTACTACTTACTTCTATTCACCTGGATCTTTCAAAACTCTTGGAAAGTGGTATGATCTCTAAACCTCTCAGTTTGAGTTTCATACTCCTGCAAAAAATCACTAAGAGTTTCCCTCTTAGGCATTCTCCCTCCCTTTATCCATCTCATGATAGATCTGGGAATTTGACTGCGCTATGGATCATGAAGTGTAGCTGCATGCTCACACTCACCATGTGAAAATATAGATCTAGCTCTATAGCCAAACTCTCCTAGAAATTCCATCTCCATCCTTATTTTCTTCAGATCTTCTTGAAAGCTCTGTATCGATCTCGGAAGAAGCTTTGTAAGCCTGTCATCCTTTCTTCCTCGACATAATGGAGTCTCATCTTATATGTACATCTACCCTTTTTTATATGGCATAATGGCTGAAAATCCACAGGATGTGCCAAGAAATAAGCTCTGATACCATAGTAATATCCCAAAATAGGGAAAATCTACACTATTGGGAATATCTTGAGATATTCCAAATGTGGAGCTACAACAATACATGAGAAAAAATTAATTAATAAATCAAATTATCTCATGAAATTTGTCTTGAACACCCTTCCATCATATTATGAACATATCATCAAAAGTATGCCTTTATACATTGTCTCCTAGTGGGGAAAAGCAGCAAAATAGACCCCAAAATAGTTATTCCCTGGGTAACTGCATTATAACCATGGGAAATAATGGTTTTATCCCTTAGTATATAGAATAAGGACCTCAAATAAAAAATGGGATTAGAAAGAAATCCCTTTTGATATGTTAAACAGGTCTCTCGGCCTTACAATGTCTTAGAAACACCCAAATCCCATGACATTTGATTATGCAGAAAATACTGAAGCATGTACAACATTAATCCATGAGGGTTTCTACAAAATTACAATATAAAAACATAGATCTAGATATTTATGGAAAAATATTCTAAGAAAATAGAGATCTGGCCTCCTTATTGCATTATAGAGACAACTCAGCAAGGGTTTCTTGAGACACATGTACAAAAAGAGTAGATCAGATTTATTCAGGTCAGAAATAAAGAAAATACACTAAAAATTTACATTTACATGGCTGAATAATGTATAAGAGGGATAATAATCCCTTTTTCTAGCTTTCCGGGAGAAGGGTTGGCCCTTTCCCTAGGAAACTAGCTCAGAAACAAGGCCTAAAACCTTGCTGCAGAAACTCTCTGGAAAAGGATGCAGTTCTTGCAAGGGACTGCACTATGGAGAGAAGAGGTGCTTTGGCCTACTACCAAGATATTAAATAAACTCATAAATCTCCTTTGCTGATCTCTCAAGAGAAGGAAGGCACCATCTACTGAGAAACAGACCTGGGAGTGGAATGATCAATCTTCCACTGCAACACCCTGCAACACAACATTGCACTGCTATAGAAATAATGTTGTGACTCAAGATTGCTGCTTGGCCTCAAGCCTGGATGTCGAAAAAATCAGTAAAATACTCTCCCAAGAGGCCTCTCAAGGGAAGAGGTGGGATTCCCGCTCGAGAACACCTAGTGCTCAACAACACTCCAACCCTGCTAAATAGCAAGAGGAAGCCAAAAGTCTAAACATACCAAATAATAATATGACATAACATGAATAGAAAATTCTTTCATCCTCTCCATATATATCAATTGAACCTATTCTAATCAGGTCCCATCTACATTTTCCTCCAAGCTCATGCAAGTTGCCCTCCACCAAATCTGCACAGTTCATCAAGGAGAGGCATTTTATGTAGACAACATGTGTTGAATTGGTAAAAGATGACTGAATCAACATGATATCCTCCTTGTTAACACCTAAATATGCTCCTTTTAGCTGCTTATTCTTCCTCTTTTCACATGAGGAATGTATTTCTTCCTGCCAATGGGCCTCCCTACCCATTTATTCATTTATCTAAAGATAAAATCAACTATAATATTCCATTTAGATGAGGTCTAAATTTTGGGAATATTACATACTCTAGGTCATAATCATAATTTTTCATGTAAACAAACACAATAAATATAATGCCCTCCCCTCCTACATTCACACATGCTGTCAGTTGAATCCAATAGAGGATGAATTCATTGATTCCTTTCATGAAGGAACCATTCATAAGCATTAACCTTGCAAAAATAGAGCATGCAAGCACATGTCTTCCCATCTCCATTACCACCTCATCTCATCTAACATTTCCATTTTCACCTATCATCCTATTCATCATTTTCCTCCTACCATATCTATTGTTTTTCCTCGATTTTTATCGCTCTTAAAATCAAACCTATGGCAATCAAATCATCATGTATTGCTGCTTCACAAGACCTAACCCTACCTAAAATCCATGATCCCATAAAAACCTAGATATGAGTAAAGTATTTGTTTGCATGAGGACATGAAAAGCCTCAGGCATGGGGGGATGTTGGGCCTTGCATATGCCCATGTTTTCATCATCAAACATCATTGTTTATACCCTAAAACCTTAGGTTTTTAGCCCGTGTTATTCCCTAATTCTGTCACTTTTGGCCAAATACTCTCTATGGTTGATTATCATCAATTTCTTCACTTATATATGATTAAATATGATTTTTTCATGTTTTATTGATGACGGTTTTGTTGAAGTACATTTATTACACGATTCCATTGCTGAAATCCCTCACAAGCCAGTTAAATATGAGAATGCCTAATTTGGGGCTTTGGCACCTTTGGCGCGCTTCCGGAGAATATGGGAGAGGTTATTATCAAAAATAATATTATGATACCTCTCCATAAGTTTGATTCCACCCAGCTCACTCATATGGGTCTCTAGAAGGAAATTACCCAAATTTTCCAAATCTATAAAAAAATTCTAAACTGCCAAAGTTCTCCTCAATTGTCATGCAGAGAAAGGCGAAATGAGAAATTCTAGCACATGGGTTTTTATCCTAGTATAGCCAATTAACTAACACTATAATATTTTTTCAAAATCACTTATGGTTGTGGATACATTTAGGAGGATTGAGGTTAATTTATGTAAAATTCAGAAATTTTCATAATTGTCAAAATCTCACAAAACAACCCTATTTTGGATTTTTGGTCAAAGGCATTTGAAACTGCTACAGATCAACACATCACAACTTTTAGAATCAATTTCATCCTATCTCCATGGCTATGAATGGAGCGTTGTTGAGCAACAAAGCTTGGAATGGACAATGTAATCAAATTTAGATAAATTAGTTAGCATAGTAATCTCTATGATCTGATCCATGTGGATCTCTTCTTATTTGTAATTCTCAGGCTGTGATTATAAAGCCTGAATCCAAAAAATTTTAGGGGAGGATGGAGTTAAGTGGTCATTTATTTACTTGCTATTCAAACGAAAGTTGTAAACTCTATTTTAATTCGAGACTACTTCATTATGATCATGGATCTGTGTTGATTTAAGCTTGATGGAATGAAGTGTTGATTGCATTCTTGAGCTAACATTCTGAGAATTTTCCTTCTACTGTAAGTTTTACTTCCCAGCTATGGCAAGGGCCCACCATAGCTTGGGAAGTTTTGACTCATTGTAGGTAGTTTATATATATATATATATATATATATATATATATATATATATATATATAATCAGTTTTGCATCTTAGTTCCCATTGTCTTCAATAAATTCGATCTCCCTATTTCAATTAGTTATTTAATATTTTTTGTGTCGAGAATTGGTTTGGTTTCAATTAGAGAACGATCTTATATGCAGGATTTAACTTAAATAAATTGATTGCTGTAGATTTCGAGATTGATTGCTGTATGATTTTGCCGTGATCATTTTACATCTTAACTTGTTGGTTTGGAGATTGTTGTTGTAGGTGTGCATTCAACATTCTGAATCATTATTTCATCATTGCATATTTAAACTTGCTGGTTTCAAGATTTGTTGTTATGTGTTCAACATTTCGAATTGTGTGTTGATCTCTTTATGTTTAAAACTACCAGTAATTTTCCACACACGCAGGATCCAAGTTGCTAATATTTTTATCTAAAAACACTTGAATTCGAATGAATCTTTCCTAGTGTGTTTATAGATGAACAAGTCAAAATCGAAAAGCTAGTCTCTGCGTTGACAACATAAGAAAAACATACCATATCTCAAATATGCATGATTTTATAGTTTCATTAAATAATTGCAACGAATTATATCATTCCAGTGATAGGGGTAAGAATTGTGTGTTTCTAGCATCAATTTCACAGTGCGATTCTGGTCCTGAGGAATTAATTTTGGAAATTTGTTTTTAATTTGTCAACCTTATTATCACAGAGTGTGAGAGCTTGGTAAAGGATAAAATTTAAATCATCTGCCTGGATGTGAGCTAGATCGAAGCCTGTAGCCACTGTTTGAATTATATTACAAAATTAATTTGAGGACTTCCTTAATTGTATTGGCAGTAGATTTGTTTTTATTTTGAAAAGAAGAGTGCTAGTTTAGGGATTGATCAATGTCAAAAAAGTTTATAAGTCTTCCAACATAGAAGTATGGTTTCCATTGCTTGCTTGGTGTGATCCAGAATGGAGTTGATAGGTTAGGTCTCTTATTCTTTAAATTAGCATTAGGATTACATCATTTTGTTTGGTTTCAATAGTGAGGTATTTTGAAGCTGTCAAAGGATTTATAGGAGTGCATTCTCAACTTGTTTCATTGAGTTAAGATACTTAGGTCGATCCTCAATGCCAAAACTTATATCAACTCATAATCAAAAGCATTAAGTCAGTGTGCAGATCACCTTAGGATTTCAGTTTGAATGCAATATTTTTTGAATTGTCTAGGTGTGAGAAAATTAGGTTTTTTAGAAGTTCCTTTATCAACTGTAAAGCAAGTTAGGGTTTTACTCTTGTATGCAATCTCAAATTTCTATCTTAGGAGCAAGGTGTGGATAAGTGATTTTGAGTTTTTCCATTGAGATTTACATTAGCCTATTAATGAAAATGTTAGTTTCTAGGTTGAATTAGTTCTCATTACGATATCATAGAATAGGGTGTATGCTTACTTCGACTGGAACGTCTCATCTTGTTGACTAGGAGAGAAGAGTTTCAATTATTGAAATATTTTCGAGTAAATTTTCCAGAGTTTGGTTTTATGATTTGACTGATGAGAACTGTAATTGAAATCTTATTTCTTGAGTACAGTTATGTGCTTAAGTAGTGCAGGTTCATCTCAGTTGATTTTAAAAGTGGAACTAGGGTTTGCTGAATGAATTTTCATAGAGTAGATTAAATCCAGCATGAGAGACAGAGTTTTACGCTTTGGTTGATAAGTATGTGAAATAAAAATTTCAAATAGTTTTGATGTTGCAATCTCTTGTTTGATGTCAAAGTAGTGGAATTGGTATAAAGTGTCTTATCATAGGGTTTAAGTAAATTCATCATGTGAGAATAAGGTCAATTTGTAGGTGAATTTAAATTAATCAGTTTCTTCCAAGTGTGGCTTATGAAAGTTAGAATTATGGTTTTTTCACTTTTGCAAAGAAGTGTTGAATTTTTAAATTGAAGATTGTTGAAAGATTAGGTATTTTATTTAGAGTTTGATTTCAGTTCAATCACAAGATGAATTAAGAAAATGGTTAAATGCTCAAGTTAAATTTAATTAGCAATCCTGTGTGGAATGGTGAACTGATCTCTTTTCTACAATTTACGTGTTTATGAGTATTTGTGTGTCTCATTTCTGAATTAATTATTATAAATGAAACATTTAAGGTCTGACGTACAACCTGAATCAAGAAGTGTAGTGAAGATCATGTTTACGAGCTTGGATTGACAAATTAAATGTTAAGAGCTTTAATTCACCAATTAAAACTCTCAACAGGAGGATTAAGCTTGGGGATTTCAACATAAGAGGGCAGGAATGTTTGGAAGATTTGAAACCTTTTGTGGAAATCCAAATCTAAATAGGACCTTTTCAGAACTTCAATGGATAAAGGGACTGCATTGGGTTTAGGCTTCACATTAAGCATTTGGTTTATGGATTCAACAATGATAGTAAAGAATACTTCTTTCTCAGCATTAACAATTGCTATTTGGTCTGGGGAATAGTGAGTTTGACACAGTCTGATGACATCAGGGCACTAATGGGTATGGGGAACTATATATTTGGGAAAATTAGACTCCCAAATTCTCACTTCCTATACTTGGTCCAAAATTTTTTCTTGGCTCCAACAGTGGATCTCAAGAAGGTTAAATTCAGTTACTCAATCAATTATTTTATAGTCTAATTAGCCAAAGGGGTATGTTCAATATCTACAACAGGAGGTTGTAGTGGATTAATGACAATTGTTCTTTTAGAGGCCATTTATGGCTTTGTTTCTTACAATTTAACCTTTCTAGGTCTTGAAACTTTGTTCTTTAGATTTTTATTACACTTATGTAAGAATAGACTATTTACAGAAGGTCTTTTGGCATGACAGAGGTTTCTTTTGGACTGCAACAGTTAAAATTATGGTTTTTCTGCCTCAAATTGTCAATTCTCCTAAAAAATCAATCTTTAAACCTTTTATAGACTTCACAATAGACTAACTAGGGTTTACTACAAACTTCTTTGATGAAACAACCCTAAAAAAGTAAAATCCATGCACAAAGGGATTTTAAACATTTGTAGAAAGATTTTTAATTACTCAAAGGGATTCTAAAAATCTGTAGATGGCCAAATTATCCTCAATTTTGCTTCAAAAACATAATACAGTCTTAGTAACTATGATTTGTCATGGTTTTAGCAGCATAGATGAATATATGAGGAAATAAGGAGGTTTCTTAGGCAGACAGACTTTCAAAAGACTTTAATCCAAGAGTATGCTTCTTTTCAGACGAAGGATGGGTATTTTTCTTGAAAAATACTTGCAAATTTAGGAATTTGACTCAAAAAGAGTTTTCTGGGAGTCTGGAAGCTTTCAAAAGCTCGTTGAGGTGATTTTAAACGCAAACTGAAGGTTTTAAGTGATTGCAACAACAAATTTGATGGATTTCTGTTGGATTTTACCTTTAAACAGGGTCGGAAATGTATTTTTCTAAGTTGGAAATGTTTTAAGAATGAAAATAGAAATAGAAAGGTGAAATGTGTGCAATCGGGTGTTTATAAAGATTTTGGATTAAAGTGTTTGCATTAATCACCTGTTAATTCAAATGGGAAGCAGTTTTGGCGCGGGGAGGTTATTTACCGCTAAGCGGTTATCACACCGTCGGATGGCAATAAATGGTTTTTATCAAATGGATGTGATCCAGTGAAAACATGATGCATGGAGGAGAGATAGCGGAGAAAAACCGCTCATATCGCAATTCAAATTTTTTTTAACGAGCGTGCCATTAAATATGCGATGTGGGTTATAGGACGTTGGATCTGTTAGATGGGTGCGAACGGTCAGGATTGATCGATGGAGTTGCGGGGTAATTGGGCGTGGGGCTCGGGGTCTTTTATGCTGCAGGTTCAATATTTATACGTTAAAACATAGTTTTAACATATATTTCAAAGGTTAACGGGATAGGCGGCATAGGTGTTTTACGATGTTTATTCGACCAATACAACGTATATAGGTGTAAAGTAAACATTGGGGCGGATTTTAATATAAAGGGTTAGTTTAAAGGGAGCGGGGAATATTATCACATGGGGTAATTAAACCATATGATAAACATAAAACTATTAGTTTGGATTTTAATAAACATGAATTAATATAATACGGGATGGGGTATATAGTGGAATTAATATATTAAGTTAGAGTTAATATGAAATGAATGTGCAGGAATGCAAAATACCCTAGTCATAGTGTAAATATGATCTTTTAAGTGGGTTTTCTGCATTGTGATGCCTAACATAATCATTTAACACTTATACTTAGGATAAAGTATGTTTGTGGGTTTTTTGAATGGAATGAGAATTAATTAAAGGGGTTTTTACTTTTCTTAAGTGAAAATGTGTTTTAACTTGGGAAAAGGGAGTGATGTTGAGGAAAAAGGGTTTTTTATCAAGGGGAAGGGCTTTAATAAAGGGAATCTAATACTTAGTGCCAATCAATCAGTAAGCCTTGGGTCCAATCCCAACAAAATTTAGAGAAATGCTCTGAACCTTTATAACTGAAGGTTTTTAATACTGGAGCAAATTATAGGGAGGGAAATTAGAAAATTTCCAGATGATGTTTATTCATGCCTTTGTGTAACTGCTTTCTACCTACCCATCATTTATCCTACCTTTTTTTTACTTTATTTGCATGGGTGCATTTGAGCTTGCAAACCCTAATCCATTTTTATTTTAAAGCAGGAAACTATCTAATTCTAACCTTATTTCATCCAAGGGTTGAGATTAAACTGTGGAGATCCTTATTTATTCTCTAACTATCTACTGATTTGTCAAGTTTAAATTGTTTGACAAGATCTTTATTCTCTATCTATAAACATGAAATTTAAAGCATGAAAAAGTTAAGATTAAACTATTTAACTCATCATGGATTATGGCATTTTGATCAAGCTGCACATAATCATTTATTTTGTAGTAAACGTAAATAGTAGTGGCATTTGGATTTTCATCACTTTAATGTTTTATTTTTATCTCTTTTTTCTTTGGGGTCCATTTTTTATTCTTTTTTTATATTTTTTCTTTTAAGTCCTTTGATTTTTCTTTTAGGACTTTTACCCTCTTTTCATTTTTTATTTTTCAAACATGGGAAAACAACTTGCAAAAAGAAATGTATGTACATATTTACAAGAATAATTAAGGTCAATTCAAAAATTATGAACCCTATTATTATAGGACCCTAATAGTCACTCCACATGGGGATGGCATTTCCTGGTGAAATTTCAAGAACTTTGAGACTAGTAGCCTTTGAATTCTGACTGTGATGGCCTTGTAAATGTTGTTTGAGCTCTGCAATTATTCATACTTATGATATTTTACCTTTAAAATCTTAGGGCCTTCTCTCAACTTTGTTAGGAAAAAATCCAATCCAATCTAAAATCTACAATGTTATGTACAATGAGTAAAGTAAACCAAGTTAATTATTGGTTATTTTTGAAGAGTAGTAATGCTTCAGCATTCTGCCATTGACTCATCCACCTAACAAATCTGATCCATCCATCTATTTCAAAAAGAAATAATTTTTACCTCTGTAACCATAAATCACATAAGTTCCCTTCCATAGGAAATCAAATTTCCCATGTTTACCTTTCTTTTGCCTCCTTGAATCCCACTTTAGAACTTTTTCACCAACATAGAAATCATCTTCTTTACTCTTCTTGTCAAAAAATTTCTTGATATTGTCTTGGATAACTTGAGACTTAAGATGAACCTCTTCTCTTTTTTGTTGTAAGTGAATGGTTTGGTTAATTCTTCTTTGAATATCATTGGTCTCAACTTGTAATTCTTGGATTACCTTCATAACTGGTACTCCTAAGGAAGATGGAAAAACAACATCCATTCCATAAACAAACTGGTAAGGGGGTGTACCAATAGATTTCTTAATGGTGAGTCTATCTGCCCATAAGGAATTAACTAACCTTTTGTTCCAAGTTTTCTTGTTATATTCTAGTAACTTATTAATAATCTTCACAAGGCTTTTATTGGAAGATTCAATAAGGCCATTACCTTGAGGGTAATATGCAGTAGAGTGGCCAAGGATAATGTGGTATTTATGGCAGAATCAATCATCTTTTTGGATTTGAATGCAGCTGCATTGTCAGTGATAATATTTTGGGGGCATCCAAATATTGAGAGTATGTTGTTTTCTAAAAAGGAGATTATGACAGTGCCAGTGGCTTGCTTGGAGGGTATGGCTTCTATCAGCTTAGTAAAATAGTCAGTGGTTGTTAGAATCCACTTATGTTGGGTTGAGGATGGAGGGTGAATTTCATCAATGAAGTCAAGACCCCATTGTTGAAATGGCATTTTTGTTGAGATGGGTATTAAGACAGGGGTAACATCGTTTTCTTTCCTTCAAATATTTGGCACTTATGACAGGAGGTCACATACTTTTTTACATCTGCAAACAAAGTAGGCCAGTAAAAACCAGCTCTCAAGATTTTTTTTGCAGTAGTCTTCCAGTAGAGATGTCCTCCATAGTCACCTGCATGAAATTCTTCTAAAACTTTGTCAGCTTCTTCTTTAAGCAAACAATTCAATAAAAATCCACGATGATCTTACCAAAAGAGTACAGTGTTTATGATACAAAATATTATTGCCTTTAATTTAAAAAATCTCGCTTTTGTTCTAGATAATCCAAGATGAGCTTGTAAATTTAGTAATACAAATACAATATCTGCATACCATGGTGAGCCTGAAAAGGCTTCACTGATCTCTAGAGTCGCCATCTCTTCCTGATCATCTATTTGGGCATTAAAATTAATATCTAAAGCATGACAATTTGATTCAGCCATGAGTTTGGCTAAACCTTAACCTTTTATGAGTTTGGTGGGTTTGATTTCTATGTCATATTCCAAAATTGTGGCAATCCACTTGTCTCTTTTTCCATCAGGCCCATTCTGGGTTAAAATGTCCTTTACAACTGCATTTGGAACATATGCAATGATATGTGAATAAAGAATGTATAGTCTAAAGTCTTTTATGGCCTTTACTAAAGCTAGGGCCTGCTTTTCCATTATGTTATACTTAAAAGTGGCATTTCTGATGATTTTCTAAAGAAAGCAATGGGCTTCTCATAGCCCTGGTCATTTTTCTGTAGTAAAACTGCAACAATAGTGTGTTCTGAAGAAAAAGAGAAAATAATGAAATCCTTTTTAAAGTCAGGACTTATAAGGACTAGTGTTTTTGTTAAGGCTTGTTTAATTGATTAAGATGATTACTTTGCCTCAATAGTCCATTTAAGTACTAAGTCTTTTTCCATCATATTGTTAACTTCCCTGATTATTTCAGCTAGATTTGAGAAGAATATTCTAAGGAAGTTAATTTTACCTAGAAAAGCTTGTAATTATTTAATTTTCCTAGAAGAACTAATATTTAGAATGGCCTCTATTCTTGTTGGGTCTATCCTAATTCCCTCTTTAGATATAATGTGTCCTAGTAATTTACCTTCTTCCAATCCAAAATTTTTTTTCTTAGGGTTTAGAGAGACACCATATTTCTTGAATTTAATAAAGACTTGTCTAAGATGGTCTAAATGTTCATTATCAGTCTTTGAAAATACAATAATTTCATCTAAATAAATCACTAGGAATTCATGAATTTCCTTTGCAAAGGCTATATCCATATCTCTTTGAAAAGTGGCTCTTGCATTCATGAACCCAAAAGGAATTTTTACATACATAAAAGTTCCCCATGGAGTAGTAAAAGTAGTTTTGGGTTGGTCTTCTAGTTGGACTAGAATCTGGTTGTATCCAGAAAATCCATCTAATAATGAAATTCTAGAAGAACCAACCACCCTCTGTAAAATTTGATCCATATTTGGTAAATGGTAATTGTCTTTTAAGGAAAATTTATTTAAATTTCTAAAATCAACACATAATCTAATTTCTCCTATATTTTTCCTAGTGCAAACTAGATTAGAAACCCAATAAGAATATCTGATTGGTGCAATTATTTTGGCATCATACATTCTTTTTACCTCTTTCTCAATTAAAGGCATCAAAACAAGATTAATCCTTCTTAAATATTGTTTAAAAGTTTTTTGGTCTTCTTTTATAGGTATTTTATGTTGTATTATGCTAGTTCCATAGGATTTTAAGTCCTCATAACTCCAAGAAAAAACATCTTGAAATTCCTTAAAAAGAGCTATGCATTTTTCTTTTTCTTCCTGAGGTAAAGCTTTTTAAAGTTTAATCATCTTAGGTTTTAACTCTATACCTATATTACATTCCTCAGTATCAGATCTTACTGGATCCATATTAGGGTTTCTTGCAACATCGTTAGAGTCAAATAGATCTTCTAAAGGAGTTAAGCCTTTTAGTAAAAAGTTGTCTTTGAGGTTCAAAATATCATATTCATCATCTGCTAACTCTTCAATCTCTACTTTTTGTAAATTATCTATGTCTAATTGACTAAATTTAGTAGGCTTAGCAAAATCTAAATTATTTACATCTATTTTATTTAAATCAATCTCACTATCTAAGTTCTGATCTACTGGAAAGTCAGTATCTATATTACAACCCTGAAATTATCCTTCATTGTTCATAACATGATAAATATGTTCATCTTGTGAAAAAAATTTCCAATATTTAAGATTGTTTGGAATTATAGGTCTGTGTTTGACTTCGGCAGTGTATCTATGATTTGGTTGAAATGGTAGATTATAGGTACTAGAAAAAGTTGCTCACCAGTGAGCCTGTATGTTCTGTTTTGTTGGTATTGAAAAAAAATCACATTCTAACAGTTCCTTAATTAAATCTAAAACGATGCCTCTATATCGTCTTAATCTTGGATTATAAACAGAATATTCTCCAGTTATTTGTTTCACAATTAACTCTAAGTCTCCCATAATTGACACTCTTTTACCTCCTAAATTCCTAGCAATCTGCAGTCCTAAAATAAGAGTTTCATATTCAGCCATGTTGTTGGTACATTTAAAATTTAGTCTTAAAGCATGACCTTCTGCATGGTTGTTTTCAATATTATGTATCCAAACTCCTGCTCCTTATCCTAATTTATTGACTGATCCATCAAAATCTAGGTGCCATAATGATTCATTAAAGATGTTTTCACTGTCTGGTGCTTTGTTTTTCTCTTTTAGTTCAACTTTGTTTTCAATTCCAATTTCAGAGTTACACAAAATGAATGAATCCATGTCAGTTGGTGTAGAGTAAATAGGGTAATTTCTTGGTCTTTCTACACTACTCACCATATATTTCATCAATGTTTCTCTATAGAGTTTCTTTGGTTGGCCAAAAACTGATATTGTTGCATATGAAATATCAAGTTGTAGAGATCCCTGCAATTTAGCTCCCCATGAGCGAGATAAGAGCATTACATACTTGGGAGGGATGTCAACAACTACAATGTACATGGGTATGCTTTTACCAGGGTATTGAACTAATGTGACAAACAAATATTTAGTCAAACCTAAATGACAAGAGATCTTTGTAAGGCCTAGTGATATCTAAATTCAGGTTTTCCATTATTTCTTTTGGCATTAAATTGTGTGAAGCCCTTGAATCTAGCATTTCATTATGTAAATTTTGATAACTAAAAGTTAAGCTAATGTAAAATGGTGGAACTGCTCCATCTTGGTGTTTTCCATTAACATCAAGACCAAAAATTAATTCTGGTTGATCATCACTTAGATTTACTAAATCTTCTCCATCATTCATGTTTAAAGTTTCAGTGATAGTTGTTTTGTATAAATCATGTTTTACCACTTCTTTCAAAGGAATTGGTATTTTTAATTTGGCAATTTCAGTTTGGATATTAAATGGAGATTGTGCTTTTCCTAGCTGAATTATCTCTTCTTTTGTAAATGTAGTTTGAGTAGGTTTATCTTCTTTTTCTACGGTTTTTTTCTCATTCTCTGTTTGTGTTTCTACTGTCTTAATATTTTTGGTTTTATTTTTAGAAATAGTTTGAGAAGTAGTAGATGCTTTTGCAGATTTTGTATTTTCAGAAGCTATTTTAGCAATGGCAGCTTTTGGATCGGCTGATTTTGGGTCAACAATAGGTGTTTTAGAGTCCAAAATTGTTGTTTTAGCAGAATTAATTATCTTGACAAAAACATATTTTTGTGAATCTGTTGATGTTTGGACATCATCATCTGTTATGTCAACAATTTTGGGACTAGGTGAAATTTTAGGGCTTGAATTTTTTTGAGATGAACTAGAGTTTTGTTTGTTTTCCCTAGGGAGAATTTGCAGAAGTTTAGTTATGGGAGCTTCTACTGTTTTCTTTGTTTGTGTTTGGACAAATTTATTAGTAGAAGGTTCTATGTTTTTCTTGCTTCTAAGGCTATATTTCTTATGTACTTCATTGATAGCAAACTCATAACCTTGCCTGTAATCAATTGATTCACCAGAATCTAATTGCAGTTGTTGTAAATCATATAACTCCTGATATTCGTGTGCAAGAGAGATGGTGTTATAATAATTAATACCCATTAGATTTATGACATCTTCATCATCTTCATTTTGATGAGAACTTTCAGCATAGTTCTCTTGGAAAGGTGGTCTTATTGTTTGGTCAGGTGCTGATTCTCTAGATTTTCCAGTGTTGGTGTTTTTCCTGAAATTGGGATTTTTAATTTGTTGTTGGTTATCCCATTGTGGCATCCTTTCAATATTATCTAACCTAACCATCATTATCTCTAATGTTTTTGCTAATTGATTTATTTTTAAATCTGAACTAAATGCATCTTCTTTTATTGTTACTCTTCTTTCATTCCTTAATCCAACTTTCTTTGCTAATAGATTTGCCTCTACACTAACAGCATTACTTTGCATATGCTCTAAAGTTTCAGGATTCCTCTCTCACAATTGATAGGCTATGTTTGTATCAAATCCATCAGGGAATTTGATAAGAAAATAATTTGGAGGAGGGTTAAGATTAGTAGAAATTGAATTATAAATGTTGTTGTATCTAGTACAATAATCTTGGAATGTTTCATTAGGTGCTCCTTTTATTCTTTCAAATTTAGATAATATTTGTAGTGGATTTTTATTCTTTTCCCATATATTAAGAAATAATCTATGAGAAACTGCTAAGTCAGCAATACTACCAGCATTTAAACCTTTAAACCATTTTTTCACCTCCCCAGTTAATGTTTGAGCAAAAAGTATCATTTGCACATCAGACTCATCTATTAATGAAGTTCAAAATAGTCTGTCATCTTATTTACATGTTGTTGGACAATGCATTGAGTGGTTGCATCAAATTGAGGTATTTTTCTTTGATAATCCTGGGGCATGTCATGTAACTATGCTGGAAGGACCAAGGGAGCATATCTAGCAGTCATGGCTTGAATTCTAGCTTGTTTAGGAGGTAATTTGGAAGTACTTGGGGCAGAACTAGAAGTATTTACTGATGTAGTTAAGGAACTTGCAGATGATATTGGGATATAAGAAGATGTACTGGAAAATGTGGTTGAGAAACCAAAAGATAAAGTTGGGAAATATGATGAGGTGCTTGGGAATGAGATGTATTGGAAAATGTAGAAGAAAAACTAGTGGATGGAGTTGAGGTGGTGGAGGATGGAAATAATACTCTAGGTTGAAATGGTTGTTTAGGAATAAATGGATCTATGGAATGAAGTGTGGTGGAAACAATGGATGAAGTAGTGGTAAAATGAGATGAACCTTGAGATTCTAAAAGGATGTTATCTAAATGAGTGATTGATCCGGATTTATGCAGGAATGCAACATAATAAACATATAACCATAAATACAGAGATGCAGCAGAAATAACACTTCATTTCATTAATATCGAAGAATTGAAATTTGCTTACAAACAGAATGGAAATAAAACTAGCTAGGGCGCTGGGAGCTATCTCTGAGAGGAGATGTGGCGGCTACAGGCCTTTGAACTGAGTTACAATGAGGCTCGAGGGCCTATTTATTATTGAGAAACAATGGAGAACCCTAAACATCCAAAAACCTAACCCTAGGAGATGAAGCACAAAAACTATGGGCCCCGTTTGGGTAAATTGGTGTTTCAACTTCCAGGGACGTAACTTTGGCATACTATCTCCGTTTGACGCACATGATACATCATTATAAAGCTCTATCCGAGGACTACAACTTTCGGGACAAATTTGATGATCAAATTCGCTAGTAATCCTATGCCCAAAAAACGTCATTTAGGGCCTCAAAACGGCTCCGGAAGTTCAGGACCCGAAAAACTGCTAAAAATAGTAAGTTATGCCGAAACTGAAAAACTGAAAGAGACAATGGTGGGGGGCCAAGTGGAATAGGTGGGTGGCCACCAATATCCACCTGGATCATTCCTCCCCCCTTAGGAAGCAATGGTCCCAATTGCGTTAAGTTCCTCCATGAGATGAGGAAATTTCTGCTGAACTTGGTCCCTGGTGAACCACTTTCCTTGGTGCAGGAGTTGGCCAGCTTTGACAACTCGGTACAGTTGGATCTTCTGTTGGCGAGTGTTCTTAATTTGCATTTCCATGATACAATCTGTGGTCGCCTGTTCCATGCAGTCTGGGTTTAACTCTGTTGGTGTGAGTTGTTCTGCAATGTCTGAGGTGTCCAGTAGAGGTTGTTGGGTGTGGAGCCTGATTATCTTGTTTACTTTGTATCATAGCGTTGGACCCCTGTACCTTAAAAGGGGCGGCAATGCCGCCGGTAATTAATCGCTGCCGTGGGGGGTCCAGGGGGCGCGACAGTGCCTTTCAGAGCCCCCGCCTAGTGGGGGTTCGGGGGCAGCGCCCCCGAAGCTAAAAACATATGTAAAATTGCCTTGTAAAAGTATAGTAATTTCTAGTAAATCTGGGCCGCTCATTAGGCAAATGATCTGACAGTAGAAGTTATGTTTAGATTCGGGTTTTTTTCCCTATAAGGCAACCCCCTTGTATATATGAGGGCATTGTATTGCGGCTGTGCATTATGTGTGTGTATTCTCGGAGCGAGAAACAGAGAGGGAGACTGTGAGAGAGAACAGAGGATATTACAGCGGATCTGCTGTAGGTTTTTTCTCTTCATTTTTGCTGGATAATAGAAAGGAAGGACTGGCTGTTCGGGGTGGACGTAGCCCAAACTGGGTGAACCACGTATATCTGTGTCTCTCTGGTTTTATGTGTTTTGTGTGCTTGTATTTTCCGCATATTTTATGTGTTTCATTGCTCTGTAATATTTAATTTTATAACAACTGGTATCAGAGCCGAAGGTCTATTTGGCTGATAAACTCGCAGGAAAGAAGGGTTCCTGGTTCGAGTGGGAGCAATGGCGGACGATGGTAAGTTTAGGGTCGAGAAATTTAACGGCCAAAACTTTGCGCTGTGGAAGATGCAGATGGAAGATTTTCTGTATCAGAAAGATCTGTACCTACCATTGAACGGAAAAACAAAGAAGCCAGCGACCATGACAGGCGCGGAATGGAACATTCTTGATAGAAAGGCACTCGGAACAGTACGGTTGTGTCTTGCGGCGTCAGTCGCCTTCAATATTTCGAAGGAAACAACAACAGAGGGTTTGATGCAGACGTTGGCGAAACTGTATGAAAAGCCCTCGGCCTCAAACAAGGTATTTCTTATGAAATGACTATTTAATATGAAGATGTCGGAAGGTGGATTTGTTGCAGACCATTTAAATGAATTTAATACAGTTACCAGTCAGTTAAGTTTTGTAGGGGTAAACTTTGATGATGAAGTTAGAGCTCTGTTATTCCTGTGCTCATTACCAGAAAGCTGGAATGGTTTAGTTATGGCCATTAGTAACTCTGTCTCTGGATCTAGTACTTTAAATTTTGATGATGTTGTTGGTGCTATCCTTAGTGAGGAAATGCGACGGAAAAGCTCCGGTGAAACATCGGGTAATGCTTTGAGTGCAGATTCTAGGGAAAGAAGAATGGAAAGAGGAAAGAGCTCGGGATATCACAGTAAATCAAGGAAAGGCAGATCCAAGTCTAGATCGGGGATAGTGTGCTGGAATTGTGGAAAGAAAGGACACCTAAAGAAAGACTGTAGATCTCGAAAGGGAAAAGAAGGAGATACACAGAAAGAAAACAATCATGAAGCAAATGTGACAGGTGATGTGTTACAAGATGCTTTGATTCTTTCTTTTGAAAATGTTACTGATTCTTGGGTTGTAGATTCAGGGGCTTCATTCCATGCCACACCTGATAAGAAATATTTTCATGACTATTTTCAAGGATATTTTGGACAAGTTCGTTTGGGTGATGATAAACCCTATAAAATTGTTGGAATGGGTAAAGTTCTTGTAAAACAACAGAATGGAAACCAATGGCTACTAAAGGAGGTAAGGCATGTTCCAGATCTGAAGAAAAATTTTATTTCAACAGGGCAGTTAGGCAGTGAAGGTTGTGTGACAACTTTCACAGATAAAACTTGGAAGGTCACCAAAGGAGCGTTGGTAATAGCAAAAGGTGAAAAGGTTGGTACATTGTATTTATGCAATGGTATTTCTAACTCTGTTAATGCTTTAACTTCCAAAGGAGTAGATGCAGCATTATGGCATCATAGGCTCGGACACATGAGTGAGAAGGGACTGAAGATTCTTCACTCAAGAAATTTGTTGCCAGGTTTGAAGAATGTTGATTTGGATTTCTATGAGAATTTCATTTATGGAAAACAGAAGAGAGTCATATTTCTCAGAGTTGGGAAAGAAAAGAAGAGCGAAAAATTGGAGCTTGTGCATACAGATGTATGGGGACCTGCTCAGGTATCATCTCTCGGTGGCTCTCGTTATTATGTTACTTTTTTTGATGATGCAACTAGAAAAACATGGATTTATTGTATTCAGAATAAATCTGATGTATTTGATACTTTCAAGAAATGGAAAGCTTTGGTTGAGATTGAGACAAGAAAGAAGTTGAAGTGTCTCAGATTAGACAATGGAGGTGAATATTGCAGCAAAGAGTTTGATAGGTACTGTTCAGAGCATGGAATTCGTAGAGAGAAGACAGTTCCAAGAACACCACAAGAAAATGGTGTGTCAGAAAGGATGAACAGAATAATCATGGAGCGTGCAAGGTGCATGAGATTGCATGCAGGATTGCCTTTACAATTTTGGGCAGATGCTGTAGATACTGCTGTTTATCTAATAAATAGAGGGCCTTCAAGTTCCTTGGATGGTGGTATTCCAGAGGAAGCATGGAAAGGTAAAAAGGTAAACTACTCTTTTTTAAAGCCTTTTGGTTGTGAGGCCTTTGTCCATATTAATAAAGAAAATAGAACAAAGCTAGAGGCAAAATCAAAGAAATGTACCTTTATTGGATATGGTGTTAATGATTTTGGTTATCGCTTATATGATTATGAAAATCACAAAATCATTAGGAGCAGATATGTAATATTCAATGAAAGGGTCTTGTATAAGAATCAGTTGTAGGAAAAGAAACAGGAAAAAGAAAAAAAATAATACACAGTTCTTGATGAGATCACAGAAAAGGTAAAGGTGCCTCAAAATAATAATAATCAAGAGCCACAACAACAACAACCACCACAACAAGAATGTGCACTCACCTCAAACACTGAAGTGTATGAAGATTTACTAGAAGGGTGAGACCTCTGACCAGCATTTCCTTCATTATATTGTTTATTTTGATTATCATGAACCTGAATGTTATGAAGAAGCAATGTGCTGAAAGGGTGAAGAAGTGGAGCTGAATAAGGAAGAAGAGATGGACTCCTTAATGCATAACCAGACTTGGGACTTAGTCAAGTTGCCTGCAGGTAAAACTACATTGCAGAATAAATGGGTTTATAGGCTGAAAGAAGAATATGGAGGAAAATAGAGGTAGAAAGCTAGACTTGTGGTAAAGGGGTTTGCACAGAAGAATGGTATTGATTTTGATGAAATATTTTCTCCTGTTGTTAAAATGAATTCAATCAGAACTATTTTAAGTCTTGTAGCAGCAGAAGATTTACATCTTGAACAGTTAGATGTAAAGACAACATTTCTCCATGGAGATTTGGAGGAAGAGATATACATGCAACAACCAGAAGGATATGAGGTAAAAGGGAAAGAAAAAATGGTGTGCAGGTTAAAGAAGAGCTTGTATGGCTTAAAACAGGCTCCAAGGCAGTGGTATCTAAAATTTGACAAGTTTATGTCTGAACAAGGTTATACTAGATGTCACTCTGATCATTGTGTTTATCTAAAAAGGCAAAATGATGGTAGCTATATTATATTGTTATTGCATGTAGATGACATGCTTGTTGCAGGGTCTAACATGCAGGAAATAAATGTGCTCAAAAGAAAATTGGCAAATTCATTTGCAATGAAGGATTTGGGAGCTTTAAAACAAATCCTTGGTATGAGGATAGCTAGAGACAAGAAAAATTGCAAATTAACACTGTCTCAGAATGAGTACATAGAAAAGGTGTTGAAAAGATTTAATATGCAGAATGAAAAACCAGTTAGTACACCTTTTGCTAGCCATTTCAAACTTAGTAAGGAGATGTTCCCAAAGACCCAAGAAGACATGGATTATATGTCTAAAGTTCCATATGCATCAGCAGTTGGAAGCTTAATGTATGCAATGGTCTGCACAAGGCCTGATATTGCACATGCAGTGGGAGTTGTAAGCAGGTACATGAATAATCCAGGAAAAGAACATTGGATGGAAGTAAAATGGATTCTCATATATTTGAGAGGTACCATAAATCAAGCATTATGCTTTGGTGGTTCAAACATTGCTCTACAGGGATATGTTGATGCAGATATGGCAGGTGACAGATATAACAGGAGGAGCACTACAGGATATGTATTTACTGTAGGTGGAACAGCTGTCAGTTGGGTTTCAAAATCCAAAGTGTTGTTGCACTTTCAACAACAGAAGCCGAGTATGTTGCTGCTACAGAGGCTAGTAAAGAAATGATTTGGTTACAAAGGTTTATGGATGAATTGGGTAAGAAGCATGACATGGGCACACTATACAGTGATAGCCAAAGTGCTATTCATCTTGCAAAGAACTCAACATTTCATTCTAGGACTAAACACATACATCTCAAGTACCATTTCATACGGTCAGTATTGGAAGATGGAGAGTTGAAGCTGGAAAAGATACACACTAGCCATAATCCTGCAGATATGCTAACAAAAGTTGTAACTAGGGAGAAACTGAGAACATGCTCAGTTTCAATTGGTCTTCAAGGATGACGATGAAGATGAGAAACAGCCAGGTCCAAAGAGGAGTCATTTTCCAGCAAATGAAGCAGCGGTGGAGTTGCTACAATCAGTCTCCAAGTGGGAGATTGTTGGGTGTGGAGCCCGATTATCTTGTTTACTTTGTATCACAGCATTGGACCCCTGTACCTTAAAAGGGGCGGCAACGCCGCCCGTAATTAATCGCTGCCGTGGGGGGTCCAGGGGGGGGCGGCAGTGCTTTTCGGAGCCCCCCCCTGGCGGCGGTTCGGGGGCAGCGCCCCCGAAGCTAAAAACAGATGTAAAATTGCCTTGTAAAAGTATAGTAATTTCTAGTCAATCTGGGTTGTTCATTAGGCAAATGATCTGACGGTAGAAGTTATGTTTAGATTATGGGTTTTTGCCCTAGAAGGCAACCCCCTTTTATATATGAGGGCATTGTATTGCGGCTGTGCATTATGTGTGTGTATTCTCGGAGCGAGAAACAAAGAGGGAGACTGTGAGAGAGAACAGAGGATATTACAGCGGATCTGCTGTAGGTTTTGTCTCTTCATTTTTGCTAGATATTAGAAAGGAAGGACTGGTTGTTCAGGGTGGACGTAGCCCAAACTGGGTGAACCACGTATATCTATGTCTCTCTGGTTTTATGTATTTTGTGTGCTTGTATTTTTCTGCATATTTTATGTGTTGCATTGCTCTGTAATATTTAATTTTCTAACAGAGGTGGGAAGTAAGGACGAAGGTGATCCACATTGAAGACTGGGTGCAGAACAAGCAATGGAGGAATACTAAGCTTGAAGGCATTGTTCCCTACAGCTTTGGTCATGGTGTACAGCCCATATCGGAGTAGCCAAAGCTTGCGGTGGGGTCCAGTGAGGCGCTCCTTCTGCAAATGTAGCCATACTTTGTCGCCCACTTGGAAGTTGTGTGGAACCCGATGTTGATCATGGTGCTGCTTGTACTTCGCATTGGCTCTGTCCAATATATCATGAACCTGTTGGTAGATGTGTTGAATGTGCTTGATGAAGCTACTTGCTTTGTCAACTTCAGACTGTACGTGAGCTGAATCGGCCTGAGCAGCTGGAAATGGCATGGCTACGTCAATGGGACATAGTGGCTAGAATCCCAAGCCCACCTGAAAGGGGCTATGGCCAATTGAACTGTGGAGAGCCCTGTTATAACTATGTTGTACATAGGGGAGGCTCTCATCCCATGTGCATGGATGCTTTGAATTTTACATGCGCAGAATGTGTACAATCATTCTGTTGACGACCTCTGTCTGGCCATCTGTTTGGGGATGGAAAGCTGTGGACTTGGTGAGCTTTGTGTCCAACATTGACTAGAGGCTGGACCAAAATGTGCTGAGGAACCCGCTATCTCGATCTGATATGATAGAGTGTGGGATCCCAAAGTGCACCCACACTCATTCAAAGAAGATTTTAGCAGTGGCTTCTGCTATGATATTCTTCTTACAGGCCGCCATAATGGCCATCTTCGAGAATCTGTCAACGACCATGAAAACACAGTCATTTCCATTCTTAGTAGAAGGCAGGCCCGACATGTAATCCATGGAGATGGATTCCCAAGGTCGACTAGGCGTAGGTAGTGGAGTATATAGGCCTTACTTCTTGATGGTCGGTTTGGCAGTGGCACAAGCAGTGCAGGATCTGATGTGCTTCTTGACATCCTTTCGAAGGTTCAGCCAATAGAAATAATTTTTTAGTATTGCTACTATTTTCTCGACCCCGAAATGCCCAGTGACTCGACTGTAGTGTGCTTCCCATATCGTCTTGGAATGCTCGCTTGAAGGAACACAAAGGTGTCCCAGGTGACATAAAAGTGCATCTTGGAGGTGAAAATTTGGAACTTGCGTACCCCCCAAGAGTGCCTTGTAAGTGTGGCCGAGTTTTGGGTCACTCTCATAGAGAAGCGGCCAATCAGAAGTCTCGTGCCCATAAGAGTTGAGCACGGTGGTGAGCGCCACAATCGGTGGTCGGCTGAGGCAGTCTGCAACATTATTGGTGCTACCCTTCTTGTACTTGATGTTCAAATGAAACTGTTGCAGATATGTGGACCACTTCTAATGGCGATCATTCTGCAACTTCCCTCGTGTCTGTATGAACTGCAAGGGCCAGTGGTCTATGTGGATGATTTTTTCCTTCCCCAAAATGTAATGCTTCCATTGTCGACAGGCTTTCACAATGGAATACATTTCTTTGTCATAGGTGGGATACTTGCGAACTGTCTCAGACAATGTCTCACTGTGATATGCCACTGGATGTCCTTGTTGAGTAAGAACTGCCCCAATAACATAGTCAGAGGCATCTATCTCGATCTCAAATGGTTGTTGCAAGTCTGGTAATGTGAGCACTGGGGAAGAACAGAGGCGATTTTTCAATTTTGTGAACGCCTTTTGTTGAGGTTCCGACCAAAAGAATTTTTCTCTCGCTCCTCCCTTGGTGACTTGACTCAAGGGCCAAGTGATATGAGAGAATCCAAACATGAATCTACGATAGAAATTAGCAAGACCCAGAAAGCTGTGAAGCTCTGTTATAGTGGTTGGGGCTGGCCAATCCCGAATGACTTGGATCTTGACTGGATCCACATGCACCCCCCTTTCATCAATAATGTATCCCAGATATTGAACCTGGGTCATGCCAAACGTTCACTTCTCCAAATTGGCACACAACTTGTGTTTCCGCAGTGTTTGGAGGACTTGTCGGATGTGGTGAAGGTGCTCTTCCCAAGTCTTGCTAAAGATCAGAATGTCATCCAAGTACACCACTACAAATGAGTTGGCGAATGGCCGCAAGATGTCGTCCATCATCCTCATGAAGCTTGCGGGAGCATTCGTCAACCCGAAAGGAATGACTAGCTATTCAAAAAGGCCTTCTTTGGCTTTGAAGGCAGTCTTCCACACATCAGAGGGTTCAATTGGTACCTGGTGATACCCAGACTTCAGGTCAATCTTGCTGAAATATTTGGCACCTTTGAGCTAGTCCAGAAGGTCATCAATCCGTGGGATTGGGTACCTATTCCGGACAGTGATCTTGTTTAGTGCCCGATAGTCAATACAGAGTCTCCATGTCCCATCCTTCTTCTGTACCAACACGATCGGGCTCCCACAGGGCGATGAACTTGGTCTGATGTGACCTTTCTGCAATAGCTCCTGAATCTGCCTCTTGATTTCATCACTCTCTAGAACAGAGCGTTGATAGATCGGTCCATTGGGTAGCATCGCACCTGAGGTCAGATCAATCGAGTGCTTGACTTGAAAATGCAGAGGAACCCCTGTGGGTGAGGTGAAGATGTCCCCGTACTCCTCCACAGTGTTATCCATTTTTTGTTGTCGTGTAGAGGAGCCCTGTCTGGAGGTCGTGGCCATAGTATTCTTCTTGCCCTGGGGGCGGATCATCAGGAAAACAAATTTCCTGGTTTGGTAAATGAGCTTACTGCATTGTTTTGCAGTAACCAAAGAGATAGCCGTAGGAGGTGGTACCTCTGGAATCCTGTACAACTTATTTCCCAAAGTAACAATAACAGCACGAGGTCGAGACTCATACACATCATGGCACTTCCACAAGTATGGTTGTCCTAATAATACATCAGAAACATCAATAGGAGCAACATTACATAATACCTCATCCGTGAAGGGCTTGATGCTATAGGGAAGGCGGCACTGCTGGCTGACGCGGAGATCTCGTCCTTGGTGAAGCCACCCGATGGTGTATGGATGTGGGTGAGCTATGGTCGGCAAGCCCAACCGCTTCACAGCGTCTGCTGAAATGAGGTTCTTTTGGCTCCCATTGTCGACAATGAACTGTACCGGGGAGCCCTTTACCCACATTTGGGAGTGGAAGAGACGTTCCTCCTCCTCTGGATCTTCCGGTTCCTCCTTTTGGATCTTTGTAGTGGCAACAGTGCCATTGGGCTCCGCATCAATAATCTGTTTCCCTTTTTCATTCGCCTTTTCAGGTTCTGATTCGGAGTCAGAGCATGCATCTGACTCAGAAGCCCTCATCTCGGCCACTAGCGACTGCTTGGCCCGACACTCACTTGTGTTGTGAGTGGAGCTCTTATGGAATTCACACCACTTTCCCGTGTCCTTCTTTGGCTTTACGGTGTTGTTCTTTTCTTGTGGCTTTGACGGGTTGTCTTTAGCCGCCATGCCTTGGCTCTGTCCTTTGTTCTGCGGTTTGGAAGCACCTTTTCCTTGCTTTTGATTCGCATATCCAAAGTCTCGCTTCTTCTGTTTGAATTTCTGCTCAAACTTGGCAGCATACCGGTATGCCGTACCAAGCGAGGAGATGTCGAGGAACTCCATTTCCTCCTGAATGTATCTGTGCAGACAGCTGCGATACTTTAGCACCAAATGTTTCTCTGAATCTTTGATACCCAACTTTTTGCGCAGGGTATGGAACAGATTCGTCAGCTCATGCACATCTTGATCCCTTTGTTGTCGCAACGTGGTCCATTGTATGTACTTGTCCTCATAGCTCCCCACGGGATAGTACTGTTCCTTGACGGCGTCTTGGAAATAATTCCAAGTTGGTACGGCCGAGAACAGAGAGGGTTCTGTCTGGTCCTTGTTCTCACAGTAGGTTTCCCACCAGTCCTTAACATGGGGGGTAGCTTTGAGGAGTGCAAAAATAATCTTCTCCCGGTCTGAAAAGTCATGAACAGAGAAATATCCTTTTAATAGATTCAACCATCTATCTACGGCATCTGCGTCTATTTGACCCTCAAATATGGGAATGTCAAAATTTACTTGTACCTTAAAGGGAGTCGCAACTCCAGAGTGGCTACTGGATGCAGATGCGCCGCCGGTGGGCAGCCGTTGAAGCATCTGAGCAAAGCTATCCATCATCGCGTTCCTTTATTTTTCGAGGGCCTCCTCGAGCAATATTTTGATAGGATCTCCTGCTCCCTCATCTTTCTTTTCGTCCCCCATGGGCGTCCGTCGAGGTTTGCGAGGCTGATCTTGCAAAGGTTCCACCAGATCAAGCCCTAGCTCCTTATACCCTAACCTCGTTGGGGACATGCAAAGAAGGATCGAGAAAAAGCAGACCGCTCTGATACCACTGATCCAGATTTATGCAGGAACGCAACAGAATAAACATATAACCATAAATACAGAGATGCAGCGGAAATAACACTTCATTTCATTAATATCGAAGAACTGAAATTTGCTTACAGACAGAATGGAAATAAAACTAGCTAGGGCGCTGGTAGCTATCTCTGAGAAGAGATGTGGCGGCTACAGGCCTCTGAACTCAGTTACAATGAGGCTCGAGGGCCTATTTATTATCGAGAAACAATGGAGAACCCTAAACATCCAAAAACCTAACCCTAGGAGATGAAGCGCCAAAACTATGGGCCCCGTTTGGGTAAATTGGTGTTTCAACTTCCCAGGGACGTAACTTTGGCATACTATCTCCGTTTGACGCACATGATACATCATTAGAAAGCTCTATCCGAGGACTACAACTTTCGCCACAAATATCATTCCAGAACGAAATGATATTTGCTGCAGGCACGATGCCCAAAAAATGTCGTTTAGGGCCTCAAAACGGCTCCAAAAGTTCAGGACTCGAAAAATTGCTAAAAATAGTAAGTTATGCCGAAACTGAAAAACTGAAAGAGACAATGGTGGAGGCCCAAGTGGAATAGGCGGGTGGCCACCAATATCCACCTGGATCAGTGGTAGAGGGATTAGGGGTATAAGCTAATAAAGCACTCAATTCGACTGAATGTTGAAAAAGAGCTTCATCTATTTCCTTAAGTATAGTAGCATTTATTGCATCAAGTTTATCATAAACCTCAAAAATATTTGATTCAAAATATACTGAAACAGTTTCCTGCTTATTTTTAAGAAATTAAATAAAATCAAGATCTATAACAGTACTATCTAAGTCACTTTCTGTTTTGTTTCTAAATAAATAATGTTCAAAAATTAAATCAAATTTCATGTCTTGTATACTTGATAACTTCTTTGGAAGGGAATTTTCTCTAACTAAGGAAACTTGATTACCTAAATCCTCTACTTTTTTATTCCTTTTTCCAATTTTGTCAGTATTATATACTATGACAGCAGGTTGTGGATTTGGATTTGACCTGGTATAGTAGACTCTTCTGGAAGCTAGAATTACAAGATTTTCTGAAAATATACTCATAACTTATTAAAACAGTCTTAAGGTGAAAAGATAATGAAAATATTTCCTTTCAGATCTTATTTTAAAACTGAGGATTGGTTAGTTTTCGAGTGGAGTTGGCAGTATGTTATGACTCTAATAATTCCCAAAGTTGTAAGATTTTTTATTTATAGTTTAAAGAATATTAGAGGTAACCAAAAACCTACTTTTAAGCTTTAGGATCTAGCCTTACTAAGGCTTAGAGAGGGTTCTCTCTATAAGATTTAACTTTGCTTTTATATCCGATTTTAGGCTAGTTATATAGGGAAAATTGGTTTTGGGTTTTTGTTTTGTTTTGGTGGGAAAATCACTTAATGAGATGGATAGTTGTGAATATGTAATCCATTGTGAAGATGGAGTGAATGTGTCAAGCAGAAATATTAGGATCAAGGTCTAAAGTCAAATTTTCACAGGGCAAGATAGCAGAGTCACTAAAGATCTTCAAAGGTTGATTGGTGAAGTGGCTTTAATCAGGATAAAGAGAAATTAAGAATTCTTTGATCTGGATAAGGAGGGAAATGGGAGAGGTCAATCAAAATTAGGGGGCAATTAAGGTTTCCCTAGTCTGGATATCAACATAAAACATTTAAATGAAAATGAGTCAATAACAGAGTGCTTTTAACATATTCTGATATAACAATTCGAGATTTCGCATTAAAATTTATAACAAATTTATGAATGGATGAAAAACATAAGAAAATTAATAGATAACAGTAGAAAATACTTCACTTTAGTGGCCCAACACATGTATCTAGTAATATTCTGACTTGAGCTTTGAAATCCAGTATTCTGACTTGAGCTTTCTTAAAAAAAACCCTTAGGTTAAGAATGTTCTAGCTATAGAAATATTCAGGAATTAATCCACACTAATACTTCAAATGATGAAGTATTTATACAAAAATTAATAAAAAATATCCTATAACAGTCCTAAGAATGTTTCTTGGAAAATAAAATATCTTTTTACAAAAATATAGTGACAGCTGCCTAACAAATTGCAATATGTCCTATTTATTGAAATTAAATAGTAATGATGTTCAGATTTGGATGCAGCTGGCTACTAGAGGTGTCCCTCATGCTGGAAATTGATATTCAATTTGTTTTAGGACTTTATCTTTCACCTGATACTCTTTGAAAACTAATAATCTTTATCCTCATACACTTTAACCTACTGATTTTGACTGATTTACTGTTAAAAATCTGTTTTTACTGTGTAAAAAACAACACTGTTTTCATTATTTCTCACTGCAAACTGTCTTTTATAGTAAATATGTGAGCTTCTGCCAAAAATCTGCATCTAGTAATTTAATCTTTGTGAGTTTCCTAAAGTTCTCATCTGCTTTTTTGTACCTTAAAAAAGTTTGTTTGACCACAAAGAGGTGTTTTATCTCATGTTGTAAATAAAACAAGTTTTCAATGCTTTTATGCAGCACTTTACCTGTTGGAATTCATTTCCAAACTAATTTATTCACTTGATTTCTAGAAAATTCCCTTATCTTTTTATCGTAATATTCTTGCTTCATTAGTTTATCATTGATAACAAGAATATTTGGAAGACCTTTTTATCTTAAAGTTTCAAATTTAACCATGAATTTAGTTATGGCCATATCTATATTTTGACACTTTTCTTCCAACTGTTTCATCAAGTTTTTCTTTGAGAGTACTTTTCTTACCTCAAGAATTGTTTCTGTCTTGTAAGTTATTCCTATTTCATCCAATTCTTGTTTGTTCTTAGTATTGAGAAACTTGATGATTTCCAATGCTTCTTCAGGCTTGGTGCCCAGTTCATCTTTAGTATTCAATATTTCTTCTTTAGCTGCCTTTAGCAAGCCTTTCTATTCATATATCACTTGATTTGATGCCTAAGTATCATTGATTGACTCAATGATTTTGGACCATAGTTGATTTTTTATGTATGCCATGGGCTCTTTCAAGGTAAACTCTATTTCTACCTTTTTTAAATGTTCACTTAACCTTTTATCCTTTTGTTCTTCTATTTTAGCATTTATCTGTGCTAATTTCTTGGCATCTTCAAGGTTCTTGATTTGCTCTTTCAACCTGTTTATCTCATTATTCTGTATTGACATGTCTTCCAAGGCTTTAATGAGTTTGATGGCCTCATCTGACTATTGAACTGCTGAAGTGGAAGATTCAGTGGCAGAAGTAGTAGAAGAGGTAACTGGCACTGTTGTGGCCAATGGGAGCTTAGGAGCTAACTCTTCTGCTAGAGTTGAATGAAATGTTGTTTTCACCATAGGAATAATAGTGGGAGGGACATTTTGTGTTTCTGTAGCTTCTTTTTCTTGGACTAGCTTTTCCATCTCAATTTCCATCTCCTTGATTTGTGCTATCATCTATAATATGAGACTCATCATCTCATCCTTTTGGTTTGATTCTTGTACAATCTCCTTAGCCTGTGGATGCTCTGTTGGGGGTAATTTCATTTTCTTTCTGAGTGCTACAAATATCAACATTTTTCTTCTTCACCAATTCTTCTGTAGCTTTCACATTAGAAGGGTCATAACCCACTTCAATCACTAATTCCTCTAAAGACTTGATTCTGGTGTCTTTAGCATATGACGAAGCTTTTTAAACCTTAATTTGATCTCTTATATTTGTCAAAGTATTCTGGAGATTTTGGACACTCATTGATTTTTTTGTTCATGGTATAATATAACATTTCTGAGCTTTGCTTCTGGAATTAAATCTAGTCCAAGGGATGAATGCCTTGGACTAGTACCTCAAAGTCAACCTTCTTATAATATGTTGTTGTTTTAGGTGTTGGTACTGTAGGTTGAAGTACTGATATTATCAATTTCTTATTTGTATAATCAAAGGATGAAAGAAGCCTATTTTGAATCACTGTTGTCTACTTCAAGTATTGTGAATAGATTTCAACTTTTATCTCCTCATTTTTGGCCTTGATATGTTTATACTTTTCTTTGATATCCATGTCTTTATCTTCTGCCTACTGTGATGAAGATGCTTCCATAATTTTCTGTTTCTAAATCATCTGTGTGTTATAAGTAGTAGGTTGCTGCTCATTTTCAATCACTGTAGTAGTCACAATGTATTTCTCTGGATTTTCTTCATTTAAAACCTCAATTGTTTCCTTTTCTTTGTCTGTTTGATTTGTCTTTGTTTTCTTGGTGTACCTTATCTTAAACTTGGTTTTTGTGGTAGTTTTAGCAGTATATGAGCCTTATTCCATTTTCCTTTTTGTACCTTTGTCTTCTTTATTTGATGTTTGCAGAATGTGACTAGCATCACTATGCTTGATATATTCGATCAATGTATTTTGTAACAACTCTGTTTGGTTAGAAAACTTCTCAATGTCAGGCTTCTTGTCATGGATATAAGGGGTTAATTTACATTTCACCCTCATATTACTGATTATACCACATGGATCATAGCTCCAAAGGAAACTTTCACTGAACTTATATTCTAACAATTTTTTTGTTGCATCTGCACCTGCTTCCCTGCTATTGCATATGAAAGGACCCACTTGGTTTTTCAATTTGAACTAAGTTTTCTTCTTAGCAGCCAAAAATTTTACAGAATCTGAGTTTATAATTTATCTTATATATTCCAGGGCAAAAAATCTCATTTGTAGATACTTTGGTAATTTATAGGACAAGAGGTTTGACCCATAAACTCTAACCTCAGTGTGGTTTTGGTATAAATACCAATCACCTGTTATGCTTTGCTCTGATAGTTGTAAAACTTTCTTAATTTCATCACTTATCTTTGGTTGCACATTTTTCTTGAGAATATTTACTAATGGGTGAATGAAACAATCTGTGAAGTCTACATATGTGAACTCAGTTGACTCCTTTCTGATTAAGGAAGTCCATAAAATAACTGACAGTGGATTTCCTTCTATATCCAACTTTTGAAGATTTATTGGAAACTTATCTAACTGGAAGTAGAGAAACATATGGAATAGGAGTGAGGTATATTTGAAAACACCATTAGTAGTAAGTTTTACAAGTGATCATGAATACTATCAGCTATATACTCAACAAAGTTATAAATTATTGCAGGGGGCTGACCAGGCACATAGATGGACAAAAAACAAAGTATAGATTCATTAGTGTGTTCATCACTGGAGTAACCAAGGATAAAAGACAACATTGAGATAATTTGTCTTGATCCTTTTGGGAATTTTGAAGAGGAACAGGGAGGATTAAGCTTGGGGATTTCAACATAAGAGGGCATGAATGTTTGGAAGATTTGAAACCTTTTGAGGAAATCAAAATCTAAATAGGACTTTGTCAGAACTTCAATGGATAAAGGGACTGCATTGGGTTGAGGTTGCACATGAAGCATTTGGTTTATGGATCTAGTAGTGATAGTAAATAATACTTCCGTCTCAGCATTAACAATTTCTCTTTGATTTGGAGAATGTTGAGTTTGACACAATCTGATGACCTTAAGGCACTGATGGGTATGGGGAACTACATATTTGGGAAAATTAGACTCCCAAATTTGCACTTCATCTACCTGGTCAAAATATTTCTCTTGGCTCCAGCAGTGAAGCTCAAAAAGGTTAAATTCAGTTACTGGATCAGTGATTTTATAGTCTATATCATCCAAAGGGCTATGTTCAACATCTACAATAGAAGGTTGTAGTGGATTAATGACAATTGTGCTTTTAGAGGCCATTTATGGGTTTATTTTTTACAATTTAACCTTTCTAGGTCTTGAAACTCTGTTCTTTAGGTTTTTATTACACTTATGTAAGATTAGGTTGTTTACAAAAGGTATTTTGGCATGACAGAGGTTTCTTTTGGACTGCAATAGGTAAAATTATGGTTTTTCTGCCTCAAATTGTCAATTCTGCTAAAAAATAAATATTTAAGCATTTTATAGACTTCATGACAAACCAACTAGGGTTTAATGCAAACTTCTTTGATGAAATAGCCCTAAAATAGTCAAATTCATGCACCAAGTGCTTTTAAAAATTTGTAGAAAGATTTTTAATCACTCAAAGGGCTTGTAAAAATCTATGGATGGCCAAATTATCTTCAATTTTGCTTCAAAAACATAATAAAGTCTTCAGTAATTGTGATTTCTCAGGGTTTTAGCAGCAGAGATGAATATATGAGAAAATAAGGAAGTTTCTTAGGAAAATAGACTTTCAAAAGGCTTTAATCCAAGAGTATGCTTCTTTTCAGATGAAGGATGGGTATTTTTCTTGAAAAATACCTACAAATTTAGGAATTTGACTTGAAAAGGTTTTCCTGGGAGTTTGGAAGCTTTCAAAAGCTTGTTGAGGTGCTTATAAACACAAAGTGGAGGCATTGAGCAGTCACAATAGAAAATTTGATGGATCTCTGGTGGTTTTTACCTTCAAACAGGGTCGACAACGTCTTTTTCTCAGTCGGAAATGGTTTAAGAATGAGAATAGCAATAGAAGGGTGAAATGTATGAAATCAGGTGTTTATAAAGATTTTGGATTAAACAGTGTTTGCATTAATCACCTATTAATTCAAATCGGAAGCAGTTTTGGCGCGGGGAGGTTATTTACCGCTAAGCGATTATCGCACTATCGGATGGCAGTAAATGGTTTTTATCAAACAGATGCGATCCAGTGAAAACATGACACATGGAGGAGAGAGAGCGGGGAAAAACCACTCATATCACAGTTCCAAAATTGTTTTTCGAATGAGCCATTAAATTTCCGATATGGGTTATAGGACGTTCGATCTGTTGGATGAGTGTGAATGGTCAGGATTGATCGATGGAGTTGCGGGGTAAATGGGTGTGGGGCCTAGGGTCTTTTATGCTACAGTTTCAATGTTTATACGTTGAAACGTAGTTTTAACATATATTTCAAATGTTAACGGGATAGGCAGAAGAGGCATTTTACAATGTTTATTTGATCAATAGAACGTATATAGGTGTAAAGTAAACATTGGGGCAGAATTTAATATAAAGGGTTAGTTTAAAGGGAGCGGGAATATTATCAAATGGGGTAATTAAACCATAGGATAAACATAAAACTATGGGTTGGGATGTTATTTAATAAACATGAATTAATATAATATGGGATGGGGTATATAGTGGAATTAATATATTAAGTTAGAGTTAATATGAAATGAATGTGTGGGAATGCAAAATACCCTAGGCATAGTGTAAATATAATCTTTTAAGCGGGTTTTCTTCATTTTGATGCCCAACATAATCATTTAACACTTATATTTAGGATAAAGTATGTTTTTGGGTTTTTTTGAATGGAATGAGAATTAATTAAAGGGGTTTTTACTTTTCCTAAGTGAAAATGTGTTTTAACTTAGGAAAAGGGATTTTAACTTAGGAAAAGGGAGTGATGTTGAGGAAAAAAGGTTTTTTATCAAGGGGAAGGGTTTTAATAAAGAGAATCTAATACTTAGTGCCAATCAGTCACTAAGCCTTAGGTCCAATCACAACAAAAATCAGAGAAATGCTCCGAGCCTTTATAACTGAAGGTTTTTAATACTCGAGAACATTGTAGGGAGGGAAATTAGTAATTTGCACGATGATTTTTATTCATTCCTTTGTGTAACTTCTTTCTACCTACCCATCATTTATTCTACCATTTTTTACTTTATTTTCATGGGTGCATTTGAGCTTCCAAACTCTAATCCATTTTTCTTTTAAAGTAGGAAACTATCTAATTCTAACCTTATTTCATCGAAGGGCTTATATTAAATTGTTGAGCTCCTTAGTTATACTCTAACTATCTAGTGATTTGTCAATTTTAAACGGTTTGACAAGATCTTTATTCTCTATCTATAAACATGAAATTTAAAGCATGAAAAAGTTAAGATTAAACTATTTAACTCATCATGGATTATGGCATTTTGAACAAGCTACACATAATCATTTATTTTGGAGTAAAAGTAAATAGTAGTGGAATTTGGATTTGAATCACTTTCATGTTTTATTTTTATCTCTTTTTCTTTGGGGTCCATTTTTTATTCTTTTATTTTAATATTTTTTCTTTCAATTTCTTTGATTTTTCTTTTACGACTTTTACCCTCTTTTCATTTTTTATTTTTCAAATATGAGAAAAAAACTTGCAGAAAGCAATGTATGTACATGTTTACAAGACTAATTAAAGTCAATTCAAAAATTATGAACCCTATTATTATAGGACCCTAAAATTGTGATCACACCAATTTTAAATTACGTGGAATATGAGTCATCATTGGTGGAACAAGATTGAAACTGATCTAACTACCAAAGTTTTGTAATAAAAGACATGCCACCATTTATATCCCATGAGTTTTAAAACAATATTCTTTTACAACATGACACATAAATAATATATAATTTTATTGTGTTGTGTTATGAATACATTCATGACAGTCGTTTGGATTTTATTTGAGTGGTTTTACTAATGCATTACACCTTCGACCCTTCACTTTTACAACTTTTCTGCCCTTCGTGAAATCCCCCCTATGTGACATTTGCTCCATGGTAAAACATTAAATAGAATTAAATTATCACATATATATTAAAATAATACTATTTACAATTTACGATCGTTGGTTTTATAAATGTTGTATTTATGTATTGGAACATAATATATAATATAAAAGAACACATATTCTTTATTTATTTATGTTTATAATACCTACAATATAAATATCTATAAATATAAATATAAGGTGTTTTATGTTTTATAAAGTTTATCATATAATATATTACAAATTTTTATTAATAAAAGTTTGTAATATTTAATAAATATATCGTTAACATATTTATATTAATTTATTAGTTTAGAAATATGTTTTTTTACACATTATTTATAAATAATAATTGGATTGATATAATAGCTTTTATGGACATAATATATAGAAAAATATAAAAATATCAATATCCATACATATACAACAACTTGAGAGTAGGAAATTCTAAAGAAAGAACTCATCGAAGCAAAGGAATACAATATTTCAAAGAATAAGTCTAAAACCATCAAAATTTCATTCATTGGAAAAACTATCAAAAAGAGGGGGGAAATGGGGAAATCAAAATGGTTGCGCAAAACCACTCAAGGTCAAGAAATTGAATTGAAAAACTCAAGGATCATGTTGACAGTATTGGAAGCTACCAATAGGGAAGGGGGTCTCCCCGATGTAAAGTCCCAATTAAACCCCGTGCCATTTAGAGTAGGAGCCCCAAACCAGAATATGGTCGGTTGTCAAAGTGGTTTCAAATATGTGCCTTGGATGCGATAAACACATAGATGAGATATAAATGACTTTGGTGACAACAAGTGTATGAATTTTGTGAAGTGTCAATTGTAATGCATGAAAGTTTCAATCACATTGGAAGGAATAAAGTGAGCCCGTTAGAAGCAAGTAATAGTACTAGCTTAGAATGGACACACGGGAAACACAAAAGGATCATTAGTTAACCTAAAAAATAGTTCACAAGATAACATTGATCGCAATAACATAAATAACACACAATCAATAGGATTCATACTAACGAAAACAAATTACTTCATAATAATTAGTGTAAATGAAAAAACACATATCACAAATATAAAAGAACAATCTTTCTACATTCATGACATATGCATGAAGATGTTCTACCTCTAAGATTTTATTATAGTGAAAGTTCTAGGCATACAATTACATGGAAAAGACACTAGACCCAATAGTGGAACATGAAGCCAACACTTATTTCTCCAAATAATGATATTCCTCCTACGGAAAAATAGAGAATCCAAGACTCTAGTTCAAGGCTTCCAAGATTTCAGTTCCAAGCCCCTTGCTTGAGTTATGAGGGTTTATTTATAAAAAATGATATGACTCTTCATCTCCCTTTGTGATCTTTGGTCTACCCTCATGAATCGTTTACTTCATTTGTATTTTACTAACTAATGAATTTTCATAATCGAAAATTCACACTTGGACTTCCACTTACATATTTATTTCAAATACAAGAATAAAAAAACCCATATAGGAAAAAATGTGTAGAGCCTAATAACACAAAATAGACACATTAAGCTTGAGTTTGAGGAAACTCTAGCTGAACAACTTCAACTTGTAAATATTCAGTTACATAGTGATGCCAAGCTTTACATTGTGCGATGGTATCCTCAAACTTTGAAAGAAGATTAAGTTGGTACTGGACTCTAGCTTCGATCACATCTGGGTATATGGTTTTGGATCCATTTTGTATATCCTTCTTTAACAAGAACAAAATAGTATCGATCTTAGTAGGGCCAAAAATATATTTATGCTGTTGGAAAAATAAGAGCGGGGGGGGGGAATCAAAAGATTTATGCGTGTAACAAAATTTACTTTTCCTTTCTAAAACCCATACGCTACTTTTTTGAAGCCAACTAGTGTATATACGCGGATACCCTTCACAGAACTCGTGTATGTCCAGAGATCTAATTATGCATTCAATTCTTAACTCAGATCATTGTATTATTCATTCATCAGTTATTTCAGGAAACAATAAATAGGTGCAGAAAGAACAGAATAATCATCACACATATGCAACACACATGAACACCAGGATTTTTAGGTGGAAACCCAATTCGGGAGAAAACCACCAATGCCGTAGTCTCAGTCTTCAATATTTATTATAAAGAAAAACTTCTTACAATCATGTACTGGTGCAGACTTATACCAGCACGCAGGCACCCACCCGCAGAAGGCTACAACCTTCTCTCGTTTACCAGCCTCACCTGGAAGGGAGCTACAACCCCCTGCTCTCGTTTACCAGCCTCACCTGGAAGGGAGCTACTACCCCCTGATATTAGCACCAGCCTCTTCTAACAGAAAGCTTCTACTATCAGACTAAAGGCTTCAACCCTCAAATCCAATGCAGACCACGTTTCATTAATTTTCACACTGGATCAAATAGCTTCAACACAATTCTTCACTTATCAACAAACATCCCTTTTCATTTCATCAGTTAGAACAGTGAAACCACTGTAACCAGAATATCAGAGATAGCCCATATTTCAGAACATATATGCAGAATCTCAATCAATTCAAATACCATACGCGCTTTTCCTTAAACAGACCCGCGTATACACGCGCCTTTACTGAAGTGAACCCGCGTATACATTTGTGCAACTTACTAGAAAAATCCTAACAGTCCATACGCGCTTTTGTCTCAATGGAGCCGCGTATACACGGGCTTTTCACGAAACGAACTTGCATATAGATCTATAAAAGATAAATTTTGCAGATCAGACCAGATCTATGAACTTACCCAGATTTCTTCAACTTCTTCAACAAATTTGCGCCAGGTCTTCATCACTTCTTTTCAGATCAACCAAGAGATTCACTATTTCAAGATCTAGAGATCTTGAACCTTCATTATGTTCATAGATGCCTCATAGATTCAGATCTATCAATTAAGAGCAGAGTTCAACCATGCAGATATACTTCAGAGTGAAGTATTCATTAAAGCTCAGACACATGCACACCTTGCACAATGAAATTCTTCTCCTTATATAGATTTAGACTTTTTCAATAGTCAAAAACCACATTACTTCCGATGGTTTTCCTGGATGGGATCAAATAGACAATCCAGCACTCAATACAATGGGTCAATACCATGGTAATGCCCCTTAGTATTCTAAATTTGGAGCGCAAAAGACCATACGTGACTTGGCACGTACTTTTCCGCGTGCATACACGCTTTCTCCTTGACAAACCCGCGTATGCCTTGTAACACACATTTTTCATCATTGCTTTAGCCCTCACTGATATTTCCTTCTCTGGTACTTCTGAGCTACTTATATAACATCAGATTTACATCATTAATAAACTCATCAAGCATCTTCATTAAGTAGGTTGCCATCATTTTCATCAAGATGGTTGCCATCAAGGACAACATTTAGCATCATATTGCCAACAATCTCCCCCTTTGGACTTGATGGAAACCATGATGGTGTTTGATCACTATATTAAGTAGAATGATATTCTCCCCCTATTCAAAACACCATGTCACTATCCCCCTTTGACATCAAGGGCAAAGGGCGGATAAAAACCAACACAAGGTTTTTTTGTTCATGTAGATAGAAGAGCGCTGTAAATCTGATGTGCACTGAAGTTACCATGCTCCCCCTGAGTTCATGTTGAAAGTTAAAACATACTTTTCAATGTAGTACATGACTCTATGACCTTCCTATCACCAAGGACTCATACTTACATCAAAGATCCAACCAAGTGGATTTACATATGAGACTCAAAGACCCAACCAAGAGGGTTTAAAAATTAGAACAAGTCCTTACATGACTGAATATTACAATTTTACATCATAGGGATCATCATGACCTTTTCATCAAGTTACAAATATGATTTTTCATGACCAATATCAGAAGGACCTCAAGAGAGATCATATTTCAAAATCATAAGCCAACAATGCATAATACCCAGCAAGGCTAATGCTCCCCCTTAGCTTGTGCATCCTGAACACTTTTCAACAGAAGATCATCAAGGCATCTTTACCCAATATCAAAGAATGAGACAGAAATACAAGAGATACAACTTCACCAGAGATACCATATAGCATCAGAGATATCAAACAGTGCTGCAGATGTGCTGTAAAATGCTGACCCCAACCAAAATTTGTCAGCAACTGACCATACGCGGTTTTCTGTGGATAAAATCGCGTATATACGCGACTGTCTTTCAGGAAACCCGCGTATCCAATTTGATCTTCTAAATTTAAGCAATTCTAATTTTCTTCACAGCAGAGACTACTCCCAGATTCTGTCTGAGATATTCGAATGCTTCCCTGGGCAGAGGTTTGGTAAATATATCAGCAACTTGTTCTTTGGAGGGAACATACTCCAACTTCACCTTTTGTTCAAGCACTTGTTCACGTAAGAAGTGATACTTGATGGGAATGTACTTGGTCTTTGAATGCATAACTGGATTCTTGGAGATACTGATGGCACTTGTATTATCACACATAATGGAGATAGGAGATGTACATTTGATTTGAAAATCTTGCAAGGTTTGCATCATCCAAAGAAGTTGAGTCCAAGAAGACGCGACAACCACATATTCTGCTTCTGCTGTAGATAAGGCAATAGAATTTTGCTTCTTGCTGAACCAAGACACTAACCGGGGTCCCATATAGAATGCACCACCACTAGTGCTTTTCCGATCATCAACATTTCTAGCCCAATCTGCATCAGTGTAAGCATGAAGAGTAAGATCAGCATTCTTTGGATACCATAGTCCAAAGTCTTGAGTTCCTTGCAGATATTTGAATATTATTTTAACTGCCTGAAGGTGAGACTCTTTTGGATTATCTTGGAATTGTCCAACAATCCCAACTGCATGCATAATGTTCGGTCTTGTCCCAGTGAGGTAAAGTAGGCTTCCTATCATTGATCTATATTCTGGTTGATTCACCGCGAGAGAATCATCATGAGAACTGAGATTACATCCAGTTATCATTGGTGTACTTACAGGTTTACATTCTTCCATGCCATACTTCTTCAGAATTTTCTTAAGATATTTTTCTTGAGATAAGAAGATACCAGTTGTAGTTTGATGCACTTGCAAGCCAAGAAAGAATGTTAGTTCTCCAAGTAAGGACATTTCAAATTCTTGCTGCATGACAGAAGCAAATTTCTGACTCATAGATTCTTCATTACTTCCAAAAATGATATCATCAACATATACAACTACAATCAATAGTTTATCATTTTCAGTTTTTGTGTATAAGTTGCTATCAGCAGACCCCTTTGAGAATCCTTGTTGATGAAGATATTTGTGAAGCCGATAATACCATGCCCTTGGAGCTTGTTTGAGACCATATAAAGTCTTTTTAAGTCTACAAACAAGATTTTTGTCGTTGCCCAAAATGAATCCTTCCGGTTGTTCTATATAAACTTCTTCTTCTAGATCACCATTGAGAAATGAAAATTTAACATCCATTTGATAAACTTTGATTTGTTGAAAACTTGAAAAAGCAAGAAACATTCGTATGGCTTCAAGTCTAGCTATAGGAGCAAAAGTTTCTTCAAAGTCTATACCTTCTTGTTGAGTATACCCCTTGCAAACCAGTCTAGCTTTGTTTCTTATAACATCCCCATTCTCATTTAACTTGTTCTTGAATACCCATTTAGTTCCAATGACATTTTTATCATGTGGTCTTGGCACCAATTCCCAAGTGTGATTCTTTTCAATTTGATCAAGCTCTTCATTCATGGCTTGAATCCAACATTCATATTTGCAAGCTTGATTGACATTGTGTGGTTCAATTGTGGATAGAAACGCTAGATAGCTAGAAGATCCCACAAGAGTCCTCCTTGTTTGTACACCTGATTCCTTGTCTCCCAAAATTTGAGATTCAAGATGATTCTTTTGAACATATCTGGATGGAGCCTTTTCAGATAAATCATCTTCAGGTTCTTCATTGGATCCACTATCTATATCATTTCTATTTGATGTAGAAGGACAAAATTCACCATCATCTTCTTCTGTTGTTTGTTTTTCTTCTTTAGGAGCTGCAGGAGACTCATCAATAACAACATCAATACATTCAACAATCTTTCGAAGCCTTTTATTGTAACATTTGTATGCTTTGCTTGAGGATGAGTAACCAAGAAATATCCCTTCATCTGATCTAGGTTCAAACTTTCCAAGATTTTCATCATTATTTTTGATAAAGCATTTACTTCCAAAAACTCTAAAATGCTTCACAGTGGGAGAATTACCATACCAGAGTTCATATGGAGTTTTGTCACTATTTACCCGAACATGAGCCTTGTTGAGAATGTTAGCTGCTGTATGTGCTGCTTCACCCCAGAACATGTCAGGAGTTCCATAATCATCAAGCATAGCTCTAGCCATTTGTTGAATTGTTCTATTCATTCTTTCTGCTACGCCATTTTGTTGTGGAGTGCCTGCTACAGAGAATTGTCTTTTTATGCCATGTTGTTCACAAAATTCAAAGAATTCATTTGATGTATATTCTCCTCCTCGATCATATCTAAGACACTTGATTTTTAGATCTAATTCATTTTCTACCAATGCTTTGAAGATCTGAAATTTTTCAAATGCTTCATCTTTGTGTTTAATCAACCCGATCCAACACATTCTATAGTAATCATCAATAAATAAGATATAGTATTCTTCCCCACGTGGTGAAATTTTCTTCATAGGTCCACATATGTCAGTATGAATGAGTTCAAGAGGCTTACTTGATGATCCTTCTTTGGCATTAAATTGTACTCTGGTCTGCTTACCGAATTGGCAAGATTTGCATATGATACTCTCTGGTAGAGTAATATTGGGAAGACCACGAACAACTTGAAGTCTACTTGCTTTGTTGATTTGAGAGAAGCTCAGATGCCCCAGCCTTCTATGCCATAGCCAATTTTCTGAAGATTTTCTCAAGTAACATTGATCTTTGCAGTTCTTCAATACATACAGGTTTCTTGGAGTTCTTTTTCCTTTTATAATAGTTTTACCTGTATCAAGATCACGAACCACACATTCTTTTGAACTAAAGACAACTTCTGTTCCTTGATCACACATTTGACTTACACTTAATAGGTTATGCCTTAATCCATCCACATACATGACATCATTAGCCTTCACCTTTTCTTTTAGAAACACGGACCCTTTTCCTTTAATTACAGCAGGAGTATCATTTCCAAATTTAACTTTCTTTTCCTTTTCTAGGGCATTATATGCAAGAATTTTGATTTTGTCACCTGTCATGTGTCTTGAGCACCCACTATCAATGTACCATTGATTTTCTTCACCTTCTGCAAATAACGCTATCCCACAATTTTCAACCTGTAATTCCTTCTTTTTCCATACTTTGGAACTTGAAGGAAAATGCTGTTTTGGCCGGACTTTGCTCCTGCATTCAAATTCTTCATGGCCAAAGTTGTTGCAATAAGCACATTCAACTTAATTTTGAAGAGGAGAAAAGTTTTTATAGGTGTTATTCTTTGGTTCAATATCCATCCTTTTCTTTCTTGCTTCTCTTGTCATGATGGTTTTATATGCAAAACATTGAACAGCTTTATGACCAAAATTGTGACATGAGAAACATTGTCCATTGAAGTAGAAATTTCTGCGATCTTGAAATTTTTTATTTGAATTTACCTGTTGATTGTTGCTTCTTTGAGAGATATCCCTGTTAGTGTTCCTTGTATTGTGATGATCATGCTTTACCTATAAAGATTCTTTACTCCCTTGCTGAGTGGCTGAATGTAGTAAACCAGTTGTAGCTGCTTTTAGATAGTTTGGTGTTGAAGCCTGAGAAGATTCTCCAGTATATCCAAGACCTGTCTTAATAAGAGGAGAACGTTGAACCTTGATAATCTCATCTAAGGTTTCAGATCCTTTAGCAAATCTAAGATTCATAGTCTTTACTTTCTCAAGCTCTTTTCTTAGACTTACTACTTCACATTCTAATTTTTCATTATGTTTCTTTGCTTCGTCATTCTGCCTTTTCAGAGTCTCTATGATTATTTTACTTTCTTCCAATCATATTTTGAGTTGATTGTTTTGATCAAGAAAATCATTGTCATCTAGAGCATCCATAAAAGCATCCTTATCATCTCTAGAATTATTTTCAAATGCCATGAGAAGTCTAAGATCTTGTTCACATTCTTCCTCACTATCAGATAACCCATCACTGTCTTCATTTGTATAGTAGCTTTTCTTAGTGCTAGATCGGTTCTTATTCCTTCTTGATACTTCTTTCTCTTTAGCAGATGTTTCTTTATAAGGAAATTTTGCAGCATAATGACCAACTCTTCCACAATTAAAACATTTGAAAGGAAGCTTACCTTTGAATCTTCCGGTTCCTAGTTGGAGTCTTCTCACAAAGTTTGCCTCATCTTCTTCTGAGATATATCCTGATCCTTCTTGTTTTTGAACTTCTTTCCCTTTTGTAGAAGCTTTAAAAACAGCTTCTTTGACTTTATATGGTCCTCCTCTCCTCATTTCATATGCAGTCAATATGCCATGAAGTTGCACCACGGAAAGATTTTGAATATCCTGTTTTTCTTCAAGGGCAAAAACTTTTGATTCAAATTTTTCTGTTAGCGATCGTAAAATTTTCTCAACCAAAGTAGTGTCGGATATTGTTTCACCCAAATTTCTCATACGATTTACAACATCATCAATACGTAAAAATAAACTGGCAATACTTTCATCGCTATGCATCTTTAAATTTTCATATTCAATTATGAGAGTTTGGAGTTTTTCACTTTTTACCTTTGCATCTCCTTCATAACTTAGAATGATTTTGTCCCATATTTCCTTTGCTGTATTCAGCTGCATGACTTTGAAAAATTCTGATTCAGTTAGACTTCCTGTTATAGCATTGACAGCTTTTGCGTTTGATTCATAATTCTTCCTTTCAGTTGGATCTGTTGGTGTAGCGGCTGGATATTGATATCCTTGTTCAACAATGGCCCATACATCAGCTCCCATAGACTGAAGATAGGATCTCATCCTCACTTTCCAGAAGATTAAATTTCTTCTGTTGAAGAGCGGGGGCTTGATAGATGCTGTTCCCTCATGATTGCTCATCTTGCTTGATCTTCCTTCTAGCGGCTAAGCTTTTTCAGAAGGACCTGCTTTGAAACCAATTGTTCAAAAAATACTGAAAAGGGGGGGGGGGGGTGAATCAGTATTTTATGCAGACAATAATTTTTTTTTTACTTTTCCTTTCTAAAACCCATACGCTACTTTTCTGAAGCCAACTAGCGTATATACGCGGATATCCTTCACAGAACTCGCGTATGTCTAGAGATCTAATTATGCATTCAATTCTTAACTCAGATAATTGTATTATTCATTCATCAGTTATTTCAGGAAACATTAAACAGGTGTAGAAAGAACAGAATAATCATCACACATAGGAAACACACATGAACACCAGGATTTTTAGGTGGAAACCCAATTCGGGAGAAAACCACCACTGACGTAGTCTCAGTCTTCAATATTTATTATAAATAAAAACTTCTTACAATCATGTACTGGTGCAGACTTATACCAGCATGTAGGCACCCAATCGTAGAAGGCTACAACCTTCTCTCGTTTAACAGCCTCACTTGGAAGGGAGCTACAACCCCCTGCTCTCGTTTACCAGCCTCACCTGGAAGGGAGCTACTACCCCCTGATATTAGCACTAGCCTCTGCTGATAGAAAGCTTCTACTATCAGAATGAAGGCTTCAACCCTCAAATCCACTGCAGACCACGTTTCATTAATTTTCACACTGGATCAAACAGCTTCAACACAATTCTTCACTTATCAAAAAACATCCCTTTTCATTTCATCAGTCAGAACAGTGAAACCACTGTAACCAGAATATCAGAGATAGCCCATATTTCAGAACATATATGCAGAATCTCAATCAATTCAAATACCATATGCACTTTTCCTTAAACAGACCTGCGTATACAAGCGCCTTTACTGAAGTGAACCCGTGTATACATTTGTGCAACTTACTAGAAAAATCCTAACAGTCCATACGTGCTTTTGTTTGAATGGAGCCACGTATACACGCGCTTTTCACGAAACGAGCCTGCGTATAGATCTATAAAAGATAAATTTTTCAGATCAGACCAGATCTATGAACTTACCCAGATTTCTTCAACTTCTTCAACAAATTTGCGCCAGGTCTTCATCACTTCTTTTCAGATCAACCAAGAGATTCACTATTTCAAGATCTAGAGATCTTGAACCTTCATTATGTTCATAGATGCCTCATAGATTCAGATCTATCAATTAAGAGCAGAGTTCAACCATGCAGATATACTTCAGAGTGAAGTATTCATTAAAGCTCAGACACATGCACACCTTGCACAATGAAATTCTTCTCCTTATATCGATTTATCCTTTTTCAATAGTCAAAAACCACATTACTTCCGATGGTTTTCCTGGATGGGATCAAATAGACAACCAACGCTCAATACAATGGGTCAATACGATGGTAATGCCCCTTGGTATTCTAAATTTGGAGCGCAAAAGACCATACACGACTTGGCACGTACTTTTCTGTGTGCATACGCGCTTTCTCCTTGACAAACCCGCGTATGCCTTGTAACACACATTTTTCATCATTGCTTTGGCCCTCACTGATATTTCCTTCTCTGGTACTTCTGAGCTACTTGTAGAACATCAGATTTACATCATTAATAAACTCATCAAGCATCTTCATTAAGTAGGTTGCCATCATTTTCATCAAGAGGGTTGCCATCAAGGACAACATTTAGCATCATATTGCTAACATATGCATGTTGTTCTATTAATATCCAAGTCTTCCTTGGTAGCAATCTACTTCAGCTGGCCCAAGTATTATGAACCTTCCTGCCTCATTGCATTTTTTCCATTTACCTCTATAAATGACCCGAGTGAAGGGATCTTATGATATTTCACCAGGGAGTCTTATGAATAGCTTCTACAACCTTCATATTCTTTATTTTGTAGGATCCAACCTACAAAGAAAAATTAGGCCAAGCTACTTTTTTTTTCTCTACGGTACTACTCATAAGCTTGTGGAAAGACGATATGTGACCTACTACATGACCAACTTATCTATGACATACCTTGGTAACAATTTTTTTTTTTCTATCAGCCAAACACCTTGAAGTAAGTGCCATCTAGTGAGGCAAACCAATCAAAAATTTCTAATACTGACTCTGTTGCCTCATGAGACATGCAATGAGGTTCTTCTTCAAATATCATATATTAAAATACTTTGAAGACATGATCAACCAAATTCTCGATTACTCGTCTATGACTGCACTCTGAAATCAATTTGTAATGAATGTGAACAAGAGGTTTCTTAGGTGTCCATTTCCAATCCATGCTAGGAAAATAATTTCGAGCACATATACCATCCAACAGGTATCCATACATGTATAATTTATATTTCTTTCCCTGAGGTGGATTATTCACCTTGTTTACATTAATCTTGAGCTACAAAGCCAACATATCATACCAACTATATAAATTCCCCTCTGAGACAATCTGATGCAACATGTAAACCCATCCTTCAAGCAAGGTTGCAGTATTATTCTGTCCATATATTTGATAGCATAACACTATGAGGTACTAAAGAACCTTTCTTAGAGATATAGTATGGTAATTATTACTAGGTGTGTTACGGAACTTAGTTGATTCGTTTACCCATGTCTTGAAAATGTACTTAGTGTTTAAATAGCTAGTGATTGCATAGAATTGTGAATCAATATATTAATCATGCTTAGGAAAGTGGTACATCAAGTGAATATCATGGGATAAATAAGAATTAATTTTTTTCCCACTGACGTTATTGACGTTCATGCTCTTAGTATCAAATTGTTGAAGAATCCATTTAATAACATTTGTACAAGGTAGGACTGGGAATCTAAAAGCATCCTTCTGAAAAATTTATCACTAGATCTTAATGTACACCTATATATCCTCCATATATGTGTCAAATTATGTGGTTATGAATGCATCTTTGACAATATGCCATGTGATGTCAAAGTCCTTCTCAATTAACAATTGAGTGTTAGATATAATAGGGATGATGATAGAAGGACTTTTAACTACTTCATTGACACAGATTTATTTTGTTTATTTTGAGTTCGATATTTTAGGAGGATTGATGTTTTATGCCAATGAAAGAGAGGGATGAGCTCAAAACCTGCAGTACTTGTAACAAGAGATGCACTCATGAAGAAACAAGTTAGATTAGGCAGATCAGTTCATAAATCAAAATTAAAGAAACAACACACTGAATAAGGAAATAGATTACGTAGTTCTAGACTCTATGAGGAGAAATAAGCTTTAGAATTGCACAAGGTGCAGTGAGAGATGGGACCACGAAGTCTCAACAAACAAAGAGGAGGCTTGAGGCTTAGGACTGCATAATGTGCAGCCTTAGCTGGGAAAAATAGAGAAGGGTATGTGTAATGTGTAGTCTTATAGGCCAAGGCTAATATCCGAGGGCTAGATATATGAAATGCATAGCTGAGAAAGAAAATTATTGCACACTTTATAGTCTCGATAGTCAGTATGTGAGCTTGAAGCTTAAGGTTACAAAATGTGCATTAAGGAAGGAAACAACTACTAAAGTATTGCGTAGTTTTTCCATGGAGAGAGAAAATTCCATATCTGAAGTTGGGGGAGGTGTAAGGGTAGCTCAGCGTTAGGATGAGTTACATCTATGAACAATATGTGTCAGAAAAGATCATGAAAAATGAAAAACATGCATGCACAAAGAGACCCATCAACATCAATTGTTAGTTACTAGGTAAAAAGAAAAAAGGAAGTATAACATTTATAAAAATTGAAAAACATAATGAAATAAAACCTGTACAAGCTAATAATGATATAAAAACTAGATACCATCAAAATAAATGGGAAAAATGACAGTCATAAAGACAAAGAGACAAAAAAACAGCAAAAATTAACACATGATAAACTTACGCAGAAAAGCACTGCAGACCCAGTCCAAAGTTCCTTAATCTCATGAGGAAGGATATATCTCCAAATTTCAGTGTACAATTGAGCTATGCAAGCATATACTATATAGACCAATCCCTTACGTGGTTAGGTTAGGGCTTATGACGTGCATTCTTGGAATCAATCAGAAAGCGACACATTTCCTTAGATTGAAAATAAAAAAATTGTGCCACTTGTCCATATGTGATTGCACATTGCCTGTTTTCTAGGGATGTGCATTTTCCCTCTCTGGCGAACTATGTAGTCTCAATGGAAGAAGGTATTACACTATTCCCAATGAGAAGGGATTGTACAATCCATTAACTTAGTGAGTTGTGTAGTATTGAGTCACGGTGAGTGGTTGCATAGTTCACATGCTCAGTGATTGCCAGTCTCTCTGAGTTTCATGGTTCTGATCTTCAAGGGATTTCACATTAGAAACCTCAAGGGATTGTGTAGTCTCCAGTGGTAGGGGGATCGCACAATTTTTAGAAGGAAGACCAATATTTGGTGTAATATCAAGGCATAAGTTAGATTGTGTTTAGAAGTTGTTTAGTTGTCATTGACCTGAATTAGTCATCATCAAGTCAACCTAGTGAAGTCATCACAAGAAATGCATGCAAATAAAAGAGATATTAACAACAATTCATAAAAGGAACACTTGATGACTGTGAAATATAAGTTCTTATGCATAGAAGGTAGATTCCAAAATCAAAGCAGAGGAAAAAATTTGGAGGGGGATTATAGCCACGAGGGCTTCACTCAATGAACCTATGACATAAAACGTGCATTCATGGCATACTAAATAGTACCATTAATTTGAATAAATATTGGAAAATAGCTCTATAAATCACTTTATTTAACCCCCTACGAATACAAACCCAATACAACTTCCCAATTTAAGAAATCCCTACTTTCACTAGATATTTTAGGTATCCATTTTTTCATTAACATTTTTTAAACCCCTTTATATTTTTTCATTAAATTTTAAATCCATTTGGTATACACAACCTATAAAAACCATTTACCCCCTATTATATGATCAATATACTATTTCATTTTTTCCTCAATAAATATCCCCCAATATGAATGCATGTGGTATGGTATTTCTCCCCAACTGAAGCCCCCATATTTGTAGTAGCTACAAAAGGTCAGAAAAAAATATGTGCCAAGACATGAATTTATAAAAGAATAAAACCCCCTCTATTAGATGTACCAAGTGAAATGACTTCTATTATATGCCATTAGTTGCAATATTTTCATACCCTACTGATTCGAAATATCTTATCAAATTTAAATACAACTGTTAGACCATAATTGATCAGGCAGAGGTATGTAATCACTTAGACTAAATCCAATGAACATTGAAGGATCCAAAAGGAAAAATAATCATATGAGAAAATGCATGATGAAAACATTTCTTCCATGGCGTAATAATCCCATAAATAATGAAAGGAATTTGACCAAAACATCATGCTAAAACCTAAAGGATTTGGAAGCGTAAAATTCAGACAACGAAGATAGGATAAAACATGAACCATCCTAGTCAAATGAATTCAAGTGAAATTTAAACAGATAATTTTCCACAAAAATAAAATTTAATGGGGGCCTCTCCATTTTAGCTAAAATGCAGGGGATTTGTTGGAAGACCAACGCTACCTTAAATTATGGAATTGTCATGTTGATGCTCTCGTTGAGGAGGGGGTAAATCCTTTTGGTGTTTCAAGAATTGATGATGTTTGTCAAGGATTAGCTAGAAATGTATGTGGATTTCTTGTTTCATATTATCCATGCTATATATGCCATTAAATTTGGAAATAATGATAGAGTGACCTTTCTTTAACAACTTATCCATATGGTTATAGCAAATTAAGTGGAACCTATGACTACGGACACAAGTATCTTCCCTAGACCTAGTGGTCTGGTCTAGAACAATAGAAATAAAAGAATATAATGTTTCCCTTAAATTAATCAAAAAATGAGATGATTCTTACCGGGAATCCATCGTAAGCTTCAATCTCTTCTTGGGTTGTACACTCCAATCCTAGCTCTGATTGCTATAATTAGAACCTACACATAAAAACACAACAAGCCAAATATCTATGAAATCAGTGTAGCTTTATCCAATTACTTCATTTAATAGATCAACAAAACATTGAAACATATGAACATGAACATCATATATAGGAAAAGAATGTACTCATTGTATTAATATAAATGGACATAGTTACAAACAAATATAGTATTTTATCTTGTAGAGGACTCCCCAAGTTGACTTGTCCTTCCTTGCCACAAAGTACACCTCTATGTCACCTCAATGCATGGAACGATGACTCTCTTGAAACTAAGGCACCAGCATAAGGGCAATCAATCTCTGAAATCAAAACCATAGCTTGTGGATGGAAATAAATATATAGGAGAGGATGGTTGTTTAGGAATTCTTATACATTTACCAATATAGGCTTGAGATGCACTCTTGATGGGAGCATGAGCTCAAGGGATCAGGGGTGAAATATCCAAGGTAGGAAGAGATATGAATAGAAGGTCTTATTGAAGGTAAATGGTTAGAACAACTCCTAGAAGATTTTGGAAGAGGAAGCTTTGGGATGCTTTTTATTTTTCCTGAATTTCTAGAATCAACACACCCTAGAAAGGGACAACCTACTAATTATGAGTGTAGGTAAAAAGTGGAGAAACCTTTACTAAACACAGTCTCCTAAAGGATAAGGGTGCATTGGGACTTAAAAGCATTTAAATGAAGTAGTTAATCCCAGAAACTTGGGGATTAGGGAGATTTATGCCAAGGGATTTGTGAAAGGATGATGACAAGGTGTTGATGCATCTTGATTGATCCAGCTAACAAAATTATCAACAAATTGTGACAAAATGGCCTATAATAGATTTTACCCTAAAGCACAAAGTCAAAGGAAGTGGTTGATGAAAGAATTTCTTTACTTCGTGAGAAGTATGAATCAAGAAAAATCGGTTGAGATCTTCGTTTGTTACAATACATTTACATATTGATAGCGTTATTGAGGGAGGCATATCCATGCTTAGCACATAATCTAACATTACATGTAAAATTATAAAAAATACACACCCAATGATGACAAAAGGGTGGACCCATGACTGGATTCCTTTCTGCATGATCATAGCCATCATACTTTGTAATAATTAATCTTAGAATCAAAGCTCAGATGGATGAAACTAGATCTGGGGTATTCTATATCATTAATAAGATCTTCCAATGTACACGCCTAGCCATGTGAAGCAATGATTTGAGGTCGAACACGGTAGACACTATGTGATTACCATAAAATGATGTAATCTATTAACAAACACAAGAGAAACCACCAATGATGTTAATTTCTCTCAAGGTACCACTGTATAATCCATATGGTGTGAATGAATGAGTTGAAGTCGAATACCACACAAAATCTATTATTAAAAGGCCAATGATGTAAACATGTCGTTGAGAGAAAGGAAATTTTCCATTGATGTATGCAAGTACCAAGGTACTGAATGGTTATTTATAATTCAACTTCCTCTATAATGAGTTGATGTCGACAGGAAGAGACTCATTGCAAGATGGCCTTGATGTATCCCCCATCAACGAGATGAAAAATATATCATGATTTCGGGCAGAATGATATGAATACAAAAATGGATCAGGAATGAAAAACATGGAATGAATACTTAAGAGTATTGTAGCAGATATCGATTGATTGAATTCTCTTTAACATATCAACAAAAGTAAATGAACTTGGAAGCATTGACCCAACATGAAAAGCGGAGGCTTTGACATGATATGATGAACCAAAAGAGAAGAATATTTCCTTACCCAACAACCATAGAGATGAAGTGGAATAGTGTCATGTTCAAGAGCGACTCACTATAATTAAAAAGTGGAGTACCCTATTTTCCCAATTTCCCCAACAATTGTTCGTGAGTACCTCTTTATTTTTTAACAAGATTGAGAAGGATAACATATGCTTGATTTGTAACTTCCTCCTTTGGATGAATCCCTCCAGTTATGTTTAAAGAAACCTAAGAAGGATTGGCTCAGTCCCATCATGTCCAACAAGTCCATCATTGTTTGATGTTTTTACAACTCCAATGAAGGTACAACTTGACATCGTTTTCATGTTTAGAGAGTTTTAAAAAGAGGCGAAAAAAAACTCCAAAGGTTCATTTTCATAGATAGTCCCTTGAGTCCCAAAAGTTAGAAAATGATACTTAAGATAACATCTTAGACATGATCAACTATGGTATTCCTAATTTTTAAATAGTCTATCCCACTCTAAAAAAGTGTTAAACTTATATTGATTGGATGCCTTTTCATTTAATTTAACGAGTTTGAAAATATAAGTGCTAGAAAATATTTTCATATTTTTGGAGACTGAAAATTGTTGAAAGATGACTCCTCTTGAAGAAATGAGTGGTATAAAGTGTCTAAACTAGTTCTGATCATGATGGAACTGCTCAAAAAAAGTAAAGGTCAAGAGGCTATCTAATAATACCACACATTGAAGTGGTTCCTCAAGAAAGGGTAAAGAAAACAATTGAAGTTTATGATTGGTTAAGTAGATGATGACAATGGAATGAGAAAACCAAGGCTCATCTGGGATAAAAAAGTTGATAAAAATGGAAATCATGAGGGGTAAATTTATATTGGTTTCATTTTTACACAAGCATGAAACAAGGGAAACTATGTGTTATCACTCTAATAATTCTTAAAGTTGTGAGAATTTTAGTTTGAAGAATATTAGAGGTAACCAAAAACCTACTTTTAAGATTTAAGATCTAGCCTTTCCTAATGCTCAAAGAGGGCTCTCTCTATAAGATTTAACTTTGTTGATTTATATTTAATTTTAGGCTAGTTATATAGGGGAAATTGGTTTTGTAGTTTTGATTTGATTTGGTGGGGAAATCACTTACTTAGATGGATAACTATAGATCTATATCCGATTTGGAAAATGGAGTCAATGTGTCAAGCAGTCATATCAGGATCAAGTTCTAAAGGTAAATGTTTACAAGGAAATATAGCAGAGTCACTTTAGATCTTCAAGGTTGATGGTGGAATGGTTTTGATCGTGATAAAATAGAAATTAAGGGTTCTGAAATCCAGATTAGGAGTGAAAAGGTAGGGGTCAATCGAAATCAGGGAGAAATTAAGGGTTCCCTAGTCTGGATATCAGTTGAAAACATATAAATGATAATGAGTCAAAACAAAGTGCTTTTAACAAATTCTGAAACACAATTCCTGATTTATAATTTAGATTCAAAACACATTCATGAATATATGGGAAACATAAGAAAATTGACAAGATAACAAGTGAAATACTTCACTGTAGTGGCCCAACACATGAATCCAATAGTATGGTGCTTTATTTCCTTTGATCCAGTTTGCTGACCTAAAATTGATACAATAGTATAACTACAGAAATGTTCAAAAATTAATCCACACTCAATACTTCAAATGATGAAGTATTTATAAAAAAACTAGCACAAAATATCCTAGAATAAACTTAGGAATTTTTCTTGGAAAATAAATATCTTCATGTAAGAAGATAGTGAAAAGTGCCTAACTAATTTCTAGCTATCCTATTTATTGAAATAAAATAGCTTGTTGTTTTGATTTAGGCTGTAGCTGGAAAACTCAGGTGTCCCTTACGCTAGCAGTTTTATCTTCAATCTGATTTGATCTTCAATCTTTCATCTGATACACTTTTAACTGATACACTTTCATCCTGATACTCTTTTTTTGCCAAAAACTGTTTACTATTGATGTAAAAGACATCAAACTCTGTTTTTACCTTTCATGCTTTGTCATCACTATAATTTGATTTTATAATAGATCGACTAAATTCTCCTAGAACTCAGTTTCTGGAAATTTAATCTTCATAAGCCTTCTAAAGTTTTCGTCAGCTTCAGTGTATTTGGAAAATGTTGGTTTGTTCACAAACAAGTGTTTTACTTCATGCTGCAAGTAAAACAGATTTTCAAAATTCTTATACAAAACTTTCATTGGTGGGATTCCCTGTAAACATGATTTATTTACCTGCTATTTAGCAAATTCTCTCATCTTTTTTTCATAATCCTCCTGTGTCATTAATTTTTCATTGATTACTAGAGGATTTGGAAGGCCTTTTTGCCTTAAAATATCAAATTTTATCATAAATCCTGTGATTGTCGTTTTCATGTTTTGGCACGTTTCCTCTAATTGTTTCATCAAGTTCTTCTTCGATATTATCTTTCTTTACCTCAAGTATGGTCTCTATTCTATCTGTAATCCCAATTTCATCCAATTCTTGTTTATTTTTGGAATTGAGGAATTTGCTATTTTCTAATGCCTCTTCAGGTTTTTTTACCTAGCTCCTCTTTTGTATTTTGTACTGCTTCTTTTCCTGCTTTATGTAAATATTTCTACTCATAAATTACCTATATATATGGCCAAGTATCATTGATTTCTTCAATGATATCGGACCATAATTTTTTCTTCACATGTGCCATAGGTTTTTTCAAGGTTAATTCTTTTTCTAATTTATTAAGCTGTTCATTCAACCTATTAGCATTTTTCTCTTCATTCTTGGCATTAATCTGTGCAAGCTTCTTGGAATTTTAAAAATTATTAATCTATTCCTTTAACCTGTTTATTTCACTAGTTTGGATAGACATGTCCTACATTTATTTTACCCATTTACTTGCCTCATCTGATTGCTGTGTTGTTGTTGATGAAGACTTAGTGGAAAAATTTGTTGATGAAGTTACTGGGACTACTGTAGCCATTGGAACATTTGGAGCCAGTGTTCTGCAAGAGTAGATGGCACTGTTGTCGTAACTAAAGGAATTACATTTGTAGAGACTTTTTGTGATTTGGTGGCTTCTTTTTCTTGGACCAATTTGTCCATCTCAATCTCCATTTATTTGATCTGAGCTGTAAGTTGCAAAATAAGACTCATCATTTCATCTTTTTTATTAGTATCCTGCAAAATATACTTAGCCTAAGGATGCTCAGTGGGAGGGAGTTTCAACTATTTCTTAACAACAACAATATAATCATTCTTCTTTTTAATCAATTCCTTTGCAACTTTTATATTCTGAGGATCATAACCTACCTCAATCACTAACTCCACCAATGATTTGATTCTAATATCCTTTGCATATGATGAAGCTTTCTCCAGTTTGAGCTGATCTCTTGCATTTATGAAATTATTTTGAAGCTTTTGTGCAGTCATTTCTTTAGTAGTCATTGTGGAATAAAGCATCTCTCCTGCTTGTTTATGGAATTCAATTTGGTCCAGAGGATGAATATCCTGGACTGGCACTTAAAAATCAACCTTTTTATAATTAGATGATGTTTTTGGAGTTGGTACTATGGGATGAAGTATTGTCATCAGAATTTTCTTGTTCTTGTAATCAAAGGCTGAAAGCAACCTCTTTTGTATGTTGGGGGTCTACTTTAAGTACTGAGAATATATTTCATTTTTCTATTTCTTCATTTTTAGCTTTAATCTCTTAGTACCTTTCCTTGATGTCCATATCCTTTTCTTCTATTTGTTTTGATGATGACACTTCTACACTATGTTGTTTTTGAATCAACTATGTATTAGAAGTGGTCGGCTACTGTTCATTTTCAACTACTGTAGGAGACACAATGTCTTTCTTCTAAATCTATGTGTCAATGACCTCAACTGTCTCTTTTTCTTTGATTGTAGGATTAATCTTTGGCTTTTTGTTGTATCCGGAGTTTAAATTTTTTCTTTGTAGTGTCTCAGCTGTGTAAGACCCTTCTTCTCTATTTCTTTTCATACTTCTGTCTTCCAGATCTAGAGTCTGCAAAATGTGACTAGTATCACTTTTCTTATCAGCTTCTACTAGTGTATTCTCTAACCATTCTGATTGGTTTGATAATTTCTCAATATCAGGTTTCTTTTCATGAATGTATGAAGTTAATTTACATTTAAATCTATTTTTGCTGATTATACCAAAGGCATCATAATACCAAATAATACTAGTGTCGAACTTGAACTCTTGTAACTGCTTTTCTGCCTCTGCACTTGCTTCTCTATTTTACATATGAATGGACCAACTTGATTCTTCAATTTATACTAGGTTTTCTTCTTTGCAACCAAGAAATTTACAACATCTGAGTTCAAAATCTGCCTTATATAATCTAAATAAAACAACCTCATAGGGAGGTACTTTGGATATTTGTAAGGAATTAGGTTTGATCCATAAACCCTGATTTCGGTGTGATTTTGGTATAAATATCAATCACCTGTCCAGATTTTCTCACATAGTTGCAAAATTCTCTTGATTTTATTGCTGATCCTGGGTTGAACACTGTTTTTTAGCAAATTTAGCAAGGGATGGATAGAAGAATCTGTGAAATCAGAATAGGTAAATTCATTTGATTCTTTCCTTATTAAGGAGGTCCAGAATATGACAGATTTGGGATTTCCTTCCACATCCATATTTTGAAGAGTTATAGGAAACTTTTATGACTGAAAATAAAGGAGCATGTGGAAAATAAATGAAGTGTACCTAAAGACACCTTCAGTAGGTAATTTTACTAGTTGTTCATGGATATTATCGGCAATATATTGTGCAAAATTGAAGATAATTTTTGGGGGCTGGCCAGGTAAAAAAATGGACAATAAACCAAATACTAATGCATCATCATGTTCATCTATGAAATATTCAAGGATAAAAGATAACATGGAAACAATGTGTCTGGTTCTTTTTGAGAATTTAAAAGATGAGTATGGAGGGTTGAGCTTAGGAATTTCCACATAGGATGGCATCAAGGTTTGAAAATTTTGAAATCTATTGGGAAAATCCAACTCCAAGTAGAACTTAGTAAGAGCTTCAATTGATAAAGGTAATTCATTAGGCTTAGGCTGTAATTGAAGCATCTGGTTGCTAGATTTAGCTATAATGGTAAACAATACTTCCCTTTCAGAATTCACAATGGCTCTTTGATCTAGAGAATAACAAGATTGGCATAATCTGATAGCTTCTGGGAATTGGTGAGTGTGAGGGACAACATATTTAGGAAAATTTGATTCCCATATAAACACCTCATCTACTTGATCTAAGGATTTCTCTTGGCTCCAACAGTGGAGCTCAAGAATGTTAAACTCTATCAGAGGATCTGTAATTTTGAAGTCTACATCTACAATAGGAGGTTGTAGAGGGTTGATCACAATAGTGTGTTTGGATGCCATTGATTGGTTTTATTTATCAATTTAAACACTTTTGACCTTTAAAATACTGATTTTAGGTCTGTAAAACACTTCTATAAGTTTAAACAGTTTACAGAAAGTTTTTTTGATATGGCAGGGATTCTATATTTGGCTGCAAAAAGGTATAATTCTGATCATTCTCACTCAAACTATATTTTTTGTACAAAAAAAAAAAAGCAATTTCTTAACCTTATAGAGTCATCAAATGATATATAGGGTTTACAATAAAATTTATGTGATGAAGCAATCCTAGAGCATCAAATTTTATGTAGAAAGGATTTTAAGTATTTTAAGAAACGTTTTGGAGGTCTCAAAGGGTTTTTTAAGTCTGCAGATGGCGTAAAATCAATCATAATTTGTTCTAAAATAGGTCAAAGCTTTTAGAAACTATGGAAAATGCTCAAGGGTTTTATATCTGAAGAATTTCTGAAGCAAAGGGGTATTCTTTAGGCATAGAGGCTTTTAAAGGATTCAAATGAACTGTAAAATGATTTTAGATTGATAGATGAGTCTCGATCTTTCAAGAATACCTGTGAAAATGGAATTTTTCTATGAAGAAGGGATTTTTGGGGTTGGAAAGCTTTCAAAAGCTTCTTCTAGCCTTTATATGTACTCTGGTGGCTTTTGCAGTATTGTAGCAATCAATTTTGATGAATTCTGTTTGTTTTTTAGCTAAAAATAGAGGCGGAAACGTTCTTTTCTCAGTCTGGAAAGATTTTATGAGTAGAAAATGGTAACAGAAGGTTTGAATGGATGCATTCAAGAATTTTATAAGAAATCATAATGAACATTTAAAGCATTAAATGCAGGTCATTTCAAATAGTAAGGTGTTTTAGGCACAGTGGAGGAAAAACCATCAGGTGGTTTTTGCATGGTCAAAAAGTGGTAAGCAGGATTTCTTAAATTAGGGCGATCGAATCAATTTTGGACGCGTGGAGGTGAGAGAAAATCTTAAAACAACTTTTACCACAAGGTATGAGTTCATTTATCAATCGCGTATTGAAATATGTGATGGTGAATCTCCACCATTGGATCTGGCGGATGGGGACTGAACGATTGGGATTGTGCGATGAAGTTGCGGGGTGAAAGGCGTGGGGCCCGGGATATGTTTGCAGCGGGATGTTTATAAAATGTATGAAAACATAAGTTTTAATATATAGTTAGGAATAATATTTGATAGGCATGTTAAGGTTTTATATAACAAATGAAATATGGGCGTATGTAGTTTTAACATTGGCAGGATTGATATATAATGGAAATAATTTTAACCTATGGGGAAGCGGAATATATATCGCGTGGGAAAAAATAAATAGGTTTAAAATTAAAAATATAGGTTTGGGATATATATTTAAAAGGATCTTAATATAATACGGGCTAAGGATAAAATATATGATTTAATCTATAAAGTTAATGTTTAGTATTGAATTGCGATTAGGGATAAAAAAATAAACTAAGTCTAATGTAAAACATAATAAAGGGATAAGTTCATTGTTTAGAGTCCTAATATAATATTTTTACATTTAAACTTAGGATAAAATTCTTTTTTGGGTTTTTGGGTATTTGTTTTGGGGTAAAAGGTGAATTACTCAAAGGTTTAACTTTCCCTAATTATAATGAATTTTACACTTAGGAAAAGTGGATTTTTGCAAGTGAAAATGAATGCTAATGGGAAAAGGAAAAATGAAGGGGAAAGAATGAAAATGGGGTGATTAAGTATTTTTACAAGGGAATTACTTTTTTAAGGAAGTTAGTGACTGAATTGACCAATTTCTGCTTATCATGATTGTAAAAACTGCTTCTGCCTACCCATAAGCTACCCTAACATTTTTTTCTTAATTTACCTGGGTGCATTTGAGCTTCTAAACCCTTGTTCATTTTCATTTAAAACAAAAAAATATCTAATTATATCCTTATTTCTTCCAAGGGCTTAGATTAAGTTGTTGAGCTCCTTATTTATTCTCTACCTTACTACTAATCTTCCAAGATTAAACTATTTGGCTAGATCTTTATTCTCTATCTAATAACATGAAATTTAAAGCATGAAAAAGTCAAGATTAAGCTATTTGACTTATCATGGATAATAGGGTTTTGAAAAAGCTGCACATAATCTTTATTTTGCAGTAAAGTAAATAGTAGTGCCATTTGGATTTGCATCACTTTCATGTTTTATTTTTATCTCTTTTTTGTTTGGGGTCCATTCTATTCTTTTTTATCTTTTTTCTTTCAACTCCTTTGATTTTTCTTTTAGGACCTTTACCCTCTTTACATTTTTTTAATTTTTTAATTTTTCTAATATGGGAAAATAATTTGCAGAAAGAAAAGTATGTACATATTACAAGAATAATCAAAGTCAATTCAAAAATTATGAATCCTATTATTATAGGACCCTAATAGTGGCTCCACATGGGGATAGCTTTTCTTGATGAAATGTGAAGAACTTTGAGACTAGTGGCCTTTGAATTTTTACTGTGTTGGCCTTGGAAATGTTTTATGAGCTCTACAATTATTCATACTTATGATATTTTATCTTTCAAAGCTTAGTGCCTTCTCTCCGGGACTCAACTTTGCTAGGAAATACATCCAATCCAATCTAAACTCTGAAATGTTATGTACAATGAGTAAAGTAAACAAAGTGAACTTATTTGTTATTCTGAGGAATAGTAATGCTTCAACATTATACCATTGATAGGTCCACCTGGTAGATCTGATCCATCCAACTCCTTCAAAAAGAAACCATTATTACCTCTGTAACCATAAATATAATAAGGTCATTTCCATAGGAAATCAAATTTCCCATGTTTTCCTTTCTCTTCTCTCCTTGAATCCCAACATAGAACTTTTTCAACTATATAGAAATCATCTTCATTAGTTTTCTTATCAAATATATTTTTAATCTTTTCTTGGACAACTCGAGACTTAAGATAGACCTCTTCTCTGGTTTGCTGCAAGTGTATGGTTTGGTTAATTATTTTTTGAATATCATTGGTTTCAACTTGCAGTTCTTGAATTATCTTCATTATTGATACTCCTAAAGAATATGGAAACACCATCCATACCATAGACAAGTTGGTAAGGGGATGTACCAATATATTTCTTTGTGGTAAGTCTATCTGCCCATAAGGAATTCACTAACCTTTTGTTCCAAGTTTTCTTATTGTCTTATAGTATTTTCTTGATGATGTTCACAAGGCTTTTATTGGAGGATTCAGCAAGTCCATTACCTTGAGGGAAATATGCAGTAGAATGGCCAAGGGTAATGTGGTATTTATGACAAAATTCAATCATCTTTTTAGACTTGAATGCTGTTGCATTATCAGTTATGATCTTTTAAGGGCATCCAAATCTTGAGAGTATTTTGTTTTTCTAAAACTGAGATTATGACAGTGTCAGTGGCTTTCCTAGAAGGTATGGCTTCTATCCACTTAGTGAAATAGTCTGTGGCTATCAAAATCCACTTGTGTTGGGCTGAAAATGGAGGGTGAATTTCACCAATGAAGTCAAGACCCCATTGCTAAAAAGGCATTTCTGTTGAGATGAGTTTTTTGGGAAAAGGTAGAAGCTTTTTATTTCCTTCAAAGATTGGGCACTTGTGACAGGAGGTCACATACTTTTTTACATCTACAAACAAGGTAGGCTAGTAAAAATTAGCTCTCAAGATTTTATCGGTAGTAGTCTTCTAGTAGAGATGTCCTCCATAGTCACCTACATGAAACTCTTCCAAAAATTTATCAACTTCTTCTTTAAAAAAACAATTTAATAAAATTCCACCATGATCTTTCCAAAACAGTGCATTGTCTATGATACAAAATTTTATTTCCTTTAACTTTAAAAATCTAGCTTTAGTTATTGATAATCTAGGAGGATCTTGTAAATTTAGTAATACAAATACAATATATGCATACCATGGTGAGTCTAAAAAGGATTCACTGATCTCTAGAGTCTCCATTTCTTCCTGGTCATCTATTTGGGTAATAAAATTAATATCTAAAGCATGACAATTTGATTCAATCATGAGTTTGGCTAAACCTTGACCTTTTATGACTTTGGTGGGTTTTATTTCTATGTCATATTCCAAAATGGTTGCAATCCACTTGCCTCCTTTACCATCAGGCCCATTCTGTGTTAGAATGTCCTTTACAACTGTATTTGGAACATAACCAATGATATGTGAATAAAGGATGTACACTCTAAAGTATTTGATAGCTTTCACTAAAGCTAGTGTCTGCTTTTCTATTATGTTATACTTTAAAGTGGCATCTCTAAGTGACTTGCTGAAAAAACCAATGGGCTTCTCATAGCCCTGATCATTTTTCTGCAGTAAAACTGCAACAATAGTGTGTTCTAAAGCAAAGGAAAAAATAATGAAAACTTTTTTAAAGTTAGGACTTATAAGAACTAGTGTTTTTGTCAAGGATTGTTTAATTGATTCAAATGATTGCTTGGCCTCCATGGTCCATTTAAGTACTGAGTCTTTCTTCAACATCTTGTTAAGTTCTCTAATTATTTCTGCTAGGTTTGAGATGAATATTCTGAGAAAGTTAATTTTACCTAATAAAGCTTGCAATTATTTAATATTCCTAGGAGGACTAATGTTTAAAATGGCCTCTATTCTAGTTGGGTCTACCCTAATTCCATATTTATATATGATATGTCCTAATAATTTACCTTCTTCCAGTCCAAATAAAGTCCTTTTAGGATTTAGAGAGATGCCAAATTTCCTACATTTGAGAAAGACTTGTCTAAGATGATCCAGATGTTCATTATCAGTCTTTGAAAATATAGTAATATCATCTAAATAAATCACAAGGAATTCATGAATCTCTTTAGAAAATGCTATATCCATAGCTCTTTGAAAAGTGGCTCCTGCATTCATTAATCCAAAAGGAATTTTCACATACATGAAAGTGCCCTAAGGGGTAGTAAAAAGTTTTAGATTGATCTTCTGGTTAAAATCTGATTATATCCAAAGAATCCATCAAGTAATGAAATTCTGGAAGAAGAAACCACCCTCTGTAAAATTTGATCCATCTTGGGGAGAGGGTAGTTGTCTTTTAAGGATACTTTGTTTAAATTCCTGAAATCAACACACAGTCTGATTTTTCCTGTCTTTTTCTTAGTGGGAACTAGATTTGAAACCCAATCAGAATATTTGATTGGTGCAATTATTTGGGCTTCATACATTCTCTTAACCTCTTTCTCAATTAAAGGCATCAAAACATGATTGATTCTTCTAAGCTTATGTTTGAAAGTTTTTTTATCTTCTTTTATGGGTATTTTATGTTGTATTATGCTAGTGTCATACGATTTTAAGTCCCCATAGCTCCAGGAAAATACATCCTGAAATTCCTTAAACAAAGCTATGTATTTTACTTTTTCTTCCTAAGGTAAAGCTTTTGAAAGTTTAATCATCTTAGCCTTTAATCATGTTCCTATACTGCACTCTTCAATATCAGATCTTAAGGGCTCCATATTAGGTTTCCTTGTAACATCATTAGAGTGAAAAAGATCTTCTAAAGGGGCTAATCCCTTAGGTAAAAAGTTGTCCTTGAGCTTTAAAATGTCATAATCATCATCTACTAACTCTTGAATCTCTACTTTCTCTAAATTATCTATTTCTATTTGAGTAAATTTAGTGGGTTTAGCAAAATCTAAGTTATTTACATCTACATTGTTTAAATCAATCTCACTATTTATATTATGATCTATTATACAATGTGTGTCTATATTACAACCTTGAAATTCTCCTTGATTGTTCATGAAATGATAAATGTGTTCATCCTATGAACATATTTTCCAATATTTAATATCATCTAGTATTGTAGGTCTATGTTTAACTTCCGCTGTATATTTATGATTTGGTTGAAATGGAAGACTACAGGTACTAGCAAAAGTTGCTAAGCTGTGGGTCTGTATATTATTTTTTCTAGGAATTGTAGTAAAATCACATTCAAGAAGTTCCTTAATCACATCTAAAACAATATCTCTATATCGACTTAATCTTGGATCATATACAGAATATTCTCCTGTTATGTATTTCACAATTAACTTAGAATATCCCATGATTAACACTCTTTTGGCTCCTAACTTTCTAACAATCTGCAGTCCTAAAATAAGAGCTTCATATTCAGCCATGTCGTTTGTACATTTGAAATTTAATCTAAAAGCATGACCTTCTGCATGATTTTTTTCCATATTCTGTATCCAAACTCCTGCTCCTACTCCTAATTTGTTAACTGATCCATCAAAATATGGGTGTCACAATGATTCATGAAAAATGTTTTCACTATCTAGTGATTTATTTTTCTATTTTAGTTCAGTATTGTTTTAAATTCTAGTTTCAAAATTACATAAAATGAATGAATCCATATCAGTAGGTGTAGAGTAAATAAGATAATTTCTTGGTCTTTCTACACTACTAAATGTGTACTTCATTAATGTTTCTCTATAAAGTTTCTTGGGATGGCTAAAAACTGATATTGTTGCATAAGACATATCAAGTTGTAGATATCCCTACATTTTAGCTCCCCATGAGAGAGATAAGAAAATTCCATACATGGGAGGGATGTAAGCTACTACAATTTCCATGACTATGTTTTTTCCAGGGTATTGAACTAAAATAACACATAAATATTTAATCAAACCTAAACATTTCACTTTGCTGGAATCAAATGAGAAGCGATCTTTATAAGGTCTAGTGATGTCTAGATTCAAGGTTTCCATATTCCTTTTGGCATCAAATTGTGTGAAGCCCCTAAATCTAGCATTGCATTATGTAAAATATGATCATGAACAGTTAAGCTAATGTAGAAAGGTGGAACTGCTCCATCTTTGTGTTTCCCATTAACATCAAGACCAAATATTAATTCTGGTTGATCATCACTCAAATTTACTGAATCTTCTCCATCATTCATACTTAAAGTCTTAGTGATAGGTGTTTTGTATAGGTCATGTTTTACCAATTTTGTGTTAGGTCCCTATATTACTAGTATAGTCCCTTATTGTTGTTAGTGTAACCCCCTTATTGTTATTTTTGTACCCCTGTAACCCCCATATTTTTATTATTATGCCCTTAAATTATTATTGTTAAGTCGGCTAGGATTACATTATGGCCCCACTAGGATTACATTGTGGCCCCATGGACTCCTATATATATAAAGGAGGTTTTTTCATTTGTATCATCCAAGAATTGTTCATTTATGTAATGCATTGGAGGTTTCCCCCTCGAAGTGGCTAATTTATAAGGCGTTGATCTCTCTTTTCTTCTATTTTTGGAGCTGGTTTCACAACATTTGGTATCAGAGTTTTGGATTCTAGGGTTTCGCTGCTCCAAATAGGTCATCATGGAATTTTCGCTATAACTACTTTTATGCGAAGGTTAAGAAGCTGAAATTTTTAGAGCGCGAAGCCGAACTCCGCAGGAAAATTTTCGCAAAATTTCAGAGCTTGGTTCGCAATATTTTTGGAGATATGATCTGTGGAAGTTATGGCTTTTTTGGGTTCCCAAATTTCATCTCAAAGAGGTGATCGTGGGAAAATATTCATAACTCTCTCTCTAAGCATTAGATTGGAATTATGTAAAAATTAGGTGCAAGTACACAGACTTCAGTTTCTTTTCTATCAATTTCAGATTCGAAGGAGGAAACAATGGCATGTGGCAAGTCGCACAAGTTCGCTCGGCTGAACCAGTCCATAATTAGGTCATTGTGGGAGATTGAACATAAATTTTCCTTGAAGAATCCAAATCAGGTCAGACTTGTGGCATTCGAAAGAGGATTCATAGAGCTACCTTAGGGCCAAATTTTAGATATTGAGGACCTGAAATCATGGAGATAATTTAGTTTCAATATCAAGCTCCTCAAAAGCAAGAAAAAGGTGTGTATTTGTTTCCGAATTGCATAAGTCTTGTTTAAAAAAAAAATCAGTTTGAAGTGATTCCAAGGGCCTATTGAGCATATATTTCAGTATTTGGTTTTGAAATGCCTCCTAAAAAGAATTCAACGCCCATTAAGCCCTCAGAATACTCTCCTATAACTCATGGAGATGAATAATTACAACATGATATATCAAAATTACAAGAGCAAGTGCACCAAATTTCGCTCTCGCAAAGAGTAGCAAAAAATGAAATGGAAGTTTTGAAGAAAGGCATGGAAGCAAAGATGGATGGTTTGAAGAAAGGCGTGGAAGCTAAGATGGATGGTGTGGAAACTAATATGGATAGCATGGAAGCTAAGATGGAAGACATGGAAGAAAAAATGAAAGACAACATGGAAGGCATGAAGAATGATCTAAAAGCAGACATCGAAGGTTTGACAAAGTTGATACAAGAAATGATTCCTAATGGTGAAAATATAGTAGAGGAAACTCATGATGAGAAAAAAATAAATGTTAATTGTGATTTCATAAACTCTAATGTTGGATTGAAGAGCCACCATATTCCAAATATGGATATGAGGAAGTTTGATGGCAAGGATCTCGTAACATGGATACTCTAGATGGATCAATATTTTGATCTCAATAATGTGAAAAACACACAAAAGGTATGCATTGCAACTTTACATTTAGAGAAAAATACATTTGTATGGTATCAATGGCTTTGCTCCCATAAAAAAATTCTCACTTGGTCAATTTTTATGGAGGAAATGATAGCACATTATGAGGATACAAAGAGCAACACCTTCTTTAGCCAATTGATAAATCTCAAACAAAATGGTTCAGTGGCGAAGCACATTGAGGACTTCCAAAAATTGAATATAAGGGTAATTGATATTCCAGAGGAACACAGGATTGATGTCTTCATAGGGATTTTAAAGGATAACATCCAACATGAAGTTCACGTTTGGGAACCTGATTCATTGGAGAAGGCATTCAGGTTCTAAAGAAAAATTGAACGTAAAATTATGGCGACAAGGAAGCCTACCACTCACATCTATAAAGATGGAATTGTTCTTACTCCTATACTTCCACAACCTACAAGGTTGACACCACAAAAATTGGAAGAAAAAAGAGCAAAAGGGATTTGCTACAATTGTGATAACAAATACATTAAAGGTCATAAGTGCATTAGAAGAAATTATTTTACATAGATTGTGAAGAGGAAGAAAATGAAGAAGAAACTTCAAAAGTAGACGATATACACCAGGAAGAAACCCTAGAAGAATAATAAATGAGTCCAACCATATCATGTAATGCATTGACAGGAATTACCACTGCTCAAACTCTCAAGATAGAAGGACATACCAAGAAGAAAAAGGTAATAGTGTTGATTGATTCGAGTAGTACCCATAATTTTATTCATTGTAAGGTCGCCAAGGAATTGAATTTTTTCCTATACCCAGCACTAGAATGTCAAGTGATGGTTGCAAATGGAGGAACTATAAATTTCTCTGGAAAATGACATAATATCAAGCTATCCATGGGGGAATATGTATTGAATAGTCCAATGCTTTCCATCCCAATGGGAGGTGTTGATGTTGTACTAGGAGTACAATGGTTACAATCTTTGGGGACGGTAGCTTTTAATTTTCAAGAAATTTTCTTGAAATTATTTTCAGAAGGAAAGGCAATCGAATTATGGGGTATCGCAGTGAAGCTAGGAAAGATAATAAGTTATAATGTCATGAAAAATCTTATGAAGAAAGAAAAACGAGGCATAATTTCACAATTATGATCACTAGAAGTTCCAACATCAAAATCATCTATTTTTCCAGATCTCCAAAAAGTATTGGACAATCATTCCAAGGTGTTTGATACTCCCAAAGGACTCCCACCTATTCATGATCATGCTATTCATTTGATTCCAGGAAGTGTTTCTCCAAACATCAGGCCTTACAAATATCCTTATGTCCAAAAGAGCGAAATTGAACGTATGATTGCAGAAATGTTAGAGGCAGGTATAATTCAACCTAGTCAAAGTCTTTCTCTACTCTAGTAGTATTGGTGCACAAGAAATATGGATCATGACGCATGTGTCCGAAATTTAGGGAGCTCAATAAGCTCACTATTAAAGATAAATTTCCCATTCATGTGATTGATGAATTATTGAATGAATTACATGGAGCAGTTTATTTTTCCAATTTGGATCTTCATTCAGGATATCATCAAATTAGAATTAAGACTAAAGATATTCCAAAAACAACATTTCGAACTCATGAGGGTCATTATGAATTTTTGGTCATGCCTTTTGGCCTTACCAACGCACCTTCTACATTTCAAGGGTTGATGAATTCCATTTTAAAACCCTTCCTTAGAAAAATTGTGCTAGTATTTTTTGGTGATATAATAATCTACAACAGGTATTGGAAGGATCATGTTCAACATGTTGACAGGGTGCTCAAACTATTGCAGGAGAAAAAATTATATGCAAAAACATCCAAATATTTCTTTGGAGTAAAAGAGGTGGAATATCTGGGTCATATTGTATCTCACAAGGGTGTTAAGGTAGACCCTAACAAAATTAAAGCCATTAAGGAATGGAAAGTCCCCACAACCATAAATAAGTTGCATGGATTTCTTGGGTTAATAGGGTATTATCACAGGTTTTTTAAGAATTATGGGAGAATAGTAGCACCTCTTACAACATTATTGAAGAAAGATGCATTTTCATGGGCCCCTGAAGCAACTAAGGCCTTTGAACATCTTAAAGAGGAAATGTGCCTAGCACCATTCTTAGCTACGCTAGACTTCACAAAAATCTTTATTGTGGAATGTGATGCCACAAGAAATGGAATTGGTGCTATTTTAATGCAAGAAGGAAGACCCATTTCTTTTGAAAGTCGTTAAATCAAAGGAAAGTATTTACAAAAGGCTATTTATGAGAAGGAAATGTTGGCAATACTACATGCACTAAAGAAATGGATACCTTACCTAATGGGAAGACACTTCAAGGTAAAAAATGATCATGATAGTCTTAAACACTTTTTGGAACAAAGATTGTCTTCAAAAGATCAACAAAAATGGGTCACAAAGGTGTTGGGTTATGACTTTGAAATCATCTACAAAAAAGGGAAGCTAAATGTTGTTGCAGATGCACTCTCAAGAAAGGATGAAGAGGTGGAAGCATTACTTTGTGCCATTTCAATTATCCAACCAGATTGGATATCCAAAGCAAGGGATGAATGGAAGAAGGACGAAGAAGTGTGGACTCTCATTCAAAAGTTGCAGCAAGATCCTAGTACATATAATACATTTAGTTGGAAAAATGATTCCTTATGTTACAAATATAGCTTATATATTTGCAAGAATTCCCAACTAAAACAAAATATTCGTTTGGAATTTCACAATTCTCCTTTAGGAGGACACTCGGGATTTTTAAAAATTTACCACAGTGTGAAGAAAGAATTTTTTGGGAATTTCCTTAAATCTGATATTCAAAAGTTTCTAGCGGAATGTTTGGTTTTCCAGCAAAATAAAGTTGAGACAAATAAGACCCCGGGTCTTCTACAACCTTTATCCATTCCAAGTCAACATTGGGAGAAGATTTCAATGGATTTCATCACAGGTTTACCTAGGTCTGAAGGAAGGAGTTTCATCATGGTGGTAGTTGATAGACTTACCAAGTATGAACACTTTTGTGCATTATCTCATCCATTTAAAGCTAGTACAGTTGCTACTACATTTATGGAAACAATTCAAAAGCTACATGGAAACCCAAAGATTATTGTAAGTGACAGAGATCCCATTTTTAAAGGAAATTTTTGGACGGAATTATTTTCTTGTTTGGGTACTCAACTAGCTCATAGCTCATGTTATCATCCTCAATCCGATGGTCAAATAGAGATAGTGAATAAATGTTTGGAAATATATCTTCGTTGTTTTGTATCTGATAAGCAAGCACAATGGGTCAAGTGGTTACCTCTCACTGACTGGAGGTATAACACTTCCTTCCATATTGCAACAAAAATGACCCCATTTATGGCACTTTATGGATATCATCCACCATCCCTCACCTCTTCCTTAAGGGAAAATTCTAGGTTTCAAGCAGTGGAGGATCACATCGAGCATCAACAAGAAGTTTTCCAACTCTTAAAGGATAACCTAAATTTGGCACAAAATTTAATGAAACAACAAGCAAATCAACATCACAGTGAGAGAAGTTTGACGAGGGAGACTGGGTATTTTTACGGCTACAACCATACAAAAAAATGTCCCTCAAGAAAGCTAAGAAGGATAATAAATTATCGCCAAAGTACTATGGTCCTTACAAGGTTTTGCAAAAGATTGGTACTATGGCATACAAATTGGAGCTTCATGCTTCTTCGCGAGTGCATCCAGTTTTCCATGTTTCATGCTTAAAAAAGGTTATCGGGGAAAAACTTCCAGTTCAAACAATATTTCCAGAACTTGATGAGGAAGAAAAAACCATATTGGAACCTGAAGCAGTCACAGAAACAAGAACTCAACAACTACGAAATTGATCAATTTCAGATTATCTCATCAAATGGAAGAACTTAACCACTGAAGATTCTACATGGGAGGATGAGAATTTTATACAAAAGAACCTGGAGCTACTCAAGCGTTGAGGACAACACTTTTTTGAAGGAGAGGAGCATGTTAGGTACCTATATTACTAGTATAGTCCTTTATTGTTGTTAGTGTAACTCCCTTATTGTTATTGTTGTACCCCTGTAACCCCCTTATTGTTATTACTGTGCCCTTAAATTATTATTGTTAGGTTGGCTAGGATTACATTGTGGCCCCATGGACTCCTATATATAGAAAGGAGGTTTTGTCATTTGTATCATCCAAGAATTTTTCATTTATGTAATGTTTTGGAGGTTTCCCCCTCGAAGTGGATGATTTATAAGGTGTTGATATCTCTTTTCTACTATTTTTGGAGCTGGTTTCACAACATTCTTTCTAAGGAATTGGTATCTTCAATTTGACAATTTATGCTTGGATATTAAATGGTGCCTGTGATTTTCCTAGCCGAATTATCTCTTCTTTTGTAACTGTGGTTTGGGTGTCTTTGTGTTTTTTTTCTACAGTTGGTTTCTCATTCTCTGTTTGTATTTCCACTGTCTTGCTGTTTTTAGTTTTATTTTCAGGAACAGTTTCAGATGTTATGGAATTTTTTGCAGATTTTTTATTTTCAACAACTTTTTTATCAGTGGTTGCATTAGGATCAGTTGATTTTAGATTAGCATTAGGTGTTTTTGAGTTTGAAATTGTTGTTTTAGTAGAATTTTTTGTCTTTGAAATAGAATATTTTTGAGAATTTGTTGATGTTTGGACATCATCATCTGTGATGTTAATAATTTTAGGACTAGCTGAAATTTTGGGACTTGAAATTTTATGAGTTGAACTAGAGTTTTACTTGGTTTCCCTAGGGATAATTTGCAAAAATTTAGTGGTAGGAGTCTCTATTGTTTTCTTTGTTTGTGTTTGGGCAGATTTCTTAATAGAAGGCTCTACATTTTTATTTCTCCTAAGGTTATATTGATTATGGACTTCATTGATTGCAAACTCATAACCTTTCTTGTAATCAAAAGAATCACCAGAATCCAATTGCAATTGTTGTAATTCATATAACTCATGTTCTTCTTGTTTAAGAAAAATGGTGTTATCCTCATTAATTCCCATTAGACTAATGGTGTCTTCATAATCTTCATTGATCAGGATATCATATCCATGTTATGCAAATTTCTTAAAAATGAAAGTGCTCAAAATTGGTTGCAATCTGAGCGACCGAAAAGGTCTCGTCGCTGTGATTCTGGCACCATGAACGGTTCCTAAAACCGAGGTCGTATGCCAAAGTTATTGAGGTTTGAAATATCCAGTAAACTCCATTTTTCGGTTGACCAAGTTTCACTTTCAAAATTTGAAAAAATTAAAAAAAGAATATTCCAAAGAATATTCTAAGAATATTCCTTAGAATATTCCCCAAAATATTCTAGGGAATATTCCATCTGGGTGAATGATTTTTGGACAAGTTGCATCTCCTTATTTATTAATGGTTTGATTTTGCAATTTCGAACCAATTATAGGTTGCCATGTGGCAGGCCCAAAGGCTACCACGTGGTCCCCATTTCAATGGTTAACAGCGTGTTCTAAAATTTTTGAGGTCTTACGGGTTTCGAACACCAAACCACAGGTCAGGCAACACAACATTTTACCGTTGTGCCATGGGGGAAGTACTTAACATATCACGACTTCCATTTGTATTTGTGTTTTGAAGTTTTCAACGGTGGAAAACAAAAGGGGCTATCCCCTTAGGGCTAGCCTGACCCCATACGACCACTTCTAGTGACCAGGGGGCTCAGAATAGGTGGTTAGTTAACTTTTCACATGTGGTCAACATTATTTAAACTTTAATGCAGTGGTTAGTTGGTATTTTATGCAACGGTTTTCGTGGTGTGGTCACATGACCCACCAGCATTTAATAAAACCATTTCCGTTCCACCATTCTGGAGTGGCTTTCGACATTTTCGGTGGATTTTTCCAACTTTATTGACCCTAACTATAGTTACTCCACATTTAGTGGGGTTTTTGGGGGACATTGGGTTTTTTTCTTGCAGAAGCCATAAATTCCTCATTATTGAACCAAATTGAATGAATGTTTAGTAAATTTTGTGTCTCTTCGACCTTCTGAACAATTTGGAATAGGTTTTAGGTTGAACAAAGGTGATATTCAACACTTTTTTCCTCGAGGAATATGAAGGAGCCATCAGGGCCATCATGGACAAGGCATTGTTTTGGGCTATATTTCACTGTTTAGTGTGAAACAAAAGTCATTTCCAGATATTTTATACCTTCTAAACCTAATGGAAGAGGTTTCAGAACATTTTGAGAAATTCTATAGCTTGAAAATCTGAAGGGGAGTTTAAATAGCCATCATGGCCATCATGGAGAAGGCACTGTATTGGGTAATATTTCACTGTTTAGTGTAAATGGAAAGGAATTTTTAGCTATTTTATATCTTATGAAACTATATTTACAGTTATATTTGCCTACTGAGGCATATTTAGACTTGTATTTTTATTTTCAAGCAATTTAATACCAGAGGGACATGCCATTTGGGAGGCATGGACCAGCAGAGGTAGCCCAGGAGGGGTGAACTGCTCAAAAAATAGTTGAGTAATGTGTTTGTGAGTTTATTTTGTTTTTATTTATGTTGTACAATGTTAAACAGTAAAATTAATTAATCAATTCCTCACACAGAAACTTGAATAATAAAGCTTGAAATTTTTGTTTAACCTGCAAATTAAGGAGAACCATCTGCACACTAAATTATATATGTTTGGATACTTTGCATAGGATAACAAATACAATAGATTTCAGATTAGGTTGGTATCGAAGCTAATATTGTTGAGCATTAGGAGAGCTAGTGTTTCTCTCTATATTTTTCTTGTGAAAAAGGATTTGCTTAAAAGTTTGCATTAGAATCCTTGCAAGCAGTGCAAAGCCATTTTGGGGTAGCATTTGTTGTAGGTTTTAGAGGCTTAATAGGCTGAGTTTGCTAGAGTGTGAAGGAATAGCTATGGATAGTTAAGTCTTGGAGAGGACAAAAAGGAAGAAAGGGATGAAGGCTTCTTCCTTACCCCAAAGTACCTTAAGGTCACCATTCAATCACAGACCCTCTTGATGATTGCTTGTTAAGAAGCTTTTGGAGTTTGTTTGTTGTTTGGCTGCTTGAATAAGAGTTGGTATTTACAGCCATTTGGTTAAAAAATATTTTTCATTTGTTTTGAAAAGCTTTCAGAACTTTTTTGAAGTTAATTTTTTCATTGAAATCATAATGACAACTTCTACAAGTGAAGTTTCCTCCTTCACAAGATTCTTCGATGATGATATGAAGCATGACTTTACTATATTGAAGGACAGGGTACATATTTTGTTTGAGGATAAAAAAGAAAGTACTAAAATTCGTGAACAATTGTTTGCCATGAAGGAAGAGAAGGAAGAAATTCTTCAAATATTTCATGATATGGAGAGGCAACTCCATCAAGCCCAAGAGGCTTTGACCAAGAAAATGCATGAGGAAGAGGTAATCTTTTCTAACTTGTCTTCAGTTTCCTCATTAGAAAGATGTGTTGGTTATTTCGGAAAAAATACAAGAGGTATAGGGTCCAAATTAATGATTAAAATGGGCTATGAAGGCAAAGGGTTAGGTAAGCATGCACAACGCATGGTGGATCCCAGTTCGGTTGAGGAACGACCAAAGAATCTTGGTCTTGGTTATGTGCAATTTAATGGCAAAGACTCTAAAAAAATGAGACCATGTGAGGCTATTTCAAAGAGAACCTTTATTCCAAGTTATAATATGAAAAAATGTCAAATTTGTTTCAAAGATGATTGCCATTGCTTTAAGCCTTTGTTGTAGCAAGAAGATGGTAGACATGCAGCTTATGTCATGCATGCAAATTCATACAGTTTTCAAGACAAGAACGATGATGTTAGTCTGCAAATGAAAGTTGTAGCCTCTTCTAGTTCATCTTCTCATGAAGAAAAAAAGGATGAACATTCAAAGTAGCACAAGAGGTATAAATATTCTCATGATTAATTTGATTGTGTTTATGAAAAGCATAATAATTTTACATGCTTAAATGGAAGAAATATTTGTTGTACATATTTTGGTGGATTTAACCATGTTGTTTCGAGATGTTGGATGAGGAAGAAGGAATACAGGAAGCAGATGAGGAAAAGACATATTTCAAAGAAGGTGCATAATTTTTGCACATATTACCAAAAGAAGGGACATGATGTCTCTCATTGTTGGACTTTGCATCCAACTAGTCATCCAAAGCACATACAGCAAGAGGACAAAAATATTGGCGCAAGTGGAACTGAGGATTCCATTATCGATGTCAAAATGGAAGATTCACATGAGGAAGAGTTGTAGCAACAAAAGTCACCATGGAGGTGGCTTGGTGAGAAGCGGATGGACTTATTGGTACAATAAGACGTACTCATTTTGTACATATGAAAATTTCGATTGTATATATGTATTTTATGCTATAAATATCTCTTTTGTTTGAGCCACCTTGGATCATTGATCAAGGCAGCGATGTACATTTTCCTTGTGCAAATTTCTCGCCAGAAGTTTTCTGAGAGAGTGCAAGAAAGACAGTTCTTGACAGGAGGACAATCCCATTGAGGAAGGGAAATATTAATTTCTTTCTAGCTATGGTTCAAAGTCACTTTCCATGTAAGGAAAATATTTGGAGGCTGAAGAGAAGAGGGTGCAGTACTCTTATTTGTTGTACAGATCAGTTTTAGTATTCCAGAGAGCTTTTGGGGACCAAAATCTTCTCATTTGGGAGGTGTGATTAGGAGATCATATCCAAGTTATGCAAATTTCTCAAAAATGAAAGTGTTCAAAATTGGTTTCAATTTGAATGACCGGAAAGGTCTCGTCTCTACGATTTTGGTGCCGTGAACGGTTCTCAAAACCGAGGTCGTATGCGAAAGTTATTGAGGTTTTAGATCTCCAGTAAACTCCATTTTTGAGTTGACCAAGTTTGACTTTCAAACTTTGGAAAATTTCAAAAAATAATATTTGAAAGAATATTTCAAGCATATTCCTTGGAATATTCCCCAAAATATTCCACGGAATATTCCATCTGGGCAAATGATTTTTGAACAAGTGGCATCTCCTTATTTATTAATGGTTTGGCTTTGCAATTTCGAACCAATTACGGGCTGCCACGTGGTAGGCCCGAAGGCCACCACGTGGCCCCAAGTTCAATGTTTAACAACATGTTCTAAAATTTTTGAGGCCTTACGGGTTTCAAACACCGAACCACAGGTCAGGCAGCGCAACATTTTACCGTTGTGCCACAGGGGAAGTACTTAACATATCGTGACTTCCATTTGTATTTGTGCTTTGAATTTTTCGATGGCAGAAAACAAAAGGGGCTATCCCGACCCCATATTACCACTTCTTATGACCAGGGGGCTCGGAACATGTGGTTAGTTAACCGTTCACATGTGGTCAACACTATTTAAACTTTAATGCGGTGGTTAGTTGGTATTTTATGCGGCGATTTTCGCAGTGTGGTCGCATGACCCACCAGAATTTAATATAATCATTTTTGGTTCTGCCATTCTAGAGTGGCTTCCAAAATTTTTGGCGGATTTTACCAACTTTATCAACCCTAAGTGTAGTTACTCCACATTTAGTGGGGTTTTTGGGGGACATTGGGCTTTTTTCTTGCGAAAGCCATAAATTCATCATTATTGAACCAAATTGAATGAAATTTTAGTAAATTTTGGGTCTCTTCGACCTTTTGAATAGTTGGGAATAGGTTTTAGGTTGAACAGAGGTCATCTTAAGTACTTGTTTCCTCAAGGAAGATGAGGGAGCCATCAGGGCCATCATGGACAAGGCACTATTTTGGGCTATATTTCACTGTTTAGTGTGAAAAAAAAGCCATTTCCAGCTATTTTATACTTTCTGAACTTAATGGAATAGGTTTAAATTTTTTTTATAACTTATAGATCTCGAAAAGCTAAAGGGGAGTTCAAAGAGCCATCAGGGCCATCTTGGAGAAGGCACTGTATTGGGTAATATTTCACTGATTAGTATAAATGGAAGGACATTTTTAGCTATTTCATATCTTATGAAACTGTATTTAAAGTTATTTTTTCCTACTGAGGCATATTTACACTTGTATTTGCATTTTGGAGCAATTTAATACAAGAGGGACATGCCATTTGGGAGGCATCGACCAGTAGATGTAGCCCAGGAGGGGTGAACTGCTCAATAAATAGCTGAGTAATGTGTTTGTGAGTTTATTTTCTATTTATTTCTGTTGTAAAATGTTAAAAATTAAAATTAATTAATCAATTCCTCACAAAGAAACTTGAATAACAAAGCCTGAACGATTTTTTTAACCTGCAACTTAAGGAGAACCATTTTCACACTAAATTATATATGTTTGGATACTTTGCATAGCGTAACAAATACAATCCATTTCAGATCATTCATTTTGATGAGAAATTTCAACATAATTCTCTTGGAAAGGTGGTCTTATTGTTTGGTTAGGTGTTGATTCTCTAGATTTTCCAGTGTTGGTGTTTTTCCTGAAATTGTGATTTGTAATTTGAGGTCCTTGTTGTTGGTTATCTCGTTGTGGATTCCTTTCCATATTATCTAACCTATCCATCATTATCTATAATTTTTTTGAAAATTGATCTATTTTGAAATCTAAAGTAGATGTTTCCTCTTTTATTGTCACCCTCCTTTCATTTCTTAATCTAGCTTTCTTTGCTAACAAGTTTGCCTCTACACTAACAACATTACTTTGCATCTGCTCTAAGGTTTCTGGATTTCTCTCTCTCAGTTGATAGGATATATCTATATCAAATTTATCAGGGAATTTGATAAGGATAAAGTCTAGAGGAGGCTTAAGATTAGTATAAATTGCATTATAAATAATGTTATATCTAGTACAATAATATTGAATTGTTTCATTTGGTGGTCTTTTTATACTTTCAAATTCAAACAAGATTTGTAGTGGACTTTTCTTCTTTTCCCATCTATTAAGAAATAATCTATGAAAATTTGTTAAATCAACAATAATACCACCATTCAAACCTTTAAACCACTATGTTACCTCACTAGTTAAAGTTTGAGAAAAAAGTCTCATTTGGACATCATAATCATCTATTTCATGTAGTTCAAAATAGTTTTTCATCTTATTAACATGTTGTTGGAAAGTATAATGAGTGGTTGCATCAAATTGAGGGATTTTTCTTTGATAATCCTGAGGAATGTCATGTAAATGTGTTGGTAGGACGAAGGGAGAATATCTGGCAGCCATGGCTTGGATTCTAGCTTGGCTAGGAGGTAAGTTTGAAGTACTTGGTGAAGAACTAGAAGTATTTGCTGAGATAGTTAAAAAACTTGCAGATGATATTGGAATATAAGAAGACGTGCTGGAAATTGTGGTTGAGATACTAGAAGATGAAGTTGGGATATGTGAAGAGGTGCTTGGGAATGAGAATGATGTATTGGAAAATGCAGTAGAAATACTAGGGGATGAAATTGAGGTGGTGGAGGATGGAAATAATATTATAGGTTGAAATGGTTGCTTAGGAAAGAATGAATCTGTGGAATGAAGTGTGGTGGAAATAATGGATTAAGTGGTAGAGAATAGGGATGAACCTATAGTTTCTATAAGCCTGGTATCTAAATGGCTGGTAGAAGGCTTAGGGTTATAGGATGTTAAAGCACTCAATTCAATTGAATGTTGTAAATAAGCTTCATCTATTTCTTTAATCAAAGTAGCAGTTATGGCATCAAGTTTATCATAAACTTCAAAAATCTTTTCCTCGGAATCAACTGAAACAGTTTCCTTTTTAGTTTCACTGAGTGAAATAAAATCAGGATCTATTACAGTTTTATGTAAGTCACTTTCTGATTTATTTCTGAGTAAATATTTTTCAAAATTTAAATCAAATTCTATGTCTTGTAAACTCGATAGTTTTTTGGAAGATAATTTACTTTGAATAATGAAATTTTATTACCTAAATCTTCTACTCTTTGGTTTTTCTTTCCAATTTTGTCAAGATTGTCTACTATGACAGCAGGTTGTGGATCTAGATTTTACCTAGTATAGTAGACTATTCTGGAAGCCGGAATTACAATTTTTATGAAAATATACTCACAACTTATTTAAAAAAATCTTAAGGTGAAAAGATAACGAAAATATTTCCTTTAAGATATATTTGAAAAACGAGGATTTGGCTAGTTCCCAGTATGGTCGCCAATATGTTATCACTCTAATAATTCTTAAAATTGTGATATTTTTAGTTTAAATAATATTAGAGGTAACCAAAAACCTACTTTTAAGCTTTAGGATCTAGCCTTTCCTAATGCTCAGAGAGGACTCTCTCTATAAGATTTAACTTTGTTGATGTTTTGATTTTAGGCTAGTTATATAGGGAAAATTGGTTTTGGATTTTTGATTTGGTTTGGTGGGGAAATCACTTACTTAGATGGATTTCTATAGATATGTATCCCATTGGGAAAACGGATTCAATGTGTCAAGCAGTGAAATCAGGATCAAGGTCTAAATGTAAATGTTTATAGGTCAAGATAGCAGAGTCACTTCAGATATTCAAGGTTGATGGTGGAATGGTTTTTATCGGGATAAAAGAGAAATTAAGGGTTCTTAAATCCATATTACTAGTGAAAAGGTAGGGTTCAATCGAAATCAGGGAGAAATTAAGGGTTCTTTAGTCTAGATATCATTTGAAAACATATAAATTATAATCATTCAAAACAAAGTGCTTTTAACAAATTCTGAAATACAATTCCTGATTTATCATTTAGATTCAAAACACATTCATGAATATATGGAAAACATAAGAAAATTGACAAGATAACAAGTGAAATACTTCACTGCAATGGCCCAACACATGAATCCTGTAATATGATGCTTTATTTCCTATGATCCAGTCTGCTAACTTGAAATTGATACAAAAACCCTTAGGTTCAAAATAGTATAGCTACAGAAATGTTCAGGAATTAATCCATACTCAATACTTCAAATGATGAAGTATTTATACTAAAACTAGTACAAAATATCCTAGATTAAGCTTAGCAATTTTTCTTGGAAAAATAAATATCTTCATGCAACAATATAGTAACAACTGCCTAACTAATTGCTAGTTGTCCTATTTATTGAAATAAAATAGCTTGTTGTTTTGATTTAGGCTGTAGCTAGACAACTGAGGTGTCCCTTACGCTGGAAGTTTTATCTTCAATCTGGTTTTATCTTCAATTTTTCATCTGATACACTTTTAACTGACACACTTTCATCCTGATACTCTTTTTCTGCCAAAAACTATTTACTACTGATGTAAAAAATAACAACCTCTATTTTTACCTTTCATGCTCTGTCATCACTGTAATTTGATTTTATAATAGATCAAATAACTTCTCCCAGAACTAAGTTTCTGGAAATTTAATCTTCATAAGCCTTCTGAAATTTTCATCAGCTTCAATGTAATTGGAAAATGTTGGTTTGTTCACAAATAGGTGTTTTACTTCATGCTGCAAGTAAAACAGATTTTGAAAATTCTTATACAAAAATTTCCTTGTTGGGATTCCCTATAAATCTGATATTTTTACCTGTTATTTAGAAAATTCTCTCATCTTCTTGTAATAATTCTCCTGTTTCATCAATTTTTCATTGATTACTTGAGGATTTGAAAGGCCCTTTTGCCTTAAAATATCAAATTTTATCATAAATCTTGGGATTGCCATTTTCATGTTTTGGCACTTTCCCTCTAATTGGTTCATCAAGTTCTTCTTGGATATTAACTTTTTTACCTCAAGTATGGTCTTTGTTCTATCTTTAATCCCAATTTCATCCAATTCTTGTTTATTTTTGGAATTGAGGAATTTGATAATTTCTAGTGCATGTTCAGGCTTTTAACCTACCTCCTCTTTTGTCTTTTGTATTGCTTCTTTTGTTTCTTTAAGTATATCTTTCTTCTCATAAATTACCTATATAGATGGCCAAGTATCACTGATTTATTCAATGATATTGGACCATAATTGGTTCTTAACATGTGCCATAAGTTATTTCATGGTTAATTCTTTTTCTAATTTCTTAAGCTGTTCATTCAACCTATTAGCCTTTTGCTCTTCATTCTTGGCATTAATATGTGCAAGATTCCTGGCATCTTCAAGATTCTTAATCTCCTCCTTTAACATGTTTATTTCATTAGTTTGGATAGACATGTCCTGCATTGATTTTACCAATTTACTTGCCTCATCTGATTGCTAGGTTGTTGTTGCTAAAGATTAGTGGTAGAAGTTGTTGATGAATTTACTGGTACTGTTGTAGCCATTGGAACATTTGGAGCCAGTGTTTCTATAAGATTAGATGGAACTGTTGTTGTAACTACAAGAATTACAGTGGCAGGGACTTCCTGTGCATTGGTGACTTCTTTTTCTTGGACCAATTTGTCCATCTCAATCTCCATTTCTTTGATCTTAGCTGTAAGCTGCAAAATAAGACTCATCATTTCATCCTTTTGATTAGTATCCTGCAAAATATCCTTAGATTGAGGATGCTCAGTGAGAGTTAGTTTCAACTGTTTCTTAAGAGGATCAATATCATCATTCTTCATTTTAATCAATTCCTTTGCAGCTTTTATATTATGAGGATCATAACCTACCTCAATCTCTAACTCCAATAATTTGATTCTAATATCCTTTGCATATGATGAAGCTTTCTCCAGTTTGAGTTGATCTCTTACATTTATTAAAGTATTTTCAAGATTTTGTGCACTCATTTCTTTAGTAGTCATTGTGGAATAAAGCATCTCTCCTGCTTGTTTATGGAATTCAATTTGGTCCAGAGGATGTATATCCTGGACTGACACTTCAAACTCAACCTTTTTATAATCAAATGATGTTTTTGGAGTTGGTATTGTGGGCTGAAGTACTGTCATCAAAATTTTCTTATTCTTGTAATCAAAGGCTGAAAGAAGTCTATTTTGTATGTTAGGGATCTGCTTTAAGTACTGAGAATATATTTAATTGTTTATTTCTTCATTTTTAGCTTTAATCTCTTTGTAACTTTCCTTGATGTCCATATCCTTTTCTTCTATTTGTTTTGATGATGACACTTCTGCGCTATGCTGTTTTTCAATCAATTATGTATTAGAAGTGGTTGGTTGTTGTTCATTATCAACTATTGTAGGAGGCACAGTGTCTTTCTCTGGAATCTCTATGTCAATGACCTCAACTGTCTCTTTTTCTTTTCTTCTAGGATTAATCTTTGGCTTTTTTCTGTATCTGAGTTTAAATTTGGTCTCTGTAGTGGTATCAGCTATGTAAGACCCTTCTTCCCTATTTCTTCTCATACTTCTGTCTTCCTAAGCTGAAGTCTGCAAAATGTGACTAGTATCACTTTTCTTATCAGGTTCTACTAGTGTATTCTCTAACCATTCTGATTGTTTTGAGAATTTCTCAATATCAGGCTTATTTTCATGAATGTATGGAGTTAATTTAAATTTAAATCTCATTTTGCTGATTATACCAAAGGGATCATCATACCAAATAAAAATAGTGTTGAAATTGAACTCCTGTAATTGCTTTTCTGCCTCAGAACCTCCTTCTTTGTTATTACATATGAATGGACCAACTTGATTCTTCAATTTAAACTGGGTTTTCTTCTTTGCAGCCAATAAATTTACAACATTTGAGTTCAAAATCTACCTTATATACTCTAAAGCAAACAACCTCATAGGGAGGTATTTCAACAATTTGTAAGGAATTAGGTTTGATCCATAAACCTTGATTTAAGTGTGATTTTGGTATAAATACCAATCACTTGTCCTGCTTTTCTCAAATAGTTGCAAAACTTTCTTGATTTCATTACTGATCCTGGGTTGAACACTGTTGTTTAGAAAATTTACCAAGGGATGGATAAAATAATATGTGAAATCAGAATAGGTAAATTCATTTGATTCTTTCCTTATTAAGGAGGTCCAGAATATGACAGATTGGGTATTTCCTTCCACATCCATCTTCTAAAGAGTTATAGGGAAATTTTTTGATTGAAAATAAAGGAACATGTGGAAAATAAATGAAGTATACCTAAAGACACGTTCATTAGGTAATTTGAATAGTTTTTCATGGATGCTATTAGAAATATATTGTGAAAATTTGAAGATAACTGCAGGGGGGCTGCCAGGTACAAAAATGGACAAAAAACGAAGTACTGATGCATTAGCATGTACATCTGTGAAATATCCAAGGATAAAAGATAACATGTAAATAATGTGTCTATTTCTTTCTAAGAATTTAGAAGATGAGTATGGAGGGTTGAGCTTAGGAATTTCCACATAGGATGGCATGAAGGTTTGAAAATTTTTAAATCTTTTGGGAAAATCCAACTCCAAGTAGAACTTAGTAAGGGCTTCAATTGATAAAGGGAATTCATTAGGCTTAGGCTATAATTGAAGCATATGGTTGATAGATTCAGCTGTAATGGTAAATAGTACTTCTTTTCAGAATTCACAATGGCTCTTTGATCTGGAGAATAGCAAGATTGGCATAATCTGATAGCTTTTGGGCATTGTTGAGTGTGAGGGACAACATATTTAGGAAAATTTTATTCCCAAATAAACACCTCATATGCTTGATCTAATGATTTCTCTTGGCTCCTGTAGTGGAGCTCAAGAAGGTTAAACTCTATCATAGGATCTATAATTTTGAAGTCTACATCTGCCAAGGGACTATTTTCTACATCTACAATAGGAAGTTGTAGAGGGTTGATTACAATATTTCTTTTGGATGCCCTTGATTGGTTTGATTTATCAATTTAAACACTTTTGACCTTTAAAACACTGAATTTAGGTCTGTAAAATGCTTATGTAAGTTTAAACAGTTTACAATTTTTTTTTTTTGATATGGCAAGGGTTTTATCTTTGGATGCAAAAGATATAATTCTGATTAATCTTACTCAAACTGTATTTTTTGTACCAAAAAAAAGAAATTTCTTAACCTTATAGACTTAAGAAATGATATATAGGGTTTACAATAAAATTTCTGTGATGAAACAATCCTAGAGAATGAAATTTTATGAAGAAAGGATTTTGAGTACTGTAAAAAAGGTTTTGGAGGTCTCAGAGGGTTTTTTAAGTCGACAGATGGCTTAAACTCAATCAAAATTTGTTCTAAAACAACTCAAAGCTTTTAAAAACTATGGAAAATGCTCAGTGTTTATATATTTTCTGAATTTATGAAGAAAAGGGGTATTCTCTAGGCATAGAGGTAAAGGATTCAAATTAACTGTAAAACTCTTTTAGAATGATGGATGAGTCTTTTTCTCGAAGAATACCTGTGAAAATGGAATTTCACTGTGAAGAAGGGATTTTTGGTGTTGGAAATCTTTCAAAAGCTTCTTCTGGCCTTTATATGCACTCCGGTGTCTTATGAAGTATTGTAGTAATCAATTTCGATGAATTCTATTTGTTTTTGAGATAAAAATAGAGGAGGCAACATTCGTTTCCTAGTCCGGAAATGTTTTATGAGAAGAAAATGGTAAGAGAAGGTTTGAATGGATGAATTCGGGAATTTTATAAGCAATATTAATGAAAATTTAAAGCATTAAACACATGTCATTTCAAATAGGAAGGTAGTTTAGCCGTGGTGGAGGAAAAACCATCAGGTGGTTTTTGCATGGTCGAAAAGTGGTAAGCAGGATTTCTTAAATCAGTGTGATAGAATGAATTTTGGACACATGGAGGTGAGAGAAAAGCTTAAAACAACTTTTATCACAAGGTATGAGTTTGTTTATTAATCGTGCAGTGAAATATGCAATGGTGAATCTCCGCCGTTGGATCTGGCAGATGGGGAGTGAACAATCAGGATAGTGTGATGAAGTTGTGGGCTGAAAGGTGTGGGGCCTGGGATATGTATGTGGCGGGATGTTTATAAAATGTAATAAAACATAAGTTTTAATATATAGTTTGGAATAATATTTGATAGGAGGGTTAAGGTTTTATATAACAAATGAAATATGGGCATATGTAGTTTTAACATTGGCGAGATTGATATATAATGGAAATAATTTGAACCTATGGGGAAGTGGAATATATATCACGTGGGAAAAATTACATAGGTTTAAAATTAAAAATATGGGTTTGGGATATATATTTAAAAGGATCTTAATATAATACAGGCGAAGGATAAAATATAGGATTTAATATATAAAGTTAATGTTTAGTACTGAAGTGCAATGAGGGATAAAAAAATAAACTAAGTCTAATGTAAAACATAATAAAGGGATAAGTTCATTGTTTACAATCCCAATATAACATTTTTACATTTAAACTTAGGATAAAATGCTTTTTTGGGTTGTTGGGTATTTTTTTTTGGGTAAAAGGTGAACTGGTCAAAGGTTTTACTTTCCCTAATTATAATGAATTTTACACTTAGGAAAAGGTGATTTTTGCAAGTGAAGTTGAATGATGATGGTAGAAGGAAAAATGAAGGGGAAAGAATGAAAATGGGGGGACTAAGTATTTTTACAAGGGAATGAATTTTTGAAGGAAGTTAGTGACTGAATTGACCAATTTTTGCTTATCATGATTGTAAAATCTGCTTATGCCTACCCATAAGCTACCCTAACATTTTTTTCTTCATTTACCTAGGTGCATTTGAGCTTGCAAACCCTTGTTCATTTTATTTTAAAACAACAAACTATCTAATTCTATCCTTATTTCTTCCAAGGGCTCATAATAAGCTGTTGAGCTCCTTATTTATTCTCTACCTAACTACTGATCTTCCAAGATTAAACTATTTGGCTAGATCTTTATTCTCTATCTAATAACATTAAATTTAAAGAATGAAAAAGTCAATATTAAGCTATTTGACTTATCATGGATTATGAAATTTTGAACAAGCTGCACATAATCTTTATTTTCCAGTAAAGTAAATGGTAGAGGCATTTGGATTTTCATCACTTGTATGTTTTATTTTTATCTCTTTTTTGTTTGCGGTCCATTTTCTATGCTTTTTTATCTTTTTTGTTTCAAGTCCTTTTATTTTTATTTTACGACTTTTAGCCTCTTTACATTTTTTTATTTTTTTTTATTTTTCTAATATGGGAAAATAATTTTCATAAAGCAAAGTATGTACATATTACAAAACTATTCAAGGACCCTAACACTATGATTGAATTTGGTTTTATTTTTTACACAAGCTTGAAACAAAGGAAATCTATGCTTGATATAAGTTTGCAAGCCCCAACATAATGACTCAATTTGAGGTACATGCCCCACAAGGATCATTTCATTCACCTAAGTATACTACCAATTTCTAACAAATGGATGGAATGAAGGTTCATTTAGAATATCAAGTGAAATAATTGACTTGGAATTTACGATATATAATCAAAGACATGAATTGGAAGGGGATTTGATCCATTTGTTAGGGAGCTTGAAACGGGAAAAGAAATATGCTCATGACACATTGTTTAATTTTTTAAGGAGATTGTCACAAGAAAAGGAACTCTAGTTCAGGACCTCATTTCAATTTTTAATAAGATTGACACAAGAAAAAGAACGCTACTCGAGGAGATTTTTTCATTTTTTAATGAGCTTGACACAAGAAAAGGTACTGTGCTCCATGACCTTGTTTCATTTTTTAATGAGCTTGAAAAAAGAAAATGAAATATGATCTAGTGCCTTGATCATGACCTGAAGAAGGCCATGGCTTCCAACAGGTTGTCATCATATGGGATAAAAACACTCTGGAAGGTATCAAAGGATCTAGTGGAACGACCATACTCCAATTCCCTGAGTAAATGATGCACTACATCACCTACTAGATCATCAATAGACACGATCATGGAATAGGTTGCCACATAATTAATTTGTGTCTGGGGAGATACCACTTTCATATAAGGACCATTTAGGGATGATGGTTGATTGGGAGTCAAATTAGGACCAACGAATGAAAGTTGGTTAATGGTCATGATTCTTCCTTCATGTGGGAAAAAAATCAAATGAAAGAGTGAAGAGACAAGAGATCCCATGACATAAACATAGTAAATCCTGAGGAGTAAATTCAAATCCAAATGAGCTTGGACTGCCATTACATCAATATAGACATTATTTCCTCCAAAAGAAAGAGGAAATTGAGGAAGAATCCCTAATGGTTGACTCATTCCTCTGTTAAAAGCCAATAAATTCTAGGTAACAAGCATAAGCTGTGAAGAACCAAAATATTTCCAGGTAGTTGAGTACAAAATACTATCAGATTATCCTTTTTATATGACTATGTTAGGTACGGGCATATTATAAGCATGTAATATGATCTAGAAAGGCATGTAAAGATGAAGACGATATCATGACAGTCAAGTCCAATCAAAGGAAGTGACCAAACTACTTGGAGGGGGTTTCTTGGGAACGAGAGAAGTGGCCCTTGTTATATGTGAATGGGATAAATTCTCCCCTATATTGTGGGAATGGCAAGATTCCCCCCCTGTGTTGTTAGAATAAGAGGATTTCCCCCTAGGTCATTGGAACTTGAAGAAAAGAGAAGAACTTGAGCGGTACGAACTTCACTCTCTATGGGAAAGGTATGATCACCTGAAGGTGGAATTGAGTCAAACATGTTCTATACCAATGATTGGTCAACAACAGACTCATGGGATTCATGTCCAGAGAGAGTGGGATTAACTGGAATCAGATTTTGACCAATCACTTCATCAACTAGTGGAGGATTGGGAGAAATATTTCAATAACCAGTCGAAATATGAGGCTGAGAATCTATAACATTTTCCAACACTTTTGATGCTTCATTCATATAAGTACAAATGTGAATAGGATGATTCCCTTCACATAACCTATAGGGAAAATTAACTTTCCCCTTCTTCCCATGGAGCTTACTATCACTGGTTAATGTTTTGTCACCAACATGATCTCCATAAGCTGAGTACAAAGGCTAATGTGATCCTATGGACCACACTTCTAATAATTTTGGAATACCAAGACAATATCTAGGAAGGTGGTCACCCTTACATAACATGAAAGGGAATTACACTTTGTGGGGTTTATTCAGAGGTTTATCCATTGTATTTGCATTAGTAGCAATGGTTTCTTGGTTTCCCCCCTTCTTATTTTTCTTCTTCTTATTATCCACCTAGTTAATAACTTTGAGGCTTTCACCAGATGAAGGGAAAGAAGAGGAATAATTCTGAAAAAATGAAGAAGGAAAAGGGTCAACATTAGCATCAACTAGTTCAGGTGGAGGACCACTTGCTTGAGGATAATTTTGGACATTCATAACCATAAGGGTTGAAAGCAACCAAAATGAAAAACCTATGGTAAATCTATCAATGTAAAACGTTTCCACATAAGGAGCCCCAATATTTCCAAAAGAAGGAAAATTAATAGGATTCTCGTTAGAGGGGTTTCCTTTACTAGTGGATTTGGGAACTGCTTCAATTAGTATCAACCTAAGATCTACTAGGGAGTTGTTCCATGGTGAGGATGTTGTTCCGCAGTCAATTAATTTATTTTAGAAATTAAAGACACAAAATCAAACAAAACATGGGTAACTAGGCAAAAGGGTTTACCAAGTAACTGTGAACTGCGATATACAACCTTGGAGAACCAAGGATTTACGTACGGGAAGGAAATATCCCCGAATTTTTTTTTCGATGTATCGCAACATACAAGGCAAAAAACTCAATTACTTATGGTGAGTATAACAACCTATGGTGGACTTAGAAAATATACTCGATGAATTGTGGAAGTGAAGTTCATGTTAGTGTTGTCTAATGTGTGATCGTATGATGAGAGTGTTCCCATATAATTTTCATGCATGGAGCATCATCCAACATACCCAAAGGTATGTGGATAATGGTATTATACACTTACATATGTCGAACGCAATTTCACCGCCAGTATGCAATGCTGGAAAAAAATGACAAGTCCTATTTTTATAGATGTCAGAACACATCTCTAGCCTAGACCTCTAAACGTTTGTGTTAATGTGACAAATTCTGCTTAGGTTGATTCAATAAATTTTAATTTTTATCTTCAATTACATTTTAGTTTTAGGGCTCACCGCAAATTTCACTTGAATATCCTAAAATTCAAGTTAGCATGAAGAAATGAAAATTTACTTTTCAATGAAAATCTATCTATAGGAGGGAAGAGAGAAAAGAGTATGCAACATAAAGAATGAAAAAAAACAATATGCTAAATGAAATTCCCTTAAATACAACTATTCCAATTCAAATTCACACAAATAACCTAATATGCCAATGCAAAAATATTTTTATTTTAAACTCCACCAAATTTTAAAATGTGAGAGAACTAGGATGTATGTCTAATCACTGATAAAAGAAACTATTCATAACGATGACTAAAACACCAATTATTTCATGTAATCAATGATAAAAAGAGATTTTTCCAATGACCTAATGACAAGAACAAAGGAAAATATAAACAAATTCTCATCAAATGCACAGAAAACCAAAATAAAATAATATGGAGGCTTTTGAGAGGCCAAAAGACACTTAGGGACACAAGGAAGAGAAGTTGGAACAAACATGAACACAGAGAAAAAGAAAAAAAGGAAAATTTTTGTATGAAACAGGGGTCAACACAAGTGTGATAAGGGCACCAGTTCTCTCCAACGTAGGTACAGAGAGGGATGAGGTGCACTACAATGCAAGTAAAAAGAAGTCTAGGGTGCACTGCAATGCTCTGTCTCCAAACCATGGGGAGAACAGATCAAGGAATACCAAGTTCTAAGACACAAAATACAACTAAAGCTCAATGAAATGTCTTTCTAGGGTCATTTCAGGCTAAGTGAGACAATGAAGGTCTAAACAACAGGTAGAAAAATTACTCAGGACAAGGAAACCACCAAGGGAATGAATCATTCCCCAGTATGGTCTTCAGTTTGTTATGTGGAATCTACGACTACTGAAAGAAATATATTCCCTATACCTAGTGGTCTGGTCTAGAACAACAGAAGGAAATACTATAATGTTCCCCATAAATTAATCGAACAATGAGATGAGGCTTACCTATAATCCGTTGCATGCTTCACTCTCGTCTTGGCTTGTACGATCCAATCCTAGTTCTGATTGTTGTAATTATAACCTACACATACAAACACAACAAGCCAAAATATATACGCCATCTGTGTAGCTTCATCCAATCACTTCATTACATGGATGAGAAAAACATTAAAACATATGAAAATTAACATCATATATAGGAAAAAAATGTACTCATGTATTAATATAAATGGAGAGAGTTACAACCAAATATAGAATATGATCATATATAGAACTCCCCAAGTTGAATTTTCCTTCCTTGCCACAAAGTACACCTCTATGTCACGTCAATGCATGGAATTATGAGTCTCTTGGAACCAAGGAAGTAGCATGAGGATAATCAATCTCCAAAATCCAACCCCCAGTTTGTGGATGTTAGTAAATATATAGGAGAGGATGGTAGTTTAGAAATTCTTGTCCATTCACAAATCTAAGCTTGCGATCCACTTTTGATGGGAAGATGATCTCAAGGGTTAAGGGGTGAAATATACAAGGTAGTATGAGATAGGATTCGAAGGTATTATCCAAGGTAAATGGTTAGATCAACTATTGGAAGCTCATGGAAGAGGAAGTTTTGGGATCATTTTTATTTTTTCTTAATTTCTATAATCAACACACCCCAACAATGGATAACGTGATAATGATAGATATAGGTAGAGAGTGGAGCAACCTGCATTGAACATAGTATCCTAAGGGAGAAGGGTGTGTTGAGCCTTTAAAACATGAAAATGAAGTAGTTAAGCCCAAAAACTCAAGGATTAGAGAGATTCATGCCTAGGGATTTGTGCAAGGATGATGACAAGGTGTTGACAGATGTTGATGTATCCAATTAACATACCTGTTGACCAGATGTGAGAATATGACCTATAACACTAACTATTAAAAGGGAATCTTCATATATCCCTTGAAGGGTGTGTGCATGTTTCTATTTAGTGAAATTCATATAGATTTATTTTAGAGCCATTGTACCTGGAACTAATGTGCATATCCATTCTACTCACAATACTATATCACAACCACCCATTTAGATGGGAAAAAATTGGGTTTTGTGTTTAGAACACATTTATAGTCTTACATCTGGAGTTTCACACTTTCACATTCTCCTCCGCATTTCATCATACCTCCATTAGTGATCATATTTTGAAAGTTGTACAATGGGTGTACAAAACCAAATAATGGGTTTCTTATACAACTCTCTTATGAATAAAGTTGTGAGTACTACGATAGTTAACAAGGATTATCACATTCTTGTTCTTAAGGTATATCAGGAGTTTCATTATTTGTGGATTTGAAATATCTGATAATGCATGTAGGGAGATTAGGGGTTATTCAAGAGGAAATTATGGTTTAATATGTTCCTTATTCTAAGTGCTAGTTTCTTCAAATTGTATTGCTACATTCTATTCAATGGTTATGTTTTTTCCAGGGCCCGGGTAGCCATAATAATTTGGAACAATTTATGTTCTTTACACATATTACCTAGAGCATATTTTTTATCACAATTGTATAAAATTCCACATCTTTGTAAATATTCCATTTCCTCTAAAGAGAACCTCTTTACCTTTAAGTGATGAGAAAGATTTTTTCTTGGGATAAGCGATGTTCCATCTAATTAACCTATCCTAATGGATCAGATCCAAATAACTTTTCCAATTCCACCTTAGGAGAAGAATTCCATAGGTTCTTATCTATTGGTCTATTTTTCGCATGTCGATGATGGGTGGATAAAGTTTTTTTAGTTAGAACCTTCTTCTTAGTGTATATCAATTTTCTATGTAGTCATATCACTTTCCCCTAGTATGATTTAAGCGAACATACTTGGCAACTTTTTCATCAATTTATTTTCAAACTTATCAAACATCTCATTGAACTTCTCTCCCAACCCATTTATACTTTCTAAACATTTTTTAAGCTGAATTTTTATTTGTTCGAACTTAGTTTCGATAGAGTGGGTGTTCATGTTGTCTTAGGAAGCCCGATGATGTTTATATTTATTCTCCTTCATCGATGATCTTACTAGAAAAAATTATTGAGATAACACATATATTATTGGATGATGTAGAAACACATATTTCGCAAATTGGCTATTGTGAAATAATTATGAAATTCCACCACTTCTTTGGATATTGTATAATTTGTTTGACTAAAATATAATCTCTTAATCAAAATATATTCAATCTAGAAATTCCTGCTCGTCACTAGAAGAACTCCTAAACAATGACGATTATAAATTATTGATAACTTCACTTCCTAAAATCCATTTCGGATGATTTATTTTTGTGAACTGGATAATTGTTTTAGAGGAATTCATTACTTGGATAAGGTTCTTCAAATTATTCACAAAAGCGTTTAGAAGTAGACCTTAATCTTTCTATTGAAATCTGCACCTTCACAAACTCTTAAACATTATTGATGTTAAATTGTTGATAACTTAACTTCTAGATCCATTTTGAATGATTTTTTTATTTGTGAAATTGCATATTTTTTTAGAGGGATCAATTATATGAATTGGATTCTTCTAATTATGCACAGAATGTTTTATAAATCGACATGGAATCTTACATTCTCTTTTTTATGTAAAAACATTAATCAACAAGAGGAAAAACAAATATCCCAGTTTTTGCAAAAGAAAGAGATTTGACAACACTTGTAGTGTGCTTGAAATGAAATATAATGCGAAAAATTTCCCAAGAACCCTAGATAATAAGGATAAACCTAAGAAATATATATTCGATAATAGAGAATAGAGAGCTATATTCACTTGGCTCTTCAAGGGGCAACCTTAAAAAGAAATTCTCTAAATACAATCACAATTATTAAAAAGACATTACATAAAATTATACTCAGTATATATATACATACATACATACATATATATATATATATATATATATATATATATATATATATATATATACATGGATAATATTAACTACCAAGGATCCCACTTCTAATGATATTATACTCACTAATTTGGGTTTCATTAGAAAATAATACTATTTTAAGAATAAGATATTATTAATTATGGGAACTTAGATCCTTTGTTGGAGTACCTTTATTACTATGGGATGTATAAAGTGTTTTTTCCATCAAATTCTCTTTTAAACTCACATAGTAGGGGGAATTTTTTATAGCCATAAAAATAACCGCTGTGAGCCCTTGAGGATCCATTGATGTCGCATGTTGAGACACCATAGTTCATTCCCTTTAAAAAATACTTTTAAGCATGGTTCTTCCCTCCCTCTAGAGAAATTTTGAAGCATTCAAAACATGCAATGGTGAGAGGTTGCAACATTTCTAGACCACTAACGGCTTCTAAACCTTTGGAATTTATGATCTTAAATACAGACAATATGGGGACAATATAAAACCTTAGACACATCATCATGAAATAAGTGTTTAGACTTGATGTTATCCTAGTTCACTTAATCCCTCAAGCTCAGTCATTGACCCCAAAATAGCCTCTCCTCCCTCTATTTAATAAATATCATATCAAGGGAAAAGGAAATATTAGAAACAAAATTATGTTGCTAATATTTTCAGTGTTGAGAGGCCCAAGGAAGGACTAAGCCAAAACAAACGAGAACATCAACTGTGTCCAACTGTAAATTGATCTATTGTGTTATTTTCATATATGTAATTAAAAAAATGGATATATACATTTTATCACTACTTATTCTCTATTATTTACATAAATCTATTGGTATTGCATAGTTTAGAGTTATATTTCTAATAATTTATCATTCAAAGGAAGTTTTGTAAATAATTTTGTCTTTTCTTGTATAAGATAAGAGTTGTTGGAGCTAGAGCTTGAATCTGAGGAGTTGCTTCAAGTTAAGGAAACACTATAGAAAATGACGATAAAAAGGTACACATTTTAGCACTCTCAAATTATTTTGCATATTTAGCATATTATTTCCTTAAATATATAGGTATTGGTATAGCATTATGAGCCATTATCTTCATTGGGCTAGGAAAACACAAGGAAAGGTTATTCTACCTGTAGGATGATTTTTCCATTAGCACCCCTAAACCTTTCAATATTAAGTAATTTCCAAGGAGATACGAGACAAGTGAGTTGAATAAATCACATCACGAACATTGGAATTGGTATTAAACTCATAGGTAACTAAGTTATACATTTATAGATGCATCCCCCTACCTCTTCTATTAATATATATATGGATGGCCTCCAAAACAAGAAGGCGGGAATAATTTATGATAAATTATTGCTATTAAAGCTTAGAGGGACTCTTCTACACTAGCCTTCAAGATCAACATTTTCATCTTTTCATTAGGGATAAAGAGTAGTTAGAGGAACGATATACTAGTTACCTTTAATTAAGAACTCAAGGTAAAGACTTGGTTGATGTAATGTTTCCCATTTATGAATATAGATATATATTATTTTCCTTTGCATTTCCCTCTCATTTAGTATTATATACGTAAAAAATGGTAGATGTGATATCCCTTCAGCTAAACATATTATATCTAAGAGTAGTCAACAACCATGTTGCTTGAAATGGATTTAGATTGGCATTATTGTCCTATTATGTGCCGGAAATGGGTGTTAGGAGTTTGAGTGAGATGCGTGGAGCTACATATTCTAGGGTTAATGAAGAAAAAAAATTGGATCAAAGATATGGGACATATTCTCCCTTTCCTAAGAATTTATTAGGATTTATTTCAGTAGATCTAGTGAAAATTTGTATATATCCTATCTCATAGTGTAATATTCCCAAATGGGAAAAGTAGGAATATAGTGCAAAATTTTGGAACAATAATGCAGATCAACATATAAAATAAAGAGGCCAATATGGAGACCTTTCATATTTTATAATAGTAGAAAAATGTGCATAAGAAATGGCCCATAAGATACACAACAGAAAGTACAAGACTCCAATGGACAAAATCCTCAAGATGAGGTGCTAAAACTATATAGAAAATTTGGAAGACCCTTACAACGTTATTTTATTAGCTCTGCTACAAAAAATTATTATACATCAGATATAGGGCTGATATGTGCCTCAAAAGATAGATCTATATCATATCTGAGCATTATATGACCTCCTTTGAAGAACCCCTTAAAGGTTTTCAGCAAAACACCAAATACAAGTTGTAGATATGAGATCTGAGACTACATATCTACTGCAAAATATAGATATGGAAAGTGTGGCTGATATGATATGATCAATAAAATAGCCTCCTCCAATAGATCCTCTAAGTAAAAGGCAGATCCCATTCACTATAAAATAAACTCTCTAAATGGTGTGCCAAACCACCCTGCAACTCCTCCTATAGAAATAATGCAGATCTAGAAGTAAATTGCACTGTAGGGATGAATAACCAGTTGGAATGATGCCAAGATCTAAAAATAAGCACAATGGCCTTCAGTACTATCCTCCCAATGGAATGGAAGCCTCCTCCATTGAAAATAAGCAATGAAATGGCCTATATCTAAAGATCTAATCACCACTTGCTTCAACCTGGAAAAAACCAAACCCTCAATAGGATCTGAACTGTAAATGAAACATGAAGGTTGGCCTTAAGCATAATAGTGGAAAATTTAGTACAAGACTCATCCAAGATCTCCTCAATGGAAGAGGTGGGATTCCCGATCAGGAACACCATGTGCTAAAAAACACTATATCTTAGCTAAACAATAAGAGAAAGATATATGTCTAAATAGACCATATATTCAGAAATATAATAAACCCAAAAAAAATAAATATGGCTACCATCCTCTTCCTTAAAGAAGATATGAGCTTGTAAACCCTAAGCCCCATCCAACAAAAGCACTACATTCACACAAAAACTATGTTGTCTTTCATTGATGACCACTCCTCCATGACAACGCTATTGATTTGTTCAAGGTTGACCCAGTCAAGGTGATATAGTCCCTTTCACACCAAGGGTACTTAATTAAGCTGCCAAGATTTATCTCTTTCACATTGGAATTGTTTTAATTCATTATTAAGATAATTATGGACCTCCATTGTCCTCTTATTCATCAAACAAAGCAACAAAACAAAATTTAATATTCCAACTAGCTCATGGCTAATTTAGGAATATTAAAATCCTCCCCTCCCAAGTGTTTATTGTCCCCAAGAAACTGTAAGGATAGAACTGAAAATGCGGGGAAATTCTATTTCCATATGGAGCTCCAATATCTAAGATATCATCCATACAAAATGAATCACCCTCCAGAGTGGTAATTCATAGCAAAAATCCTCCCATATACTCATGAGAGGCACCTTCCAAGTGCTCAAGTTACCCAAATGGCTCATCCCATAAGGAAACAAGAGACCCAATGTAGCAATCATGGATGGTCCAATTCTTTCCCAAACATTTGAAACATAAGAATCATGGAGAATCTCTCTCCCAAAGGATATATCCAATCCTCCCATCCTCCCTCCAATCATTCCCATAAAAATAATAAGTACATCATCAATGTATGGGGTCAAAAACAAGTACATACAAATAGAAATATGTAAAAATGGACGTGGGTCATAGTCCCACATGTGGAACTAGCACATTATATCTGAATGCATTAGATAATGAAATGGTAAGTGGTTTCCCCACCACTTAATTTCTACCCAATTCCTCTCACCATGGCTGAAAGTGTGAGATATATTTGGTGCTTTTGGGATGCACCCACAGTGATACAATATCTCCCTTTGCCCTTCAAGGGAGTGGCCATGTTAAAAAAAAATTGTGTCCCAAAGTTTGCCATGAATTTTATATGGAATAATACCCCTTCTTGGAGCTATGGCGTGCATATACATGGTAAAATAATGCAAGTAATAATCAAATGAATCATTAGATACACAAGCATATTCTTCACCAAAATTTCTTCTAATACAAATGGAGCGGTGCATAGATCTATGTCCTCTAATTCCAAAAAAGGAAAGAGGTTTTTAATCTAACTCCTTCATAGAGTCATGTATCTCTCCCATCTCCACCTGGTTCATACATCTCTGAAAATGTTGATATAATTCCTCTTCAAAGTCTTCCCAAGTGTAGTACTCCATGATAGTGTTGAAAACCTTCATAGAATAAGTATGGCTGAAAAGGAATTCTTCATGTTCCCTTTGTATCAAATTCTCCTTCAGCTTGGAGGCTCTAGATAAGAAGATCCTACCATGATAGTATATTAATTCATCTTGGACTGAATAAACCTCCTCATGTAGCTAGTCATCAAGTATCATGCATGTGAAAATATCCTTTGAATAATCCACCAACAGCTGGGATTTCCAATATGGATCAATCTTCCATAGTGATCCCTTCTCCTTGCAATCCCCCATGCCAAAGGTATATATTGGAAGGTTTCTATCCTTCCCTTGCTTCTCCTCCCACAGTGCAGAATTTGAAATGAGAGCGGGTGATGAAGATTTTGGGAGAATGTCTCCCTCCTCCTTGATTCTACCAAAGACTCTCAGCATTGTATCATGGCCCCCCAATGCCCCTTCATGACCAAATATATCAATGTCGCACCACGTTGAGAGAAATAATTTTTTGTTCCCCAATCAGGGGGTCTCCCTGGTGGAATGCCTCCATGTAATCAAACATCAAGGCCTAGAGCAGGTTGTATATGTGAGTGGATTCATTTTTCCTTGTCCTCACTGCAAAAATACTCTTGTTTCTTCTATGCATCAACCTTATGAAATAGAGAGGGGTGTACGATCATCACCATATGATGCTTTCCCTCCTTCTCATCTCCTCCTATATCCTGCAAGATCTCACAGTATAAGTTGTCTTCTTCAAATGTAGTCAACCCATGTACACCCAACATATCCTTGATGTCAAGAGTCTTGATCAGAATGATCTATCATAGTGTGTGTCCCCAATATTGCATTCAATGTTGGAACACACTTCCTCCATTGTTTTGTCTCATTCCCTATCAACATAGAAACATGTTTCTCATGATCCTCATTTGTAAGATCCTTTGGGACTTCTTGCAAAGATGCAAGAGCTCCTCTAGTTGAAGAAATTGCTTCATCTCCATCTCCAAATAGAAGTAGATATCCTCCTCTTGCAATAGCACTGGAGGTTATTTTAAGATATTCCTCTTACTTCTCCTCATCAATGGAGAATACCTCATCATTAAGAGATCATTTATCTTGATCTCCTTTTGAAAGGGGAATCCTAATGTCTTCTTCTTGAAAATAAAGTTCTTGCTAAAGTGGGGCTTTTTCGCTTGGAAAAATATGTTGCAGATCTTTGACTCCCTCAACACTGTTATGAAATGGAGTTGGTTTAATGGACACTTCCAACTCATAAAAATGTTATGATTTCTTGGGTTTGGTTTGCTCTCCCAAGTTTCATATTGTTTCAAATCAAATATTTTCACTAACCTCCTAGTGAACTTTGCATAAGTAGATATATTCACATTTTTCAATGAAGAAGATTCAAATAACCACCAGGCATAAGCATTACCTTCAATATGCAGTGTTACTACTCTAATCGCTTCCTCTTCTAAAACTTGATGCAGCTGGAAATATGTGTCTATCTTCTTTACCCAAGCCTTGGTTGTGCTCTTGGATGACCCATCAAAAGTAGGTAGAACAAATCTACCCAAAGTGTGTTGTATGCACCCTCTTTTTCTATTGTAGTTGTTGGGTCTTCTATCTTCTTTGACTTGAAAAAACACTTGGAAGCTTAGAAGCTCCTTGAATATTTTATACTGAGATTCATATTCTTGGAGATAGTCACCAAGAGTCTCCTCCTTTGGTATTTCTCCTTCTGCTTCTTCTCTTGCCAAGAATGTAGGCATGGTACAACGTTGTAGATCGGATGGTGTAGCTGAATGCTCACACACATAATGTGAAAATCTAGAGCTTTCTTCATGTATAGGCCCTCTATGATAATCTCTATATCTCTCCATCCTCATTTCTATGATGTCTTTTTTAATTCCCTGAATAGTTTGGAAAAGAAGTCTTGAGAAATCCCTCCCTTTCATTCCTCCTAATAATGGGGTTTTACTCTTTTTTTCCTTATCATTTGTATAATCACACTTTCGGTGTCTTATTCTTTGATACCTATTCTTTCTATCAGTAAGATTCTCTCCTTCTTCAGATGACATATTGGCTTTTCAAGATGCACAGGTTGTGCCAATATTATGCTTTGATACCACTATAATATTCCCAAATGGGAAATGCATGAACATAGTGCAAAATGTTGGAACAATAATTGATATCATCATATAAAAGAAAGAGTCCAATATGGAGACTTTTCATATGTCATAATAGCAGAAAAATATGCATAAGAAATGGCCCATAAGATACACAACAGAAAGTACAAGCCTCTAATGGAAAAAATCCTCAAGATGGGGTGCTACAACTATACAAAAAAGATGGAAGACCCTTACAACGCTATTTTATTAGCTCTGTTATAGAAAATAATTATACATCAGATCTAGGGCTATTATGTCCCTCAAAATATAGATCTATATCAGATCTGAGCACTATACAACCTCATTTGAAGAACCCCTTAAGGGTTTTCAACAAAACACTAAATACAAGTTGTAGATTTGAGATCTAAGACTACAGATCTACTGAAAAATATAGATCTGGGAAGTGTGGCTGATATAATATGATCAATACAATAGCCTCCTCCAATATATCCTCTAATTTAAAGGCATATCCCCTTCACTATAAAATCAACTCTCCAAATGGTGTGCCAAACCAGCCTACAGCTCCTCCTATAGAAATAATGTGGATCTGGAAGTAAACTATGCTGTATGGATTAATAACCAGTTGGATTGATGCCAAGATCTGAAAATAAGCACAATGTCCTTCAATATTGTTCTCCCAATGGAAAGGAAGCCTCCTCCACTAAAAATAAGCAATGAAATGGCCTAGATCTAAAGATCTAATCACCACTTGCTGTAACCTGCAAAAACAACCCAACCCTCAATATGATATGTGTTGTAAATGAAATATGATGCTTGGAATTAAGCCTGATAGTGGAAAATGTAGTACAAGACTCCTCGAGGAGCTCCTCAATGGAAGAGGTGGGATTCTCGATTAGGAACACCATGTGCTAAACATCACTCTATCTCAACTAAACAGTAAGAGAAGATATATGTCTAAACATACCATATATTTAGAAATATAATAAACCCAAACATAATGAATATGGCTTCCATCCTCTTCCTTAAATAAGATATGAGATTGCAAACCCTAAGCCCCATTCAACAGAAGCACTACATTCACACAAAAATCGTGTTGTCTTTCATTGATCACCACTCCTCTATGACAGTGTTGTTGATTTGGTCAAGGTTGACCCAGTCAAGGTGATCCAGTCCCTTTTCACACCAAGGGTGCTTAATTAAGCCGCCTAGATTTATCTCTTTCACATTGGCATTGTTTTGTTTCATTATTAGGAGAATTATGGACCTCCATTGTCCTATTATTCATCAAACAAGCCAACAAAACAAAATTTAATATTCCAACTAGCTCATGGATAATTTAGGAATATTACAATCCTCCCCTCCCAAGTGCTTCTTGTATGCAAGAAACTATAACGACAGAAATGAAAATGTGGGGAACCTTTATTCCCATATGGAGTTGCAATCTCCAAGATATCATCCATACAAAATGAATCACCCTCAAGAGTGGTAATTCATAGCAAAACTACTCCCATCTACTCAAGAGAAGCACCTTCCAAGTGCTCAAGTTACCCAAATGGCTCATCTCGTAAGGAAACAAGAGAGCAAATGTAGCAATCATGGATGGTCCAATGCTTTCTCAAAAATATGAAACATAAGAATCATGGATAATATATCTCCCAAAGGACACATCCAATCCTTCCGTCCTCCCTTCGATCATTCCCATAAAAATAATAAGTACATCATCAATGTATGGGATCAAAACCAAGTACATACAAATAGAAATATGTAAAAATGGTGGTGGGTCATAGTCCCACATGTCGAAATAGCACAGTATATCTTCTGACTGCATCAGATAATGATATGGTAAGTGGTTTCCCAGCCACTTAATTGCTGCCCAAGTCATCTCACCATGCCTGAAAGTGTGAGATATATTTGGTGCTTTTGGGATGCACCCACAATGATACAATATCTCCCTTTGTACTCCAAGGGAGTGGCCATGTTCAGAAATGTCTGTGGCCCAAAGTTGGCCATGAAGTTTATATGGAATAATACCCCTTCTTAGAGCTATGGCCTGCATATACATGGTAAAATAATGCAAGTAATAATCAAATGAATCATTAGATACACAAGCATATTCTTCACTAAAATTTCTCCTTATAAAAATGGAGTGGTGCATAGATCTATCTCCTCTCAATCTAGAAGAGGAAAGAGGTGGCCGAATTAACTCCTTCATAGAGTCATGTATCTCTCCCATCTCCACTTGGTTCATGCATCTCTAAAAATAATGATACAATTCATATTCAAAGCCTTCCCAAGTATAGTACTCTATGGTAGTGTTGAAAGCCTTCATAGAATAAGTATGGTTGAAAAGGAATTCTTCATGTGCCCTTTGTAGAAAATTCTCCTTGATCTTGGAGGCTCTAGATAAGAATATCCTACCATGATAGTATATGACATCATATTGGACTGGATAGCCCTCCTCATGTAGCTAGTCATCAAGTATCATGCATGTGAAAATATCCTTTGAATAATCCACCAATAGCTGGGATTTCCAATATTGATCAATATTCCATAGTGACAGCATTGATGATCTATCATAAAGAATATTTGTCATCTGGGTACCCTTATCCTTGACATCCTCCATGCCAAAGGTATATGTTGGAAGGTTGCTATCATTCCCTTCCTTCTCCTCCCATAGTGCAGAATCTGAAGTGAGAGTGGGTGATGAATATGTTAGGAGAATTTCTCCCTCCTCCTTGAATCTACCCAAGACTCTCAGTGCTATATCATTACTCCCCAATGCCCCTTCATGAGCCAAATATATCAATGTTGCACCATGTTGAGAGAAATATTTTTTTATTCCCCAATCAAGGGGTCTCCCTAGTGGAATGCCTCCATGTAATGAAACATCAAGGCCTAGAGTAGGCTATATATGTGAGTGTATTGATTTGTCCTTGTCCTCACTGCACAAATCCTCCTATCTCTTATGTGCATCAACCTTCTGAAATAGATAGGGGTGTGTGCTCCTCACCATATTATGCTTACCCTCCTTCTCATCTCCTCCTTCCTTCTGCAATATCTCACAGTCTAAGGTGTCTTCTTCAAATGTAGTCAACCCATGTACACCAAACTTATCCTTGTTTTCAAGAGTATTGATCGCAAAGGAACGATATATCACAGTGTGTGTCCCCAAGATTGCATTCAATGTTGGAACACATTTCCTCCATTGTTTTGTGTCATTGCCTATCAACGTAGGCACATGATGCTCATGATCTTCATATGTAATATCCTTTGGGACTCCCTGTAAAGATGCAAGAGCTCCTCTAGTTGAAGTAGTTGCTTCATATCCATCTCCAAATAGAAGCCCTCTTGCTGTCACAGTGTTGGTGGTTCTTTTCATATCTTCCTCTTCCTTCTCCTCATCAATGGAAAATACCTCATCATTAAGTGATCCTTTATCTTGATCTCCTTTTGAAAGGGGAATCCTCATGTCTTCTTCTTGAAAAGAAAGTTCTTGTTGAAGTGGGGCTTTTTCCCTTGGCAAAATATGTTGCAGATTTTTGACCCCCTCAACACTGTTCTGAAATGGAGTCGTTTTCCTGGACCCTTCCAAATCATGAAAAGTTTATGATTTCTTGGGTTTGGTTTTCTCTCCCAATGAAGTTTTAGATTGTTTCAAATCAAACATTTTCACTAACCTCCTAGTGAAATTTTCATAAGTAGATATATTCACATTACTTAATGAAGAAGATTCAAATAACCACCAGGCATAAGACTTACCTTCAAGATGCAGTGCTGCTGCTCTGATGGATTCCTCTTCTGAAACTTGATGTAGCTGGAAATATGTGTCTAGCTTCTTTACCCAAGCCTTGGTTGTGCTCTTGGGTGACCCATCAAAAGTAGCTAGAAAGAACCTATTCAAAGTGTGTTGTATGCACCCTCTTATTCTATTGTAGTTGTTGGGTCTTCTATCTTCTTTGATTTGACAAAAACCTTGGAAGCTCAGATGCTGCTTGAATATTTTAGATTGAGATTCATATTCTTGGAGATAGTCACCAAGAGTCTCCTCCTTTGGTGTTTCTCCTTCTGCTTCTTCTCTTGCCAAGAATGTAGGCATGGTGCAACGTTGTAGATCTGATGGCGTAGCTGAATGCTCACACCCATAATGTGAAAATATAGAGCTTTATAAATGTATAAGCCCTCTTGGATAATCTCTATATCTCTCCATCCTCATTTCTATGATGTCTTTGTTAATCCCCTGAATAGTTTGGAAAATAAGTCTTGAGAAATCATTCCCTTTCATTCCTCCTGATAATGGAGTTTTACCCTTGTTTTCTTTATCATTTGTATAATCACACTTCCGGTGTCTTCTTATTAGATACCTATTATCTCTATCAGTAAGAGCCTCTCCTTATTCAGATGAGATATTGGATTTTCAAGATGCACAGGTTGTGCCAAGATTATGCTCTGATATCACTGTAATATTCCCAAATGGGAAAAGCAGGAATATAGTGCAAAATGCTAGAAAAATAATGTAGATCATCATATAAAATCAAGAGGCAAATGTGGATACCTTTCATATGTTATAATAGCATAAAAATATCCATAATAAATGGCCCATAAGATATACAACAAAAAGTACAAGCCTCCAATGAACAAAATCCTCAAGATGAGGTGCTGCAACTATATAGAAAGGTTGGAAGACCCTTACAGCGTTATTTTATTAGATCTGCTACAAAAAATGATTATACATTAGATCTAGGGATGATATGTGCCTTGATAGATCTAGATCATATCTGAGAATTATACAACCTCCTTTGAAGAACCCCTTAACGGTTTTCAGAAAAACACCAAATACAAGTTGTAGATCTAAGATCTAAGACTGCAGATCTAATGCAAAATACAGATCTGGAAAGTTTGGCTAATATGATATGATAAATACAATAGCCTCCTCCAATAGATCCTCTAAGTGAAAGGCAGATCCCGTTCACTAGAAAATCATCTCTCCAAATGGTGTGCCAAACCACCATGCAACTCCTCCTATAGAAATAATGCGGATTTGGAAGTAAATTGCGTTGTAGGGATGAATAACCAATTGGACTGATGCCAAGATCTGAAAATAAGCATAATGGCCTTCAATAATTTATTTTTAATGGAAAGGAATCCTCCTCCACTCAAAATAAACAATGAAATGGCCTAGATCTAGAGATCTAATCACCACTTGCTGCAGCCTGCAAAAAAAACCATACCCTCAACAGGATCTGCGTTGTAAATGAAAGATGAAGCTTGGCATTAAGCCTGTTAGTGGACAATATAGTACAAGAATCCTCCAAGAGATCCTAAATTGAAGAGGTGGGATTCTCGATCAGGAAAACCCTGTGCTAAACAACACTGTATCTCAGCTAAACAGTAAGAGAAAGATATATATCTAAACAGACCATATATTCAGAAATATAATAAACCCAAACATAATGAATATGTTTGTGATCCTCTTCCTTAAATAAGATATGAGCTTGCAAAACCTAAGCCCCATCCAACAAAAGCACTACATTCACACAAAAACTTCTCTGTCTTTCATTGATGACCACTCCTCCATGACAATGTTGTTGATTTGGTCAAGGTTGACCCAGTCAAGGTGATCCAATCCCTTTTCACATCGAGGGTGCTTAATTAAGCTACCAAGATTTATCTCTTTCACATTGTTATTGTTTTGTTTCATTATTAGGAGAACTATGGACCTCCATTTTCTTCTTATTCATCAAACAAAGCAACAAAAAAAAATTTATATTACAACTAGCTCATGGCTAATTTAGGAATATTACACATAATCTCTCTCAAATGAAGGGAACATACAAGGGAATGCTCACTTGTTTGTAAGATATATTTCTCCACAATACTTCTCTCATAATTGTTGAAGGTGGTCCTTGAACCTACTAGATTCAATTAATAGATGATCTAGGCAAATATTGGTGGCCAACCACCTATTCCACCTAGACCTCCATTCATTTTCACCATTTTCTTTTTTTAAGGAAGCATTTACTATTTTTAGCATTTTTTCAAGTCCTGAACTTCTGGAGCAGTTTTGACCCCCTAAAAAACATTTTTTTGAGGTTTTTAGTAGGCCCACAGGTGTATGTAGGGGCCTACAAAAAAATCCTATAATAATCTGAAATATCTTTCCGATGTGTAATGTTCCAAAATTTTAGCCTCCAAACTAAATGGAACATTAGAGTTAGTAGTAGCTCTAGCCGGTAAATAAATGGGTATAAAATCCCATAAGTCTCCCGAGGAGGATAAAAAAACTCCAAGTGTGAAAGGAGAAATTATTTCTAGCCTAATAAAACACCTCCATGTGTGAATAGAGATAAAATCAAGCTACTTTGACTAAGTCAACAACGTAGTTCTAGTGGACGAGGAATCCAAGGATGAATAACGCAATTTTGGAGGGAGATGTAACTTGGGATAGAAGTTACCTAATTGAGTGGGGCCAAGGGAAATAAAACTCATGTCTTACATAAGGAAGAGGATGGGAACATTATTCATCATGTCTTAGTTTATTATTCTTTTCTGCCAAGACTTGTTGCTGCTTTGCTGCTTAGCAAAGTTGTAGTGATGTTTAGCACTGGGTGTTCCCAGGCGGGAATCCCACCTCTTTCCTTTGAGGATCCTCACTGGGAGAGTTTTAATTCATAATTCCACATCAGGTTTTCAGGCCAATCTTCATTCATCTTCATCAGCACAACTTTGCTGGGGATTGTGCAGTGTTGTTGGGTGCAACAGTGGAAGGGACTGGAATCCCGACTTCTGAGCTAGTTTCTCATTGGAGGAAGGTTTCCTTCACTTGAGAGACCTGTTTGGAGAGATCTTGAGCTTATTTAAGATCTTTGGTATCATACCACACATTTCCCAGACATTCCCAGTGTTTTTCCAGCTAGGGAATGCGTTATTCTAGAGGCAGTGTTGATTGCATGTTTTGGTGGCTCCATTGCTGAGTTTCCTTGTGATTGAAAGGTCCATCCTTTAATGGGAGGAATACATTGATGTATTTGCATCAAATAAGTCATCATTCAGCCTTATATTCTCTTATGATTCAGTGTTGCAGTTATTATTCAGTAATTTTTTGAAGATCAAATTTGTATGCAAAGTATTTGACAAGAAACTCTTGCCGAGTTCTCTTGTATTTTGTATGAGGAGACTAGATCTATGTACTTCAGTATTATTCATTAATATATGAGTATATATATTGTTATCCAAATGATTTTATGTGAAAAACCTCTCTTATAGTGCGCAGCCCCTTGAGCAGCTGCTCCGAGATTTTGCAGTCTTGGGGTTTTAGCACTTTTTGGCAATCCTAGGTGTGGGAGATTGTTTAACCAACCTAGTTTGCTTTGTTTCAGCTATAATATTGGATTTATAACGTATATTGACTATTATATGCGATCCAAGAGTCCATTTTACTGTTTTATTACATTTTTTTCTATAAATGTGTTTTTCATGCACGATTCATTAGCTGTTCCACATTTGGAACCTTACAGTGGTATCAGGGCATGATCTCTGGCTCAGCCTGTGAGATATAGCTATCAGAATAAGGAGATATGGACATAAGTCAGAAATATTTAGTATGTGATAGAAGGAAGGAAGGCAAAATTACAAATCTTCTTCCAAAATCTATGCAAAGCTTTCAAGGAGAGCTGAAGAAAATGAGATTGGATATGGGATCTCCAAAGGAGGTTGAATATAGAGCTGAATATATATTTTCACATGGTGAGTGTGAGAATGCATCTACACTCCATGATGCACAGTGCAGTCAAGTGCCTAGAGCTATCCTGAGATGGATAGGAGAAGGGAAAATGCCTAAGAGGAGAACACTCAGTGATTTTCTGCAGGAGTATGAATCTCAAACTGAGATGTTTAGAGATCATACTGATTTCCAAGATTTTTTCAAGATCTAGGTGGAGAAGAACCAATAGTAGGATGCAGGTAGATTTCTTCTATCTACCTTTGCCGGATCACCTACATGTTCAGCTGGAGATTAGGGGAAGGAGCTAGAATCTTATTTGCAGCTACACCATATTTCCGGAGATGAAGTCATCAGAGTTGCAGTGCTGCATTTCAGAGGTAAGGCTCTTGCATGGTGGATTTTTGAGTCTTTTTCTTTAAAAAATGCAAACACTTCCTCTTATGCAAGATTCATAGAAACTTTGATGGGAAGGTTTGGTGAAAAACTCCCTAAGGCACATGAGCAAGAAAAACTTGAGAAAACAAGACTCTTGCATGTGATGAAGGAAACTCCACTTCAGAAAACCATGGGAGAATAAAAAATATTGCATCACACATTGCTGGAAGTAGAGCCTCTAGTTCATATTCTTGGACAAGAGGGCATAGGGATCTCTTTTTCATGAGAGGATCCAACTGTTGAGATGTTTCCCACACACATTGAGAGAGATGAGGGAAAAAAGTTGTTACATCTAGAGCACATCTAGTGCCTCATGCAGAGGAGGGAGGATCACATCCTCCAATATGAGGGATTCTTGTGCCTTTTCAAGAAGTTCCTCAGGATCTCATACATGGAGGTCCAAGCACAGTCAGTGAGAAGCATGATTGTGCAGTATTGCAACTAGAAGGAGGAGAAAGGGAGGAAGAGCAACATCATTTGATGAGAGGTATACACCCTTCTCTATTTCATAGAGCCAGTGCAAGAAATATGCAGACTGATTTGCGCTATAAGGGCAAGGGCAAGGTTTCCCAATCATATGTACAGTTTACTCTTGACATTGATGTCTCACTACATAGAGGCATTCCACCAGGGAGGCCACCAGATCTATAGTTGATGAGAGATATCTTATATTTGGGTTCACCACTCTTGGATTTTGGAGAGGTGAAGAGTTTGGAGGAAGAATTTCGCATGGGGGATGTCAAAGTAGCAGGCAACAACATGAGGAGAGCTTCACATGCCATATCACCAGTGTTGTCACTAAGGAGGATTGATCCTTCCTAGAGATCTCAGCTCTTGTTAGAGTACTTCAAGGATATTGGTGCAAGCATGATTCTTAATGACCTAGATGGAGATGATAGATACATGGTGGATGATGTGGTCATCTATTCCTATGGCAGGATCTTCTTGACTAGATCTTCTAGTCTCAAGGAGAAGCTGCTACATGCAGCACATGAGGACTTCTCTTCTATGTACCTTGATGCATATTTCCATCTGATGGAGGAGTTCACTTGGGAGGGCATCCAACAGGACATATATCAACATATGGAGAGATGCATAGCCTATATGGTGATAGAGAGGATGTCACGGCCACCTTCCTACTCATTGGGAGTGAGGGAGAATTTCCAGTTGAGCCATTTCAGCTCAAGACCTCAAGTACATAATGGAGGAGGTATCATTTCATGTTTTGTATTGTACCTCTTTCCCTTATTTTAGTAACATGATGTAACAAGAAGGAATATTTATTCTTGCATATTGTATGATGATGTACTTGCAGCTACTTGTAGCACTGATTTTGGCTATCCTTTTGGTGGTTTTTGGGGGAAAAAATATGTCTCTTGGTGTGCACCAATGACACCATATTATAACTTCATTTGTTCATCTTATGAGATGACTGTGGCAGAAAAAAAGTGGCTGGAAAAGAACTTGTTATTTCTTATTTTGATGTAGGCCAAGGATGCACTGCGCTGGTTCCATGAGAGGGACCATGATTCACTCTCAGGTTGTCATTTGGAAACTTGTTTTTATTGTATCTTGCTTCCATATATTGTTGATGTGTTTTTGTCCAAGGGAAGCTTTGTGTGGAGAGAGAAACCAATTGGATGGCATGGCACCCATATGATAGAGCAGCAGAAGACTTGTTGGTATGGGGCATCATACAAGTTGACCTTCATAACCTTACTCTATGGCTTGTATGAGGGGGAGATGAGGCAACAACAAAAGTTGTTGTTGCTATGGTTGCACTTGGGAGAGTATGGGAAAAATTCTTCCCATACTCTTCATGATGTTTCTGAAGAGAAGAAAGGCACATTCATGATGCAAGGAGGCTACCCTTCAGTGTTGGAGGATCATGAGAGACTTACATGTCGGAAGATGATCTCCTCACATAGCAGCATGATGGTGGATTTCTTTGGCATGTGGAATGTCAAAGGGGGAAGTCATGGAGCCTTATTCTTAAGGCCTACAGTGCTGTCACATGGGAGTGTGTTCTTATTGATGGAGTGTTCCAAAGAGTATGTGTATCCCTTCTTCTTGCAGATTTTTGTGAGGGAATCCTCATGGGGGACCTTATACATGGACCTCACTTTCAGCTCACACATGATTCATGGTAAGAAAGACATTTATGTGTATGTTGATTATTCTATTAATTATTTGTACCTCCTCACCATATGTAAACAGTGCATTTCTCTACATGAGAGCAAGATTATTTATGGGTTTCATGGTCACTGTAGGGCCAAATCTTGTATTATTGATAACCCATCTCTACATGACTTGGGGAAAGTATTGTATTGTGTTGATTGTATACAAATTATCTATATTGTTGCTCAGTACTTTATAGTAGATGAGCTAACATACGTAGATGGAAATTCCATGGGGGAAAGCTTGCCACTTGATATTCTAAATCAATAGTTGGTAGAACTGCGCTACATCCACCAGAGAGACCATATGTATCATCCAAAATTGCACATAACCTTCAACCATTTTCTAATTTTGATGCCATGTGGTGATGATGTGCCATTCATCTCGAATGGAATGGTTTGGGTTGGCATGTCTCATGATTGTAGAGGAGGAGTCATTGGAGGCTCAATATTCTTCTTGCCATTGGAGGGAAATCATGTTGTAGCCTAGGATCAGCATGCCTTCTACACTTATCATAAGTGGAGAGGAGGACAACATGAGATAGGCCCTCTTGCCTATCATGTACATTCATTCAGCCCACCTACATTTTAGGAGCACAAGGTGGAGGAGATTTTTCATGAGTTACCATGTTGGAATGTGACTCACTTCATTTAGATGATAGCATGGGTGAGGGAGGCACTCATTCACCACGTTGGTCATCACTCCTACTTTTTGGAGGCCATGAGACAACTAGAAAGTTTCCATTCACAATTTCCACCTTTGATTGATGCAGACACTTTGGTTTTTCACACTTGGGAGGAAGCATTGGATGACAATATATTTGTAGATTCTCTTGATGCAGTGATGGAGGCTACTGATGGAGGCCACATGACGAAGAGGGGAGAAATTTTTTTCTCCTTATGCATTTTCTTTAGGAGAAGAAAATATTTTGGAGGGGAGGACTGTAATGTTCCAAAATTTTAGCCTCCAAATTAAATGGAACATTAGAGTTAGCAGTAGCTCTAACTGGTAAATAAATGGGTAAAAAATCCCATAAGTCTCCTAAGGAGGATAAAAACACTACAAGTGTGAAAGGAGACATTCTTTATAGCATAATAAAACACTTCCATGTGTGAACAGAGATAAAATCAAGCTGCTTTGACTAATTCAACAGTGCAGTTCTAGTGGAGGAGGAATCCAAGGATGAATAACGAAATTTTGGAGGGAGATGTAAGTTGGGTTAGAAGTAACCTAATTGAGTGGGGCCAAGGGAAAGAAAACTCATGTATTATATAAGGAAGAGGATGGTAGAATTATTCATCATGTCTTAGTTTATTATTCTTGTCTGCCAAGACTTGTTGCTGCTTTGCTGCTTAGCAAAGTTGCAGTGTTGTTTAGCACTGGGTGTTCCTGGGTGGGAATCCCACCTCTTTCCTTTGAGGAGCCTCATTGGGAGAGTTTGCATCATCATTACACATCAGCTTTTCAGGCCAAGCTTCATCCATCTTCATCAGCACAGCTTTGCTAGAGATTGTGCAGTGTTGCTGGGTGCAGTAGTGGAAGGGGTTGAAATCCCAGCTTCTAAGATAGTTTCTCATTGGAGGAAGGTTTCCTTCACTTGAGAGACCTGTTTGGAGAGCTCGTGAGCTTATTTCAGATATTTGGTATAAGACCACACATTTCCCAGACATTCCCAATGTTGTTCCAGCTAGGGAATGCGTTATTCTGGAGGCAGTGTTCATTGCATGGTTTGGTGGATCCATTGTTGAGTTTCCTTATGAATGAAAGGTCCATCCTTTCATGGGAGGAAGCCATTGGTGGATCTGCATCAAATAATTCATTATTTGGCCTTCTATGTGTTAGCCCCCTGTAAATTTTTGACAGGAAAAGTAGGGGGCTAAAATTTTTTTGAGCCTTAAAGGAATGCATTTCCTCTGAAAACACATCATCCTTGAAGTATCCTGTGCCTTTGCCCTGTGATGAAGTCCCATCTGCTGATTTCCATTATAGAACCTCTCTAATTACAAAGCTGTGCTCCAAAGGACCTATTTTTACCCCTTGTACCCCTGCAAAAATATCCCATTTCACTCTGTTGCCCCTTTTTTAAGCTTTCTTTCCACCCTTTTTCCCCCCTTCTGAAATTCCTTCATTAATCCTCTAATCCTCCAAAAACCCTGTTTAAACCCTTCAAATACTTTTTATTTGGATTAAACAATCCTCTTCTCCCTATCATTTCCCTTTTCCACCCTCAAATTGCATTAAAATGGCCCAAAAAGCCATATTCTCCATGTATACGGGTCTTAGCCCCCTTCAGCTAGCCCCAGAACCGTTTTACCTCACGTGACCCAGGTGCTAGAACCACCCGCTAGCCCATAAGAGCGCTTATCAGATATGTATCAGGCGAAAGTTGAACCGTCGATCTGTATTGATCGAATGGTTATCGCGTGCTCTGCGACGCCCGTGGCCTACCCCATTCATCGCCCCGACCGTGCCATCGCCATTTATTTAACCGCAGATCAACGGTCCGTAGTACATCCGTCTCGGTGGTCCCAGCCACGTTCACTGTACCAAAATAGCCCGGTTTTCATCGCACTGCTATTGGAGGTCGGGCGGTATTTTCCCTTTGCCCAGCGATTCCATACAGCAGTCAACACGTGGCTCTGACACTATTCCAAAACCGCTACCTCATCGCACATTATTGTTCATCCGCAGATGCGTAGCGATATCGTTGTGAGCCGTTAGATCTGGGGCAGCCCATCCAACGGTTGTCGCTCCCAGAAGCTGCGCGGAGGTTAGCACGGGGAAATTGTACCCCTGGCCCACTGTCCATCACCCTCCAATGCATCCTCAGCCGTCGATCTCCTCCTGAGATCGGACGGTCCAGATTTGATTGCCCCCGCTAGTTGACCCCGTTCTGCCACGTCACCCTTTCCACGAAATTTTGTCGTATTCACCCGCCCCCATTATATCTGTTTGTTCCAAGGTCAAATTTCATTTTTTTTACGTTTAAATGCCTGCCTCGACGTTTTCCCATGTATTCTCCATTGTGCAATTTTTTCCTCCATAGTTGCCTCCGCAGTCACCATCCTCATCCACGCCACGCTCCCACTATCACATTCATCCATACCACCCTCTCCATAAAGGTTTTTCGTAACCATTTTCGTGTTTTGTAGGGGTTTCGAGCAGCCATAAGCCTCCATAATTCACAGCCCCTGTCACAGTGACAAAAATACAGGAAAGGACCATTCTCAGAAGCTGGAATTATGGAGAAAGGCCGGGGAAAATATGCCGATAGGACTTGCATTAAAAGAACAGGGTTTAAACTCTGCAAAACCTGTCCAGGGCATTTAAAGCATAGTTTTCACAATCAGAGGAAATTGTGGGAGCAGCAAAGAGTATCAGTGGGAGATTAGCGCGTTTAAGGCTTGTAATTGAAGATTCTGAGCCTTAAGCCCATTATTCGAAAGAAAAGGTACCAAAATCAAAGACCCCGTGGATTGCTCAGATGGTCCAATGCACAGAAAACCATATTGGCAGGGTTTTAATATCAGCAGAACGTTCTTCCATAAAAGGACAAGGTGCCCATACATTTCTCATCCTCTGTCGTGTTCTAGAGAGGTTTTCCAGCCCTGAAAATGGTCCTATGATGCTAGTGCATCAGTTATACAGTATGGAAGACCCCTCAGTTGTTCATACACCTCGGTTTATTCACCAGAATTCTGCAAAAGGACACGACAAGTACAACAAAGACATACCTTGAGTAAATTGCAGCCTGATGAAGATCATTTTTCCATCTGAAAAGCGCAGAAGATAAATGCTCAAAATTAAAACTGAATGGAGCCTCGGCTCTCCTACGATTTCAGAGTTTTAATGCTACATTTAAGTTTTCAACTACCATGGTTATTCTTTCTCATATAAGAATCCTCAAGAACATATTGTAGAGGTTGTTGTTCAACTGCTGCTATTGCTATTATAGGGATTCATTCTGACTGTTAGAATAGTCTTGGGAGGGAATAGCAGAGTAGTCTGTATGTAGTAGGCTGGGAGGAGACGTTTGGACTTTATCAGCCATTGAGCTCAGAGGTATATGACTGGTTTTGCATCATTAATCAAGCAGATTTCACAGGATCCTGGTCTATTACTATTGGTGATGTTTCTCTTATCTTATTGTTATTTACACTTTCATGCCATTCATTGGTCTGCTAGCTTGCATCAGAAATCTAGCATAGGATTTTCCCTTGTTAGGCACCCTATGCTTCTGCTCTCCTTGCCTTAATGTTTTCTGTTATATGTGTATCTGAGGATTGATTTCAATTGATTTAACCAGGGTAATGGTTCCTTATGCTGCTAGATGATGTATGAATTTTTTGAATATGTTCTTAGATGTTCTTGTTGGGTTTAAGCTGAAAGATTTGGGAACACTGGGGATTAGATTTAGCCCTGTCCACTAGGATCCTTGTGCAACCAGCTGGCCCCTCTAAGATCTCTTTGTTAAACTTATCTTTGTTTTTCCTTGGAGCATGATAAAGCTGACCTGGAGTTAAATGACCTCTGGTACAATCTATAAGCTACCCCTTTGTCCATCTTTTGAGAGCTACCTTTGAGTATGTCCAAGCAGGTCTGGAGTTAAATGACCTATGGCCTGATCTATAGGCAAGATTGGGTTGCTTTCCTTCTTTCACCTTCTTCCCTTGATGTTCTGTTCCATCATCTATCTAAAAATATCCTTTAGTATAGATGACTTGCCCTCTTAAATCCTTGGCTAGTTTTTGCAAGTAATTCTCCTTTCATGACTCCATAGCCCAATGGATGGCACTTGCTTGACCTATCCCCTTTGCTGAAACATCCTGCTACTTTATTCCTTTTTCTCCCACTACTTTCTCAGTCCATGATCTCATGACCAACTCAACAACCAACCAACCAAATCATTTTAAAACCCCCTTTGTGATTCATAACTAGCCTAACATCTCATTTGAGCTTTCAAAGATATACCATTCTTTGTTTTATTGGAGAGATCCCTCTCCGGGTCCAGGAGGGCTAGATCCTAGGGCCCCAAAGTGGTTTGATGTTGTCTCATCTTTTGGTATTGCCAACCTATCCAAAACATGGGAAACCCAACACTATGCTCTTATGCTTCAGTGTTGCAGTGATTATTCAGTAATTTTCTGAAGATCACATTTGTATGTAGAGTATTTGACAAGAAACCCTTGCCGGATTCTCTTGTATTTTGTATGAGGAGACTAGATATCTATACTTTAGTATTATTCATTAATATATGAGTAGATCTATTGTTCTCCAAATGATTTTATGTGAAAAACCTGTCTTAGACTGCACAGTCCCTTGAGCAGCTACTCTAGTATTTTTTAGTCTTGGGGTTTTAGCACTTTTTCGCAATCCTAGGTGTGGGAGATCTATTTAACCCACCTAGTTTACTTTGTTTCAGCTCTCATCTTGGATTTAAAATGTATATTGAATAATATATGGGATCCAAGAGTCCATTTTACTATTTTATTTCATTTGTTGCTGGAAATGCATTTTTCATCCATGATTCATTAGTTGATCAAGATTTGGAACCTTACACGATGATATAACGTGCATGCAAAACAAAAATAATATGACCAAGTGTGACCCCGAGAAGTTGGTTTCCCAACTAACCCCAACAGGGCCCAAAAACTCTTACTCTTTCATCTCCTAGGGTTATGGTTTTGGTTGTTTAGGGTTTTCCTATGTTATTAAATAATAAGAAGGCCCTTGAGCCTCATTATAACACAGTTCAAAGGCCCGTAGCTGCAAGATATCTTCTCAGAGATAAGATATCTTATTTCCATTCTATCTATAAGCATATTTTAGCTATTTTATATTAATGAAATGAAGTTTTATTTTTGCTGCATATTTACGTTTATGTGTATTTCTGTATTTTATTGTGTTCCTGCATATTTCTGGATCAGTGTTATCAGAGCAGTATTCTCTTTCTTTATCCTTCTGTTCATGTCCCCAACGAGGTCAAGGTATAAGGAGTTAGGGATCAATCTGGTGGAACCTTTGCAAGATCAACCTTGAAAACCCCAAATACATCCAATGGGGGATGAAAATAAAGAAAAGGGAGAAGGAGATCCTATAAAAATATTTCTCAAGGAGGCCCTCGAGAAAAAAAGGAACGAGGTGACGGATAAATTTCCTCAGATCCTTTAACAGTGCCCACCGACAGCGCATCTGCATCCAGCAGCCACTCTGGAGGTGCCACTCCTTTTAAGGTACAAGTAAACTTTGACATTCCCATATTTGAGAGCCAAGTAGATGCATACGTCGTAGATAGATGGTTGAATCTATTAGAAGGATATTTATTGGTTCATGACTTTTCCAATCAGGAAAATATTACTTTTTTACTCCTTAAAGCCACCCCCCATGTCAAGGACTGGTGGGAAACCTACTGTGAGGAAAAGGAGGAGAGGGAACCCTCTCGGTTCTCAGCTGCACCCACCTGGGATTATTTTTAAGACAACATCAAGGAATAATATTATCATGTGGGGAGCTATGGGTACAAGTACATTCAATGGACTATGTTGTAGTAGCAAAGGTATCAAGATGTGCACAAGATGATGAAAATTTTCCATACCTTGCGCGCAAATTTGGGTATCAAAGATTCAGAGAAAATTTTGGTGTTGAAGTACTACATTTGTCTGCAAAGATACATTCAGAAGGAAATGGTCTTCCTCGACATCTCCTTGCTTGGTGAAACATACACTATGCTACCAAGATTGAGCATAAATTCAAAAAAAAGAAGTAAGACATTTGATTTTTGAATCTGAAGCAAGGGAAAGGTGCCCCCAAACTATAGAACAAAGGACAAATCCAAGGTGGGGTAGCCCAGAACAACCTACCAAAGCTGCAAGCAAATAACAACACTGCAAAGCCAAAGAAAGATATGAGAGAGTGGTGTGAGTTCCATAAGAGCTCCACTCACAACACAAGTGAGTGTCGGGCCAAGCAGTCGCTGGTGGCCGAGATGAAGGCTTCTAAATTGGATGCACGCTCTGACTCTGAATCAGAACCCAACAAGGGGAGTGAAAAAGGGAAGTAGATTATTGATGTAGAGCCCAATTCCACCATTACCACCATGAAAATACAAAAGGAGGAAAAATAATATCAAGAGGAGGGGGAGTGCCTCTTCCATTCCAAGATGTGGGTAAAGGGTTCCCCGTTGCAGTTCATTTTTGACAGCAGAAGCCAAAAGAACCTCATTTTAGCAAATGTTGTGAATCGATTGAGCTTGGTAACCACAACAAAAAAAAATTCGTACACCATCGGGTGGCTTCACCAAGGATGGGATCTCTACGTCAACCAGTAGTGTCTCCTTCCCTACAACATCAATCCCTTCACATATGAGCTATTATGTGACATTGCTCATCTTGATGTTTGTGATGTATTATTAGGCCAAATAGGGCTCCTCTGCATGAAAAAAATAAATGGAAAAGGTCGTGGAGGAGTATGGGGACATCTTCACCTCACCCACATGGGTTACTTTGCACTGTCAAGTAAAAAACTCCATCAATCTGAGCTAAGGTAAGCTATTGCCCAATGGACCAATCTATCGGTGCTCTATTCTAGAGAATGATGAAATAAAGAGGCGGATTCATTAGCTGCTATAGAAAGGTCACATCCAACCGAGTTCATCACCATGTGCGAGCCCGATAATGTTGGTGTAGAAGAAGGATGGGACTTGGAGACTCTGCATTGACTATCGAACGGTGAATGAGATCACTGTCCAGAATAGGTACCTGATCCCACGGATTGATGACCTTCTTGACCAACTCAAGGGGGGAAAATATTTCATCAAGATCAACTTGAAGTTCGGGTATCACTAGGTACCAATCGAACCCTCTGATGTGTGGAAGAAGACCTTCAAATCAAGGGAGGGCATTTTCGAATGGTTTCTCATGCCTTTCAGGTTGACGAATGCTCCCAAAACCTTAATGAGGCTGATGGGACACATCTTTCAGCCATTCACCAACTCATTTTGGGTGGTGTGCTTGGATGACATCCTGATATTCAACCACATTTGGGAGTTTCACCTCCACCACATCCGACAGGTCCTCCAAACATTGCGGAAACACAAGTTGTGCGTCTATTTGGAGAAGTGCACTTTTATCATATCCCAGGTTCAATATATGGGATATATTATTGATGAGCGGGGGGTTAATGTGAATCCAACCAAGATCCAAATCATTAAGTATTGGCCAACCCCAACCACTTTAATAGAGCTCCAAAACTTTCTGGGTCATGCAAATTTCTACCGCAGGTTCATGTTGGGATTATCTCATATCACTTGGCCCTTGAGTCAAGTCACCAAGGGAGGAGCGAAATAAAAATTATTTTGGTTTGAATCTCAACAAAGGGAATTCAAAGAGTTGGAACATCACCTCTACTCTACACCAATTCTCACATTACCAAACTTGCAACAACCATTTTAGATCAAGACAGATGCCTTTGACTATGCTATTAGGGTAGTTCTTACTCAATAGGGGCATCCTGTGGCATATCACAGTGAGACACCTTCTAAAACAGTTTGGAAGTGTCCCACTTATGAAAAAGGAATTTATTCCATTATGCAGGCTTGTAAAAAATGGAAGCATTATATTTTAGGGAAGGAAATGGTCATCCAAGAAAACCACCAACCCCTGCAGTTCATACCGACACAAGGAAAGTTTTAAGACGATCGCCATCAAAAGTGGTCGACATACCTGCAACATTTTCATTTGAACATTAAGTGAAAGAAGGGTAGCAACAATAATGTTGTAGACTGCCTTAGATGACCACCGATCATGGCACTAACCACTATTCTCAACTCTTGTGGGCATGGGACTTTCGATTGAACACTTCTCTACAGAAACAGTCGAGAACTTGGCCATACATACAAGACGCTCATGGAGGGTACGCAAGTTCCAAATTTTCATCCCCGGGATGCACTGCTATGCCACCTGTGACACCATTGTGTTCCTTGAAGTGAGCATTCAAAGATGGTTTGGGAAGCACACTACAGTTAGGTTGCTTGGCATTTCAAGGTCTAGAAAACAATAGCAATACTGGAGAAGTATTTCTATTGTCCTAACCTTCGATGCGATTTTGGGAACTAAATGGTATCCTGCACTTCCTGTGCCATTTCCTAAGATACCATCTAGAAGCAAGGCCTCTATACTCTGCTACCTACCCCTAGTCGACCTTGGGAATTCATATCTATGGATTACATGTTGGGCCTTCCTTATACTAAGCATGGCAATGATTTTGTTTTTGTTGTCATCGACAAATTCTCGAAGATGGCCATTATCGTGGCCTGCAAGAAGAATATCACAGGAGAAGCCACTTCTAAAATCTTCTTTGAATGAGTGTGGGTACACTTTATGATCCCACAATATATCGTTTCATATTGGGACAGTAGGTTCCTTAGTACATTTTTGTCTAGCCTCTGGTCGATGCTAGACACCAAGCTCACCAAGTCCATAGCTTTCCATCCCCAAATAGATCGACATACATAGATCGTCAACATGATGATCGTACACATTCTGTGCATGTACAACTCAAAGCATCCATGCACATGGGATGAGAGCCTCCCCTATGTACAACACAACTATAACCATTCTCTCCACATCTCAACTGACCATAGCCCCTTTGAGGCGGGCTTGGGATTCTAGAAACTATGTCCCATTGACATAGCCATGCCATTTGTAGCTACTCAGGAAGATTCAACTCATGTCTAGTCTGAAGTAGACAAGGCGAAAAACTTCACTAAGCCCATTTAGCACATCCTCCAATAGGTTCATGACATATTGGATAGAGCCAATGCTAAGTACAACAAGTGACATGATAAAAATCAAGTGCCACACAACTTCTAGGTGGGAAAAAAAGTGTCGCTACATTTGCATAAGGAGCACCTCATTGGAACTCACCGAAAGCTTCACCTGCTCTGCTATGGGCTCTACACCATCACTAAGACTGTAGGGGAAAATGCCTTCGAAATAATTAAATAAATCATTATTTATTTAATTATTACTCAACCACATCCTTAAAATAATAAATAAATCATTTATTTATTTATTATTTACAAATAAAGGGATTTGACAAAAGTCAAATTCTTTTTCCCTCCAACAAATATAATAAAATATTCCATAAAAGTTGGATCTTGATTTGGTTAATAATATTTTAAATATGCACCATTATCTAGACTAACTCAATATTTTGTTATAAATATAAGGGTTTTTTAATTGACTCACTACCTTTTGTTGCCTAAAGATCACTCTGGATCTATACTTTTGGTCTGACTTTGATCCACCATCATTGTCATATTTTGCTACCATTTTTCTTGTGAGCTCCCTTTGAGTTCCATTTTTTGTCTGAGTTTTCTACACCATCAAGAGAGAGGGATTTTAGATCTGAAATGCTGAGGACTTACAAGAACCCATCCCATTGAGGGGGACTGGTAACATATTTCTATGTTCCCTTCCCAGGGGTCAAAAAATACAAAAAATTCTTTAAAACAATCTTGTCTTGTCTATTGGATGCATGGAGCAACTCTTGCTTGTATTTACTGCTTAATGTCTTTTAATGCATAGATCTAGATTTTGTAGCATTTATATTCATCAACTAATTTCATATCTAAAGATATTGGCAGCCATGTTTTTTGTTAGGGCTATTTGTTATGCACGACTAAAGTGAGCCTTTTTCATATGCTTGCGATTGAGATTCATACTAACAAATGGCGACTCCACAAGGGTTTACGATTATGACCTTTGTCATTTTTCAAACCCTTGCATATCCAGCTGCTTCAAACCCTATGATTTCTCTTCAACTTCTTGTTTTTCTTTTCTTGATGTTTTTTTTAACCTATAAAACCATAAAACATTGAAAATTATAACTTTCATGTGTTTTTGGACCTATTGTGCAGGTGACAGGCATCAGCCGCAGTTGATACAAAAAAAATTTCTGAAACCTACCCCCTAGAGTGCTAGAAGTGAGGGTCACACTTTTTGGGCCAAAACCTACGACCTGAACCTCCAGGGCGTAGAAAACAAGCCAAAACTTGAGACCTCTATAGAAAACATGTCAGAAAATGTGACCTGAACTTTTTGCCGGAATTTTCTGAGCTTTTTCTAGGTTTGTCTGGGCCTCTGTTCAGGGTTGTCTGACCTCCGTCTCCACCCGTTTTGGAATTGTACTTGTTATTTTTTACTCATCAAAGTGGGAACCTAGCCCCCTAGGGCTTCAGTACCCTCCACCTTTCATGGAAGAGTTTTAGTTGCTGCAAGTCGTCCGAAATTTCAGTGTGTTCGGCCATTTTTCAGATCTAATCCCTTACCTTCAGATCCACTTCAGATTGGTTATTTATCCATCCAAAACACCTCCTTTTATTTTTATTTGGGTTTTCATCTAGGGTCCCCTCTGCTTCCCTCCAGGTTATAGCCTTTCGCCACCTCATTTGCAGCAATTTTTCCTCTAATTTTTTTTTGTTTTTATGCATCTATTTCCAACAAATCTGGCCTTTAGATCATTGACCCTCCCGAATTTATATCTATTGGCTATTTTGGTGTGTTTTGACTAGATTTTTCCCACCTACAGACTAATTTTTGAGAGGAACACCTCCTTGGGTTTAGATTAATTCATAATTAGTTGTTTATTTTTTTGTTATTTCAGCTTCATATACTGTTATCTGCAGGTTTATTTACAGTTATCGAGCACACTTTTTATTTTCTCTACAAACGTCTGAGTTAAGAAATTAAATTCACACACTTAACACAGACACCCTTAGTGAAGAAGAGCTTGTTTAACATCATCATACAAAGACTTCAACATTGTAATCAATTGATCCTACACCTCTCTTCCCTTCGTTTGACATTGTAATTAGTCGATCCTACACCTCCTTGCCCTTGTTGGTATCTCTTCCCTTTATGTCGTGTTTGTGCCTTCATCATTGTGCCCCCAAGGTGTTTTTCTGGAGACTTCTTGGCCTTCATCCTTAATTTCCGGTAGGAAGACTTACTCCTCCACGTAGGGTTCGAGTTAGTCCTCCACCGAGTTTGCATTCCAACTTCTCCTTTGGTTCATTGGGTTCCCTTTCTGGTTTTTCCCCCAGTTCTCCCCCTGTCACCTTCACCATGCTTGGTTCAGGACCTCATGTTGGTGTTAGCCCGGGCCATAATGCTGGGAATACTACTAGTGGGACCATAACAGGAACTGCCCTGGCTACTCCCTTGCTCCCCTATATTGCAGGCCTTAGTCTTCTCGATTTTAACCAGTTGATCAATGACCCTATACGACATGATGTTCGTTGGACTACTATGCCAACCAAGCTCCCTTCCAACATCCCCAAGTTTTAAGGTCCTGCTGGAGAATATCCTACAAATCATGTTCAATCTTTCTACATGTGGTGTTCATCTAACTCCATTACTAATGACTCCGTTCATCTTCTGTTGTTCCAATGTATGCTTATTGGCAAAGCTTCTAAGTGGTATGTTGATCAGGCCTCATCCTCTCATACAACATTTGCAACTCTTGCCCAAGCTTTTATGTCTTATTTACAGCTTCCCCTCCATTATGACACTGGTACTGAACTTTTGACTTCTTTCCATCAATATTCTGCGACCCGCCTATCCAATCATGTCCAGGAATGAATGAAAATAAAGAGCCTATGCTGAGCCCCTACCTTCGAATATCATGTCTACATGGACTGGTTCCTTAGAACCCTTTTTCATGCTATAATAAAATATGTCGCATCACATTTCCCTCAAACCGAAGAAGTTGCTCTCTAGATTGTGTTAAAATATGACTTGATCTATGCTCAGTCTGGTTATGTTTATACCATCTTACCTTATTTCCCTAGACCTGATGGTGCCAACACAATGGGGGCATCCCATGCCATCGATGGTATGCTCAGCCTCCCATAGGCTATGGTTTCCCTCAGGAAGGGGCCAACACCTCAAGCACTTTCCCCCCTCCCGGTAGCATATATCCAAGATACGGCATGCCTCCTCCTTTTGCTGAACCTATTTACCACAATGTTACCCAACCTCCTTATTATATGTATCTACAGCCTGGTGCTCCAGCTCCTCAAACGTTAGCACCCTCGTCTCTGTTGCCTTCTCAACCCCCAAAATAGCAACCTCCGCCCCCTCAGGGGCAGGTGTATGCATAGCAAGGCGTGATTAATCCTCCTACTTCGAAAAAGGGGAGGAAAGGCACTCAAAATCAATCTGCCCCCAGTAATCCTGGACCTAATCCCCAAAGTAATGCACCTAACACTGTTAACCAGCAACAGGGCACTCAGCCCAAGCAGGACAGACTTGTTTGCATGAATAAGCCTTGTTATTGTTGTGGTGTTTATGTTCATTACACCCATGATTGTCCTCTTTTACCACAGATTTGGTAGATGCGGGAGACTCAAGCAGCATCGCGAGGACAACAAGCCTCCCCTTCCATCACTCCCAATGTTGCACCTAGTCAGTTGGCTGTGTTTTCTAATCCTTTCGATCAGTAAGGATTTGTGGCTACCCAGCCACTTGAAGGTAAGACAACCACTCAAACTCCTCCATCTGGTACCTTCGATTACCAGATTCTCATGATGAACTCTGACCAGCCCATTACCATTGACCTTAACCTTCAGACTCAGTCCTGTCAGTACAAAAATCCTCCTGCTATGTCTACCCCCGAGCCCCCTTCTTCAAGTTCTGCAGAGCCTCTTTCAACAACCAATGGTCCTTTGCAAATCCCTCAGCCTAAGGCAGAGGTTCATACCAAGATCCCTAAGGGACCATTATGCCAAAATGTTGCTTCTGGAAAAGCTTCCCATTCATATAGTATAGTAGATGATTTGGTGTAGTCTCCTGCTACCATCTCAACGCTGGAACTCCTCTAGTCGTGCCCTTCACAATGAAAAGCTATACTATCTGCCATGGGAATTATAGATCCTTCAGATTATTTCTTGATCATCTTCGATGTTGACCGATCAGAACATCCTCCCCTTCATGCTTCCATCGCCTTCCAAATCCCCGTGAAGATCTGGAACACCAACTTTTCCTGTTGTATCATTGATGAGGGGGCATCCACTTGTGTGATGTCTTCTTCGGTTTGGAAGAAACTAGGATCACCTGAGTTGGAACCTTCAACTATCACCCTGCAAGCGTGGGATGGCCACTGCTCCAAACCCATTGGCATGTTTCGCAATTGTCCTATTACTCTTGCGAGAAAGATTGTTTTCATTGATGTAGAAGTCATTGATGCCCCATTATATTATAACATTATATTGGATCATAGCTACACCTATGTGAGGTCTACTGTACCATCTGTGGTTCACTGCAAGATGTCCTTTACCCATAATGGAAATATAGTCACCATTGACCAGTTGACATATTACGAACTGAAGTCTCAGACCTCCCCTGAGTCCATCATATCTTCGGTGGCCAACAAGCAAACTGTCGATCACTTGACCACTGTCTCATATAAAGTCTACAAAGAATCCTTTTTTTTGCTTGGTTCATTCCCTGGTCTTCCTCCTCCCATCTCTGATCCCAACTCATCAAATATTTTCATGATGCAATCATCTCGGGCTTCCCTTAAGCGGCCCGCTTTGGCTAGTCAGCAGCCCCGCCCTCTGTAACCTACTCCTAGCACTTTGACTCAGCCTTCTGGACCCCCTCCTCCTAGCCCTTCACCTACAGCTGGTGTCCATCAGCTTCTTTACCCTCCTAGAATAGTTCCTCCTAGCCTTAAACATCTTGGAGGTGTCCCACCTGGCCATTACCCCTTTGGTCAGATACTGTTCCTATCTCCCCCTCCTGGAGTGTTCTCGATACCTTTCATGGCTACCCTATCCATTCCTAACTTGAACCTAGGGATTCCCATCTGGTACCTCGATCCCTGTTGTGTAACCAGCTCCAAAAATAGAAGAAAAGAGATATCAATTCCTTAGAAATAAGCCACTTCGAGGGGGAAACCTCCAATACATTACATTAATGAACAATTCTTGGATGATACAAATTAGAAAACCTCCTTTCTATATATAGGAGTCCATGGGGCCATAATGTAATCCTAGCCGACCTAAAAATAATAATTTAAGGGCACAATAATAACAATATGGGGGTTACAGGGGTACAATAATAACAATAAGGGGTTTACACTAACAACAATAAGGGATTATACTAGTAATATAGGGACCTAACATGCCCCTCTCCTTCAAAAAAGTGTTGTACTCAACGCTTGAGTAGCTCTAGGTGCTTCTTTATAAAATTCTCATCCTCCCATGTAGAGTCTTCAGTTCGTAAGTTCTTCCACTTAATGAGATACTCTGAAATTGATCGATTTCGTAGCTGTCGAGTTCTTGTTTCCGTGACCACTTCAGGTTCCAATATGATTTTTCCTTCCTCATCAAGTTCTGGCAATATTGTTTGAACTGGAAGATTTTCACCTATAACATTCTTTAAGCATGAAACATGGAAAACTGGATGTACTCGCGAAGAAGCAGGAAGCTCCAATTTGTATGCCATAGTACCAATCTTTTGCAACACCTTGTAAGGACCATAGTACTTTAGCGATAATTTATTATCCTTCTTAGCTTGCTTGAGGGACATTTGTTTATATGGTTGTAGCCGTAAAAATACCCAATCTCCTACATCAAAACTTCTCCCGCTGCGATGTTGATCTGCCTGTTGTTTCATTCGATTTTGTGCCAAATTCAGGTTATCCTTTAAGAGTTGGAGAACTTCTTGCTGATGCTCGATGTGATCTTCCATTGCTTGAACCTTCAAATTTTCTCTTAAAGATGATGTGATGGATGGTGGATGATATCCATAAAGTGCCATAAATGGGGTCATTTTTGCTGCAGTATGGAAGGATGTGTTATACCACCATTCAGCGAGAGGTAACCACTTGACCCATTGTGTTTGTTTATCAGATACAAAACAACGAAGATATCCTTCCAAACATTTATTTACTATCTTAGTTTTACCATCGGATTGAGGATGATAAGATGAGCTATGAGCTAATTGAGTACCCAAACAAGAAAATAACTCCGTCCAAAAATTTCCAGTAAAAATGGGATCTTTGTCGCTCACAATAACCCTTGGGTTTCTATGTAGCTTTTGAATTGTGTCCATAAATGTAGTAGCAACTGTACTTGCTTTAAATGGATGAGATAATGCACAAAAGTGTGCATACTTGGTAAGTCTATCAACTACCACCATGATGACACTCTTTCTTTCGGACTTAGGTAAACCTGTGATAAAATCCATTGAAATCTCCTCCCAACGTTGACTTGGAATGGATAAAGGTTGTAGAAGTCCCGGGGTCTTAATTTTTTCAACTTTATTCTGCTGGCAAACCAAACATTCCACCACAAAATTTTGAATATCAGATTTAAGGCCATCCCAAAAAAAAATATTTCTTCACCCTGTGGTAAGTTTTTAAAAATCCTGAGTGTCCTCCTAAAGGAGAAGTGTGCAATTCTAAAATAATCTTTTTTTTTAGCTGGTAATTATTACAAAGATATAAGCGATCTTTGTACCATAAAGAATCATTTTTCCAACTAAATGTATCAGATGTACTAGGATCTTGCTGCAAATTTGAATGAGTGTCCATACTTCTTTGTCCTTCTTCCATTCATCTCTTGCTTTGGTTATCCAATCTGGTTGGATAATAGAAATGGCACAAAGCAATGCTTCCACCTCTTCATTATTTCTTGAGAGTGCATCTACAACAACATTAAGCTTCCCTTTTTTTGTAGATTATCTCAAAGTCATAACCCAAAATCTTTGTGACCCATTTTTGCTGCTCTTCTGAATATAATATTTGTTCCAAAAAGTGTTTAAGACAATCATGATCAGTTTTTACCTTGAAGTGCCTTCCCATTAGGTAAGTTCGCCATTTCTTTAGTGCATGCAGTATTGCTAACATTTCTTTCTCATAAATAGGTTTCTGTAAATAATTTCCTTTGATTGGATGACTTTCAAAAGCAATGGGTCTTCCTTCCTGCATCAAAATAGCACCAATTCCATTTCATGAGGCATCAGATTCCACAATAAAGGTTTTTGTGAAGTCTGGCGTAACTAAGACCGGTGCTAGGCACATTGCCTCTTTAAGATGTTCAAAGGCCTTAGTTGCTTCAGGATTCCATGAAAATGCATCTTTCTTCAATAATGTTGTTAGAGGTGCTACTATTCCCCCATAATTCTTAACAAACTTGCGATAATACCCTGTTAACCCGAGAAATCCTTGCAACTACTTTATGGTTGTGGGGACTTTCCATTCCTTAATGGCTTTAATTTTGTTAGGGTCTACCTTAACACCCTTGTGAGATACAATATGACCCAGATATTCCACCTCTTGTACTCCAAAGAAACATTTGGATGTTTTTGCATATAATTTTTTCTCCTGCAATAGTTTGAGCACCCTCTCAACATGTTTAACATGATCCTTCCAAGACCTCCTGTAGATTAGTATATCATCAAAAAATACTAGCACAAATTTTCTAAGGAAGGGTTTTAAAATGGAATTCATCAACCCTTGAAATGTAGAAGGTGCATTGGTAAGGCCAAAAGGCATGACCAAAAATTCATAATGACCCTCATGAGTTCGAAGTGTTGTTTTTGGAATATCTTCAGTCTTCATTCTAATTTGATGATATCCTGAATGAAGATCCAACTTGGTAAAGTAAATTGCTCCATGTAATTCATCCAATAATTCATCAATCACAGGAATGGGAAATTTGTCTTTAATGGTGAGCTTATTGAGCTCCCTATAATCCGGACACATTCGCCATGATCCATCCTTCTTGTGTACCAATACTACGGGAGCAGAGAAAGAACTTTGACTAGGTTGAATTATACCCGCCTCTGACATTTCTACAATCATACGTTCAATTTCGCTCTTTTGGAAGTAAGGATATCTATAAGGCCTGATGTTTGGAGGAACACTTCCTGGAATCAAATGAATAGCATGATCATGATCATGAATAGGTAGGAGTCCTTTGGGAGTTTCAAACACCTTGGAATGATTGTCCAAGACTTGTTGGAGATCTGCAGAAATAGATGATTTTGATGTTGGAACTTCTAGTGAGCATAATTGTGCAATTACGCCTCGTTGTTCTTTTTTTAGAAGCTTTGTCATGACATTAGAGCTTATTATCTTTCCTGGCTTCCCCGCAATACCCCATAATTCAACTTCCTTTCCTTCTGAAAAAAATTTCAAGAAAAGTTCTTGAAAATTAAAAGCTACCATCCCCAAAGATTGTAACCATTGTACTCCTAGTACAACATCAGCACCTCCCATAGGAATGGAAAGCATTGGAATATTCAATACATATCCCCCCATGGTTAGCTTTATATTATGGCATTTTCCAGAGAAATTTATAGTTCCTCCGTTTGCAGCCATCACTTGACATTCTGGTGTTGGGTATAGGAAACAATTCAATTCCTTGGCTACCTTACAATGAATAAAATTATGGGTGCTACCTGAATCAATCAAAACTATTACCTTTTTCTTCTTGATATGTCCTTCTATCTTGAGAGTTTGAGGAGTGATAATTCCTGCCAATGCATTACATGATATGGTTGGACTCACTTCTTCCTCTTCTAGGGTTGGTTCCTGGTGTATATCCTCTTCTTGTTTATTTTCTTCTTCCTCTTCACAATTTATGTAAAATAATTTCTCCTCAGTACACTTATGACCTTTAGTGTATTTTCTATCACAATTGTAGCAATTCCCTTTTGCTCTTTTTTCTTCCAATTTTTGTCATGTCAACCTTGTAGGTTGTGGAAATCTAGGCGTAGCAACACCTCCTTCTTTATAGAATTGAGTGATAGGCTTCCTTGTCACCATAATTTTACATTCAATTTTTCTTTCCAACCTGAATGCCTTCTCCAATGAATCAAGTTCCAAAACACGAACTTCATGTTGGATGTTATCCTTTAAAGTACCTATGAAGAGATCAATCATGTGTTCCTACGAAATATCAGTTACCCTTATATTCAATATTTGGAAGTCCTCAATGTGCTCCCCCACCAAGCCCTTTTGTTTGAGATTTATCAATTGGCTAAAGAAGGTGTTGCTCTTTGTATCCTCATAATTTGCTATCATTTCCTCCGTAAAAATTGACCAAGTGACAATATTTTTACGAGAGAAAAGCTATCAATGCCATACAAATGTATTTTTTCTAAATGTAAAGTTGCAATGCATACCTTTTATGTGTGTTGCACATTATGGAGATCAAAATATTGCTCCATCTGTAGTATCCATGTTACATGATCCTTTCCATCAAAATATTGCTCCATCTGTAGTATCCATTTTTGGAATATGTTGGTTCTTCCCGCCAACATTAGAATTTATGAAATCACGATTAAAATTTATTTTGTTTTCATCATGAGTTTCCTCTACTATATTTTCACCATTAGGAAACATTTCTTGTATCAACTTTGTCAAACCTTCCATGTCTGCTTTTAGATCATTCTTCATATTTTTCATTTTAGCTTCCATATCATCCATCTTAGATTCCATGCCAGCTTCCATGGCATCTATCTTAGATTCCAAACCTTTCTTCAAACCATCCATCTTCACTTCCATGCCTTTCTTCAAAACTTCCATTTCATTTTTTGCTGCTCTTTGCGAGAGCGAAATTTGGTGCACTTGCTCTTGTAATTTTGATACATCATGTTACAATTCTTTATCTTCATGAGTCATAGTAGAGCCTTCTGAAGTCTTGATGGGTGTTTAATTATTTTTACGGGGCATTTTTTAGAACCCAGTACTAATATCTATTCTACAATACACCCTTGTAATCAATTCAAATTGATTCTTCAAACAAGACTTATGCAATTCGGAAAAAAAAAATACACACCTTTTTCTTGCTTTTGAGGAGCTCAATTTGAAATTGGATTATCTATATGATTTGTGCTCTTCAATATCTGAAATTGGGCATTGAGGTAGCCTTCTGAATTATATTTCAAATTCCACGGGTCTGACTTTATTTGGATTCTCCAAGGCAAAGTTATGTCCAATCTCCCACAATGACTTAATTATGGACTGGTTCAGTAGAGTGAACTTGTACGACTTGCCACGTGTCACTGTTTCATATTTTATCTCTAAAATTGATAGAAAAGAAACTAAATTCCATGTACTTGTGACCACTTTTCACGGCACTCAATCCAATGCTCAGAGAGAGAGTTATGAAGATTTTCCCACGATCACCTCTTTGAGATGAAATTCAGGAGCCTGAAATAACACTACCTTCCACAGAATATATCTCTGAAAATATTGCGAACCAAGCTCTAAATTTTTTTGATGCATTTCCTCATGATTTCTGCTTCGCACCCTAAAAATTTCAGATTCTGAACCGTCGTAGAAAAAACGTTATAGTGAAAATTCCACAATGACCTGTTTAGATTAAATTGACGAGCCTGCAAAAAGACCTAACTTCCACAGATCATATCTCCGAAAATATTGCGAATCAAGATCTGAAATTTTTTGACGATTTTCCTCAGGATTTCAGCTTCGCACCCTAAAAATTTCAGCTTTTGAAGCTTCATATAAAAAAATTTATAGTAATAATTCCACGATGACCTGTTTGGAGTAAAGAAACCCTAGAATCCAAAGCCTTAATACCAAATGTTGTGTAACCAGCTCAAGAAATAGAAGAAAAGAGATATCAACGCCTTATAAATAAGCCACTTTGAGGGGGAATCCTCCAATACATTACATTAATGAACAATTCTTGGATGATACAAATTACAAAACCTCCTTTCTATATATAGGAGTCCATGGGGCCATAATGTAATCCTAGTGGGGCCACAATGTAATCCTAGCCGACCTAACAATAATAATTTAAGGGCACAATAATAACAATATGGGGGTTACAGGGGTACAATAATAACAATAATGGGTTTACACTAACAAAAATATGGGACTATACTAGTAATATAGGGACCTAACAATCCCCCAGCCAGGTCAGTCATTGCCAAGTCATCCATGCCATTTATTCTCTAACAAAGGAATTCATCCATCTGCTACTTAGTATCCCCCATTTCATCATCATCCCTAGTATCATTTTGTCAGTCAATCTACTCTTTTCTCTTGTTCCTTAGTTGAGGATCCCTTATTGCCTCACCTATGGCAGACCTCCTTCTATTGACATCAGATCATTCATTCTAGAAGACAGGTCTAGCGGGCGGTGTACCTTAGTTCTAGCTTCCACTCTTGTTTGGTGCCTCAAATTAGGAAAGGGAATCCTTGCTACCTTTGAATTGATTGTTTCTTAGCTCCATCTCCTTACAACATGATTGAGATCTGTATAATTTATGGTTCAATGATGCAACAATTGATAGCCGTGATTCTCGGGTCTGTGTGAGATCTTTTCAGACCTCATGAGGGGGTGGCCCTTCAGATAGCCCCCCACATGCCCGGATGACCTCTTCATTACAGCCTTCGATGCAACTCCATAGATTTGATGATGTAGGCCTCAGCCGCTTGCATCTCCTTTTAGTCAGATTTTCAGAGCCCTTTCCTATTTACAGGGGAACTTTGGTTGTACTTATATCTCAAGTACTCAGATCTTATTATAAAAGTCATGGCTGTTATCCCATGCACAATATGTATGTGGGATTCATTATCATGTTTTTATCTAGCTCATGTTTATGCTAGCCTGTACTATATAGTTTATTCCCTTGTTTACTGGATTCATTATTCTTTGTAATTTGTCTCGGCAGGCATAGGTATGCCTCCCCCGCCGCCTGCAGCACAGGTACTCACTCATAAAAGACACTTGTTAGACCTGTAAGTCTCACCTCCTCAGGGTCTAGTCCTCTAACACTTTGGTCTACCTTATACTTCTCTCTCTCTGACTTCCCCTTCAGTGTCTAGTGATTGAGTTCTTACAACGTACTTCGGTCATACAATTAGCTCCTAATGCTCGCACGCTGGGGGGAAATCTGTTACACCATTTTTTGGTCATATAACCTATTACTATTAGATGGACCAAAGTACACCATGTAAGACCAATTCTACCGTAATTGAAATTTCTTTCACTATGAAAAATAACTCAGTAAACCACATTTATTAAGTTTTTTATGGTCTAAATAGGAAACCCCATGAGGAAATATCGAATAAATCCACATTTGTTTGATTTTCCTTAAGAAATAGTTAGTTAAACAACAGTTTAATTAATATTCCTGGTCATATTTAACCCAAAATAGGAAAATTAATTAGATAAATCATTATTTATCCTATTATTTTCTAGGAATAATTATTTAAACCTTATTTAAATAATATTCCTTGTGAAATTTGACTAAATCATTTATAAATAATTAAATAAATCATTATTTATTTAATTATTACTTAACCACATCCTTAAAATAATAAATAAATCATTTATTTATTTATTATTTACAAATAAAGGGATTTGACCAAAGTCAAATTCTTTTTCCCTCCAGCAAATATAATAAAAAACTCCAAAAAAGTTGGATCTTGTTTTGGTTAATAATATTTTAATTATGCACTAATCTCTAGACTAACTCAATATTTTTTTATAAATAGAAAGGTTTTTCCATTCACTCACTACCTTTTGTTGCCTAAAGATCACTTTGGGTTTGTTGACTCGAAGGGTCCTGACCCAGGTTTTGAGGATAAGGTTTGCCAACAAACCCCTATACTACTGGCCCTTTCAGCAGTGACCTTCTTGTGCAGGCCAAAGTCTCACCTGAACTAGTATGGGTGGGTGCTAGAACTAGGTTTCCACACCCTGAGAGAGAGAGCAGGTAAGTCGAACCATTCAGCAACTATAAGATCTACGCAGCCAAAGCTCGTTCACAAAAATTTCAATGATCAACCAAATCACATTTTTACCAGATTTATATAGCAGGCACGCATCCAGGTGCAGACAACCAAGTATAAGCATAAAAAAATTTATTCGCAGCAGACTTAATCAGATTTCAGATACAATTATCATAACACAGATAATTCGGAGCTCATAAACACATATCATTCACAGTTTGTAATAGAATCACATGTAATTCGAGTCCACAATAACCACAACTAGATAGATCAAACAACATCAGATATCCACAATATTTCGCATATATTATTTATCAAAAAGTCTCTTACATACCCCAAAAACCACCTGCGTACACAGCCAATAGGGTCTGCACACAGTTGGACAAAGGATCTCCACGCACACAGCCAGAAGAAGTCCTAACCAAATAACCTAATCCCAGATCTAACAGTTCGCACTTAGCCTCAATATTTATTCATTCCTACCTATTGACCCAAAAAGGTTCAACTATTTACAGTACTTTAGCCTATGCATCCAATGGCCCACAAACCATGGTTTGCAGACTCTTGGTCTACCCTTGGCCTGCTTACAATGTATTAGGGGCTTTGACCCACCCCAAAACCCCTACACTAGACTAAATATAATAAAAAATATATAAAATGGACCAGATTCGCATCTTGCAGGAGACCCTGTTCCAACAGTCCCCCAACACAATCTTGTGACTCGTCTTGAGTCACTGTGGTGGTGGGGTCTCCACCTACGCACGTAGTGCATTGACGGTTGTGACTAGTGGGGGCAGCACTTCTAGACTCTAAGTGGTAGCACTTTGTGCAATGTCCATGAGATTTTCTGATGCCGGTCCTTCTGTCCTGGTGGTGATGCTCTCCATTGTCTGATTTAGTCGCTTAACAGCAACATCGGCATCCTGTGATAGCTGGAGGGCTGGAGTCCAAGGCTTCAAACATTGTTTGAGGATGTCCTTCTTATGCCAGAGTTCGTAAATCTCATCTTGGAGGGAGTTGCTGGTCTTTAGATGGGCCAGACACTGTGCAGGGACTAAGGTAGGTAATGTAGCCTCGATCTTCTTGAAATCTTCCTCATTCTGTCGCAAGTCCTGATTGATTTTCTGGAGGACCAGATCACGCTGGATCTTTATCTAAAGCTGTATGACATCCTCGAGTAACTAGGCGCCCTAAGAAATCTGTCCTGTAATAGTGTTGGTAGCCTCGGTCACTAGCGCAGTGCGTTGGGATCGCACCTCCGAGGGTGTTTCAGGCTGTTGCTTGGCATGTAAGTCAAAGATTTTCCACTCCAACTACATCTTAATGACCTGCATTTCTATCCTGGACGCCTTAAAAACTGCAACCAATCCTTCAACTTTAGCCCAGGGTGTGGCTTTGGAAGGAATGTCTTCTGTAACCTCCATGCAGAGTTGATGGATCACTGTTTCAAGCTCTGCCTACTGCGAGCCAACGATGAGCAGTTTTGCATTCTTCTGGGTGATGGTCTACTTGGCCACACCGAGCTGTTGGTGGATTTTATGGTCACGATGGTGGATCTCCTGGAACACGGCAATGTGGAGGCCCTGTAATGACTCATGGGGCAACTTGGCCAGATCCAACTGTATCCCTGTACCTACTTAGAGCGGGATTTCTACAAGGGAAACACTAGGCAATGTGCAGAGATGGCTTTCTGCACTGCTGGTTGCCAAGGGAGTATGTACCTGAATTACGTTGGTCTGTAGTGTATCTGTCTTCAACTGGAGGGTGCGAAGTTTAGCCTAGATGGTGATGATCACAACCTTCTATTGTTCCTCTACGGCTTCCCACCTATCCTCTATAGCCAGTGTAACTGCGTCCACAATTTGCTAAAGGTCACCGTCAGTTAGTGTGACTGTTGCATCATATTCCTTGCACTGGGTGCGCTGCTTCTTTCGGGACCCTTTTGCAGGCTCACTTGGCCGCTTTGTATCCAGGGTGGATGTGGTATCTTTTTCATTCAATCCTCTCATGCTCAGAGTTAGCTACGAACCGACCTAAGTCTCGGTCTCGGCATCCATTTCGGTAGCCTCCGACGGTTGTGCATCCTTTTCCGTAGCTACGTCCGAGCCCCTCTGTCTTGGTCCTACGGCCTCCTTTGGGTTGACAGGGGGGTCACTTTTGCCGCGCTGGTCCCTCCGGTGCTCCTTTCGCCGGTTTTGAAGCCACTCCTCCATGCAGGGAGCCAGAGCGCAATTATCCTATTAATTTCCTCATCCTCAGGCACAATATCCATGATTTCCACAATTGCTGGCTCTGTAGGTGCCTAAGCTTCCATAGGGTTAGTAGCCATATTTTTAGCATGAAAATGGAATCCTGATTCTCGGGGACTATTTGCAGCGGGAGTGGGTTGGTCAGTCATGAATAGAATGCTACAGGCCCAGAGAACCGTGCAGCATAAAGAAAATACATACGGGCTATGGAAGCGATACAGAACCTTTTTCTGAGTTATTCGTCCTACTTTATAGTGCCTACAATTATCCAACGGTAGGGTAAACTTCACCTAGAACCTACCATCAAGTAAATAGTAAACAATATCAAGGAATTTCCTCATTAATTACCATCTACCTACTCCATTCAATGGTAAATTTTTGTTTTTACCAAATTTTACTGTTTCAGAGGCTATTTTCCACTCTTTATGTGCGTTCAGCGTACTTTCTAAGCTTGGAATAAACGCCTGTGCCTCTTGCGCATCCTTCCCAAACACAGGATTGTTCCCTAGGTACTTCAAAACCAGGGATAATTTTAAGGATGGAAAATTATCTTGAAGTTTAAAAAATTGGCGAATCTCACTAGTCCCTAATATGCAAACTATAAAAATTTTATTGATGTATTTGTAAAATTATTCAAATTTATAATGATATTATATATATTGTCTATATAATGTTGGTGATTTTTAACGTAAAATAATATTATATTTTAAAATTTGGGTGAATCATTTTTATAAAAAAATGGAAATTGGAAGATCTTTTTTTGGAAAAACCATGGAAAATTAGCCCACCTGCGAATATTAGCCCCTAAAATTTTCAATGTTAAAAACCAAAGACATGTTCTTCCAAAATTCTTCATCCCAATAGAACCGAACCACCTTCGTAAGCAAGTTTCTTAAACATGCTATGATTAGTGTGTACTGTCGAACAAAATTCTTGTAAATAATTTAACGCAACTATTTCTTTGTGGTAGGAGTATCTGTTTCCTCAATTTGAGCCAATTTAGGGTGCGTCTCAATGCTACCCATTCGCAGCCTAAGCGGCCTGGTAACCCTGCACATCCCTTCCAATTCTATGTCATAGGCAGCTTGTGGATCATCATTACCCTCTTTTGGGGCAAGGCTGCGATAATCAACCATACTTAGTGCCTGCACTTCTCGCGCAGGTACTTCTGGTGTGATACACATGTGTGATTCACCCCATGCTATAGTGTCAATGTTCCGCAGAACTGTGTTTAGTGCCTCTGTCTCACTTACGAACCCAAATGTTCCCAGAAATTCATCCCTCAATGCCTCCCAGTGTCGAGTGCACTAGTGGAGCTCCGCATGTAAGTACCATAAGATGGGAAGTTGTCCCAAGGCATGAATAAGCATATGAGCCCACTCCTGGGTAGCTCTATTGCACCATTTTTTAATCCAAGTGACTAGATATTCACGTGGATTTTCGGTTCCAAGGAATGTTTTGATTCGCACGTCATCTGGGGCCTCAAATCATAGGATCAGCATATTCTGACACTCCTCCCAATCTTGGAATGCCTCCTCATGCGTTACCCACCATTGCGCAAGTGATCCTTGCATGGCCAGCTTATAGGCCCATAGTCACCTTTCTTGGGGATCCTCGACTTCAAATGCCCATAAAAAGTCCCTAACATTACCAGAACCATAGAAATAAGGTAGATCTCTTAACTCCGAGGAGATGCAGTGGAATTTATTCATGATCCAAAGACAGCTTAGCACAGAGACATCATGTAATCGATTTTTCTAGTTCTCCATCTCCCCATCAGAGTCGGAGAAAAATTCACTATGATTTTCCTAGCAGAGCACCCCCTCCACCGTGGGGTTGATCCAGTCTTCATCTCGCGCAGTTAACTTATATATGTGATCTACATCCTCTTCATCACACACTGGTTTTGTGTACCATTCACCCTCCACTGGATCTAATGGTAATATTACCCTCGCACCTTTATTCTTGAATACCATGCTTCTTTTCTTTAGGTTAATGATGCCTCCCATATTGATGGCCCAATCCAAGCCTAGGAGGGCAGGGTAGGGGTCCGTACCTTCGACAATCTAAACTACTTCAAATTCAACCCGAACCTTGACCCCTGTGATATCCACAGGGGAATACCTTTGATATTCTTCCTAATGGAATTATCTTCTGTTGGTTGGCCATACGCAGCTAGATAATGGACCATTCCAACTTAGGTTCCCCCATGCGTTGCCAAGTTTGTTTAGGTAATATGTTCACATTTGACCCTAGGTCCAAAATAACCTGATCCATCTTGTAATCATTGATTTGTGCATTCAACCGCATCTCCCTGCCAGTGCATTTCTTATACCTATAGAGTTTATGTACGTCCTTGAATTTCGAAGGGAGGATAGGTCATGTTGCGCAACTATCTATCAAAGCCTAAAGATTTTCCATAGCCCTCGGGTTGCGCAGCAGCTTCATACATGCTTGTAAAAAGGGTTTGAACTCCCCATCTGCCTTGAGCTCTTCAGGTGGCTGCGAAGTAGATGCCTCTGCCTCAGCAAAGTTCTTGCGAGCTGTGATAAATTTTTCTTTCTCCTTATTTAGATCGAATCCTTCCTGTTTTCTAACTGCTGGTCGAATCAGAGGTTTGGCTGTAGTTTTCTCCCCAGGAACCCAAGTGCCCATCCCACTGCATGTTACGACATTTACACTTGGATCTTTGTGTCATATTTTGACCTTAACCCTCTTCACATTCTGCATAGGTGTCAGCTACTTTTCCTGCATCTTCGCTATAAGGACTGGACAATATTCAATCGCATGGTCTAGCTGCCTACTATTGGAAATACTGAGAGAGGGGGTGAATCAGTATTCCTTTCAATTATAGCATTAGTTAATCTTCAATTATTATCAATTTTTGTACAATGATAGCAGTAAACAAGAGGAACACAAATGCACACAGTTTTTAAGGTGGAAACCCACTCCGGGACAAAAACCACCTAATGCTTTTCTAATAATTCTTTAATATTCAACTCCAATTGAAAATAAAGCTCCAACTTCCTAGAATATAGAAAAGAATTATTCTCCAGCTCCCACTGGATGGATTCTCCAATGATCGAGATTATTCAGTAGTCAACTGAACGAATGCCCCAACACCCAACGAGCTACAACTCACCCTAACATCACCCTACCACCCTGTAGAAGAATAAAAGAAGAATGAACTCCTGTACAAGGGAAAATGCTCCACTTTACAATGATATAGAATGACGTAGAAGAAGAAGACACACTAGAACATAACCCCAACTAGGGTACAACCACCTAATTATTATCCTAGACCACCCGACACTGCCTCTTCAACTCTTGGCAGATAGACACTAGTACAATTTGTACAATAATGTATTTACAATGACTTAGTACAGTGATACCTTTATAATGATTGTATGCACTGCTGCCCACTTGAAGACTTCATGTGATGAACTTCTTGATATTTTTATGTACCTTGGTTGCTGCTCTTTTCATGCTACCCTTTGTTGCACCTTGCTTTGCAGCTTTGCTTCCCTAGAAATTCTATTCCTTTGCAGCCCTTGACAAAACATGATCTAGCTTTTTCTTTGCCTTCTAGGAGCTCGATATTGAATCTGGTGTATCGTTGTTATTTCAGATCCTCAATATATGATTTTTGGTACTATAGTATTCTTCTGAGTCATCTTTCCAATTCCATAGGTTTGACCCAATTTGGATTCTTCAAGAGAGATTTATACCCAATCTCTCACAATGCCCTAATTATGGACTATTTCAGCAGAGTGAACTTGTATGGTGTGCCAAGTGTCATTGTTTCTTCATTCAGCTCTAAAATCGATAGAGTGAAAACTAGATACTGTGCACTATTTGCCACCTTTTATGGAATTCCATTCCAATACTCAGAGAGAGAGTTATGACGATTTTCCCAAGGTCACTTCTTTGAGATGAATTTCAGGAGCCTGCAAAAACGCTGACTTCCACAGATCATATCTCTGAAAATGTTGCACACCTTGAACTAAAATTTTCACAGAAGCTTCCTTGGGATTTTGGTTTCACCTCATAATAATTACAGCTTCTAAAACTTCATAGAAAAAAATTTAGAGTGAAAATTCCACGATGACCTATTTCAGATAACGAAATCCCTTGCATAAGGAGGAAATGAGGATCACAATTTATATAAATGCTTAAGTTGTGAGGGGCTTTAACAAGTGAACGTGGGGAGATTTTAGGAGCTTAAAAAATATTAATTATGACTTTTCAATGACCCATGCCACAACCCTATGGGGTTTTATCCCACTAACTGGGGGTATAAACTTCAAACATGAATATCTCTCAAACCGTGAATAATTACATGGCATGCCATATATCAACGGAAACATATCGACAAGTAGAAACCATCAAAATATTTTTTGAACCAAAATATAGTAATTTGGTAGGTCAAAATTCCCATGCAATATTGGTTAGCCCCTGGTGTTGCTTGGGTTAACATCAATGACAACTGCTGATCAAAAATCTCCCCCTTTGGAATTGATGGCAACACAAGTACTCCCCCTGTGATCATGACACCTCTTCCTACAACATTCGCTCCCCCTTTGACATCAATGGAAAAGGGTAACTCCCCCTGAAACACAACCATCTTGCGGACCTGTACACACTTCCACTCCCCCCGACACACAACCGTCCTGTAGACCTGTAATCTAATGAGAACTTGGGGGAATCCCAAGCTTCTCATGAAGATATTCAAATGCTTCACGAGGTAAAGGTTTAGTGAAGATGTCAGCAATTTGTTCTTTTGTACCAACATACTCAAGTTTGATATTATTTCCAACGACTTGTTCTCCAACAAAATTATATTTGATCGGAATTTGTTTTGTTTCTGAATGCATGACAAGATTCTTAGAGATTTTGATGGCACTATTGTTGTCACATAATATGGGAATAGGCTCACTAAATTGTACTTGAAGATATTGCAAAGTTTGTTTCATCCAAAGGAGTTGAGTACAACATGATGCTGCTGCAATGTATTCTGCTTCTGCTGTAGATAACAATACTGAGGTTTTCTTTTTTCTCAACCATGATACAAGACAACCACCTAGATAGAATGCTTCTCCACTAGTACTCTTATGATCATCAACGCTTCCTGCCCAATCTACATCTATAAAGGCTTGAATAATGAGATTGTTACCCTTTGGATACCGCAAGCCATATTCTTCTGTGCCCTTTAGATATCAAAGAATTCTTTTGACAACAATAATATGTGATTCTTTTGGTGCTGCTTGGAATCTTGCTACTTGTCCAACTGCTTGCATAACATCTGGACGAGAGGATGTTACATATAGAAGATTACCAATCATAGATTTCTACAACCTCTGATCCACCTCCTTAGATGAGTCGTCTATGCTCAATTTTCAACCTGTTACCATCATAGTAAGGATGGGTTTGCAATCTTCCATTTTGAATTTCTTGAGAATTTCCTTGATGTACTTGGCTTGACATATAAATATTCCTTTCTATTGCTGAGATATTTGAAGCCCTAAGAAGTATGTGAGCTCACCAAGTAAAGACATCTCAAAATCACTTTGCACCTTTGTACCAAACTTCTTACTTATTCGATAATCATTGCTACCAAATATTATATCATCCTCTTTAGCTATTATACATGCTTTATTTGTTTCATCCATAACATATATGTCATTTGGAGCTCGACTTGCTGTAGCCAGAATTTCACCATACATGCCTTTCCTGATTTCACATTTTGTGGAGTTGAATAGTATTGTGTGTCCTTGATCACACATTTGTCCAACACTGAGTAGATTTTGATTCATGTTTTCAAACAATAGAACATTCTTGGCTAGAGCATCTTTGCTTCTGAGAGTGAAATTCCGGATCCTATAACATTTGAAGATCCATTACTTCCAAAGGACACGATTCCATCCTTCTTCTCTTTTAGAGATACAAATTTATTTCTATCTCCGGTCATATGCGTTGAGCAACCGCTATCAACATACCACACATTTTTTTTTGAGCCTTGAAAGCGAGAGCACAATTATCAGTCTTCTTCTTCTTCCATGTTCATTCGTTCGTTCTGTGGCTTTGAAGATTCTTCTGGAGGATTTTCAAGTCTACAGTCTTTGGCTATGTGTCCAAGGTTTCGACATTTGTAACATTCAATATTATTTCTTAAATGTTCAAATCTATTGTTACACCATTTTTTGGTCATCTAACCTACTATCATTAGATGGACCCAAGTACACCATGTAAGACCAATTTTACCCTAAGTAAAATTGCCTTCACTCTGTAAAATAACTTAATAAAACACGTTTATTAGGTTGTTTATGGTCTAAATAGGAAACCCCAAAAGGAAATATTAAACAAACCTATATTTGTTTGATTTTCCTGGTCATGTTTAACCCAAAACAAAGAAATTAATTAGATAAATTTTATTTATCTTATTATTTTCTAGGAATAATTATTTAAACCTTATTTAAATAATATTCCTTGTTAAATATGACTAAATCACCCATAAATAATTAAATAAATCATTATTTATTTGATTATCTTTTAACCACCTCCTTAAATTGATAAATAAATCATTTATTTATTTATTATTCACAAATAAAGGGATTTGACCCAAGTCAAATACTTTTTCCCTCCAACAAATATAATAAAATATTTCATAAAAGGTGGATCTAGATTTAGTTAATGTTATTTTAATCATGCACCAAGATCTAGAATGACCCAATATTTTGTTATAAATAGGAGGGTTTTTCCTACCATTCTTCACCTTTTGTTGCCTATTAGATCACTCTGGATCTAAACTCTTGGTCTGACTTTGAGCCATTATCATTGTCATATTCTCCATTATTTGCTGTGTGAGCTCCCTTTGAGTTCTATCTTTGTCTGGGTTTTCTACACCAACAGGAGAGAGAAATGCTAGATCTGAAGTGCTGAGGACTTCCAAGAACCCATCCCATTGAGAAGAATTGGAAACATCTTCTTGTTTTCCTCCCAGGTGCCCTTAATACAAAAATTCTTTCAAAAATTGTTCTTGTCTTGTCTATTGGATATATGGAGCAAACCCTTCTTTTTACCGCTTAATGTCTTTCTATGCATAGATCTGGTTTTTTATGTGCCTCTTGGTTCGATCAACTAACTGCAGATCTGAAGATATTGGCAGCCATATTTGATGTTAGGGCTATTAGTTATGCGTAGCTAAAGTGGTATTTTTTCGTACACTTCGACAAAGGATTCATACTAACATCTATTGATGTTTCTCTGAGCCCTGGGAGGTTCATATTTGACAGATCTCCTAGAATTGTATTCATTCCTAGGGTACGTGCAACATTCTATAGCTTTATGACCAAATTTTCCACATGAATAACAGTAGCCATAAAAAATATGTTGGTACCTAGATGGAAATTTTCATCGAGGAATTGTCTTCCAAGGCTGTTCTTTTGAATCTTTTCCAATGAAGTCTACATGCATGTTATATCTGTTAGGTTCATTGTATTTTGTTGTAGAAGGTCCTACTTATTCTTCTTTGTAATCGATTCCAGTTATGTCATTGTAAGATCGTTGATTGTTGATGAGTTCTTCCAATGCCCTTGATTTGTTGGCATAGTTTTGGATAGTTTTTCCTTTCTTCACTTTCTCATGCAGTGAGACTACTTTGGCTTCTAATTCTTCCCTTTCTTGGTTTATTTCTTCCAACTTCTTTTGAAGTGACTCTTCAATGCATTTGTGTTCTTCAACTTCAATTTTGAGACTTGAACTTGTTCTTCAAGAGTATTGGAATGGATCTTCTCTACCTTGAGATCTTTTATAAGTTTGATTGCTTCCTTATAAAATTCTTCTATGGTCAATCCTTCTTCTTCGTTGTTTGATACCTCTTATTTATTGTTCTTGGGTTTATTGTGTTTATCCATAAAAAATACTCTCTTATTGGCTTCTTCTTTGTTGTCATTGTCTTCATTGGATGATGAGCTATCTTCTTTAGAGAGAAAGTTCCTTTTGGATCCTTGCTTGTTGAATTTATTAAAGCCTTTCTTTCCTTTTGAGTTTCCATCACTTCTGTTTGGACATTTTGTTGCGAAATTCCCAACCTAATCACAACCGAAACATATCAATGGAAGTTTACCTTTGAATTTTCCCTTACTAATTTTTAGTTTTCTCGTGAAGTAAGCATATTCTTCATCTGAAAGACCTTCTTCATAATCTCCCTTTTCTTCACACTTGCAGGTGCATGTATTTTCAATTGAAGTTGTTTATCCTTATTGTTTTTCTTAGATGAAATGGTTTCTACATGTGAAATACCCTCTTCTTCATCAAGTCTCATTTCATATGCTATGAGAACTCCATGTAATTCCTCTTTGCTGAGTTTGTCCATATTTGTTGTATATTCTAAGACCAATACCTTTGGGTTGAATCTTCCTGGTAACATTCTAAGAATATTTCATATAATAGTCTTCTCATCAACTAGCTCTCCCAATCCTTCTAGATTATTGGTTATTTCATCAACGTATTCGAAGCATGTAGCAATTTTGCAATCTTCTTTCATTCTGAATTGCTAAAAATTTTCTCTATATATTTGAAGTTTTGCTTCTTTGAAATTTGAGTCACCTGCATATATATTCTCAAGCTTGTCCCATAAATTTTTGGTTGTTTTACAACCCAACACCTTATGATAAGCATATTCAATAATTCCACTGATAATAATATTCTTTTCTTTTGCATCATTTACCAAATTCTTCTTACCTTGTTCATCTGTGGTTGATGTAAATCCATTTTGAACAGTGCCCCATACTTCATAAACTTGCGCCAAGAGATAGACCTCCATTCTTCCTTTCCAGAGTGCATAATTATTTTAATTGAATAGAGGTGCACCATTCTTGGTATGCTCCATGACATCCTTCCAGCTGTTAAACTGCTATTAAAGGAACCAAGCTCCGAAACCAATTGTTGGAAATACTGAGGGGGGGTGGGGGGGTGAATCATTATTCCTTTCAATTAGAGAATTAGTTAATATTCAATTATTATCAGTGTTTGTACAATGATAGCAACAAACAAGAGGAACACAAATGCACACATTTTTTGAGGTGGAAACCCACTCCGGAACAAAAACCACCTAATTATTTTCTAATAATTCTTTAATATTCAACTCCAATTTAAAATAAAGGTCCAACTTCCTAGAATCTAGAAAAAAATTCTTCTCCAGCTCCCACTGGATGGATTCTCCAACACCCGATATTCTTCAGTAGTCAACTAAACGGATGCCGCAACACCCAATGAGCTACAACTCACCTTAACACCACCCTACCACCCTGTAGAAGAATAAAAGAAGAATGGACTCCCGTACCAGGGAAAATGGTCCACTTTACAATGATATAGAATGATGTAGAAGAAGAAGACTCACTAGAACATAACCCCAACTATGGAACAACCACCTAATGATGATCCTAGACCACCCGACACTGCCTTTTCAACTCTTGGTAGATAGACACTAGTACAATTTGTACAATAATGTATTTACAATGAATTACTACAATGATACCTTTATAATGATTGTATGCACTACTGCCCACTTGAAGACTTCATGTGATGAACTTATTGCTATTTCTATGTACCTTGGTTGCTGATCTTGTCATGCTACCCTCTGTTGCACCTTGCTTTACTTTGCTTCCCTAGAAAGTTTGGTCCTTTGCAGCCCTTGACAACACATGATCTAGCTTTTTCTTTGCCTTCTAGGAGATCGATATTGAATCTAGTGTATATATGTTATTTCAGATCCCCAATATCTTATTTTTGGTATTTTAGTAGTCTTCCGAGTCATCTTTCCAATGCCACAGGTCTGACCCAATCTGGATTTTTCAAGAGAGAGTTATACCCAATCTCTCACAATTCCCTAATTATGGACTATTTTGGCAAAGTGAACTTGTACAACATGCCACGTGTCACTGTTTCTTCATTCAACTATGAAATTGATATAGAGAAAACTAGAGACTGTGAAATATCTACTACTTTTTACAAAATTCCAATTCGATACTCAGAGAGAGAGTTATGATGATTTTCCCAAGGTCACTTCTTTGAGATTAATTTCAGGAGCCTGCAAAAACACTGACTTCCATAGATAATATCTCCGAAAATATTGTGCACCTTGATCTGAAATTTTCACAACAACTTCCTCATGATTTCGGTTTCACCTCATAACAATATTAGCTTCTAAACCTTCATAGAAAAAAAAATTAGAGTGAAAATTCCACGATGACCTGTTTCAGATAACGAAATCCCTTGCATAAGGAGGAAATGAGGATCACAATTTATATAAATGCTTAGGTTGTGAGGGGCTTCAACAAGTGAATGTGGGAGGGATTTTATGAGCTTAAAAAATATTAATTATGACTTTTAAATGACCCATTCCACAACCCAATGGGGTTTTAGCCCACTAACTAGGGGGTATAAACTTCATACATGAATATCTCTCAAACCATGAAGAATTACGTGGCGTGCCATATATCAACGGAAACATCTCAACAAGTAGAAACCATTAATAGCATTTTTGAACCAGAATATGGTAATTTGGTAGGTCAAAATTCCCATGCAATATTGGTTAGCCCCTGGTGCTGCTTAGGTTGACATCAATGACAACCGCTAATCAACAGCTACAATACCGATAGGTCTATCTTGTGCGGTTTGGACAGTCCATGGTAAAATGCCCTACCTCTCCACATTTATAATAGATGAGTTGCCCTTGTCCCTGACCCATGCTTCAACCTCTTCTGCCTCCCCTGCCCCTTGCTGGTGAACCCCCTGCACTCGAGAGGAATCTGGGTGAAGATGGATCCAACTGCACCCTATAGAAATTCCCCCAATCGATCATCAAATCATGCATCTGGCAGTTCTATTCATCATGTCCGACTAACCTGCAAAACCTGTACCATTGCTGTTTTACTTCTGGGATATATGCAGCAAGGCGGGGACAGTGGTTTGTGTCATGCAACCCTGCAATGCGGTAATCATCGCACCATAGTTCTGGCCCACTTGGTCCTACCACTTCCCTAGGGTGCAGCAACCTAGGTCCCCTAGCCTGCATGTAGTCTGTTAATAGCGGGAAGTTATCCTTGGTGTGACCATTCATCCTGCATTGTATGCACCATCTTTTCTGGCTAGCCTCTGCGCCTCGCTCCTTCCGCAGGTTCTGGATCTCTATGTGCATCGCCTCCAGTTGTCCATGGATCTGCTAGACACATAGTTTGGCATCATCTTTGGGTGTAGCTTCTAACTTCATAGCAACCTCTAGGGATTTTTTCGGTGATTCAAAAGTTTGGTGACCCATAGGTACGCGTAGGTGAGGTAGCAACATAGCAACGAACCACTCTGTGTGTTGTATATCATCATATTTAAATCCTCCTTCCCTAATCACCTTCTTCAGCTATTGATCAGCCTCCCATACTGATTCGAAAGGCCCTTTCTTGAAATCCTTTAGATTGACCACTATTTGAGAATAGGACATGGCTTCTTGAACTATTGTTTTAAGGCATCCTTGACCTCTTCGATGGTAGAGTTTGCATGATGTCCGATGTATCCCATGTACCAATCCAAAGCTCTTCCTTCTAAGGCAAGGGAAAGCTGTGCCCCCTTCAACACATCACTAGCTACATTTTGTGCAGTCCATATCGATTCTACGACAAACCAAAACTGCTCCATGTCCCCATCTCCCACACCCTTAAAGGTAGGAAATTTCATGTGCGCAGACATGTTGACTTCTCAGGGTGGAGGTGTAAGTGAGTTCTTACCCCTACGCTGGTTTGAAAGTGATGTGGCTGGAGGACACTATGCAGCTTCTTCTCTTACTGGGCTATAGACAGATCTACCTCCTTCTAGGTTAGTCCGATAGTATTTTCTGCTTCACGTCATACTTCCATCGGGATCAGCGGTCATTCACCCGATGTGGCTACATAGAATAATTTTTTCACACTGTAATATCTTAATCAGCAATGGTAAAGTCTTGAGAAACTTACCCCTAAATCCTTTGAAGAATATTCGCTCTGCTTTGGAGTAGGAGAAAAATTGATCGATGGAAAATTCTGTCACGAATCCTCCTAGCACGATGTCCACCCAGTGATATACGGTGTGAGTGATGGTGTTATCAGCCTTCTCTAACTACTAGATCAATTCTGGGGTCCATTATGTGACCCGCTCCTCCTTCCAACACTTTTGAAATTCAACCAACCTTACGAGCCACTCCTAGAGCTCGATCGCAATAGTTACAAAGAAGATATCATATGTTTCTATGAAAATATACCTATTTTTCCACTCTTCGGTGGTCAACTTCTTATTGTGGTTTTCTTTTACTGCGAATTCCTGAAATTTCCATTCAAACCATTCATCAATTTATTTTCTTTCAAGTTTCTAGTACAGCCTTGGAATTACCCAATCCCTCTCTCAAAATGATCCCAGTCCCAACAACAGCACCATTTTTTGGCTCGAAGGGTCCTAACCTAGGTTTGGAGGTTAAGGTTTTCCAAAAAACCCCTATACTACTAGCCCTTTTGGCAGTGACCTACTTGTGCAGGCCAAAGACTCACACAAAGAAATATGGGTGGGTGTTGGAACCAGGTTTCCGCACCCTGAGAGAGAGAACAAGTCGAACCATTTGGCAACTATCAGATCTACGAAGCCAGAGCTCACTCATAGGACTTTCAATGATCAACCAAAGAACAGTTTTACCAGATTTATATAACAGGCTCACATCCACGTGCTGACAACTAGGTATAAGTATAAAATAATACATTCACAGTAGACTTAATCAGATTGCAGATACAGTTATCATAACACAGATAATTCATAGCTCATAAACACATATCATTCGCAGTTTGTAACATAATCACATGTAATTCGAGTCCACAATAGCCACAACCAGATAGATCAAACAAAATCAGCTATCCATAATACTTCGCATATATTACTTATCAAAAATTCTCTTACATACCCCAAAACCCACCTGCACACACAGCCAACAGGGTCCGCACATAGCCGAACAAAGGATCTCTGCGCATACAGCGAGCAGGAGTCCTAACCCAATAACCAAATGCTAGATCTAACAATTCGCACATAGCCTAAATCTCTATTCATTCCTTCCTATTGACCCGAAAAGGTTCAACTATTTATAGTAATTTAGCCTATGCATCCAATGGTCCGCAAACCACGGTTTGCAGACTCTTGGTGTTGGTTCGAGGGGTCCTGACCCAGGTTCAGAGGTTAAGGTTTGCCAACAAACCCCTATACTACTGGCCGTTTTGGCAGTGGTCGGCTTGCACAGGCCAAAGTCTCACCTGAAGTAGCATGGGTGGGTGCTAGAACCAGGTTTCCCCACCTTGAGAGAGAGAGCAGGTAAGTTGAACTGTTCGGAAACTATCAGATCTACGCAGTCAAAGGTCATTCGCAGGAATTTCAATGATTAATCAGAGTATATTTTTACCAGATTTATATAACAGGCTCACATCCACGTGTGGATAGCCAAGTATAAGCATAAAAAAATATATTCATAGTAGACTTAATCAGATTGTAGATACGGTTACCATAACACAGATAATTCGCACCTCATAAACACATACCAATTGCAGCTCGTAACAGAATCACATATAATTTGATTCCACAATAATCATAACCAGATAGATAAAAAAAAATCAGATATCCACAAGACTTTGCATATATTACTCATTGACAAGTCTCTTACATACCCCAAAAATCCCACCTGCGCACACAATAGCATGGTCCACACACAGCAAGACTGAGGATCTCTGCGCACATAGACAGCAGGAGTCCTTTCCCCAAAAACCCAAACAGATCTACTAATTCGCAACTCGCATCAATCTTGATCTCAAATATGTCTTACAACGCAAAAAGGTTCAACTACTTATACTATTTTAGCGTATGCATCCAATGGTCTGCAAACCATGGTTTGCGAACTCTTGGTCTACCCTTGACCCACTTACAATGCATGAGGGGATTTGACCCACCCAAAAACCCCTGCGTTATACTAAATATAATAAAAAATATACAAAATTGGACCATATTCAAAGCTCTTGTAGAAGACCATGTTCCAACAGTCCCCCAACACAATCCTATAACTCGCCCCGAGTCACTTGTGGCAGTGGGGTCTCCACCTATGCCTGTATGGCTATTCGGCCATAGAGTCGTTTGATCCAGTACGGTTTGAGCCAGATACCATTGATGTAGCCAGGGAGCATATATCCATGCAGGGTAGCAAGCCTAACTGCTCTGCCATCCGTGATCTCCTTAATTGTGTAGGGACCGAGCCAATGTTGCCGAAACTTCCCAGGATGATTTGCGAACTGGCTATTGTACAAGAGGACCAATTTTCCTTCTGCGAAAGCCATTTGGAAAATGTGTCATTCATGCCAGGCTTTATTGTGGGCCTTCTGTAATTGCTGATGGAAATTTGCAATAAACCAATCTTCCTCCAAATCCATAACCTACGCTAATTTCTCTTCCATGATTTCTGGTTCTGCCATATTTATAAATTCTGTGATACGCAGACTAGGAACAATATACTCCATGGGAATAACACCTTATTTACCATAAACCATCCTGAATGGTGCCTTTCATGTTAAATTATTGTAGGTTGTTCGATAGGCGCAGAGGACCAATGGGATGTGCACGTCCCAATCACTGTGATAAGCATTGCATACCTTGGTCAGCGCGTGCTCCAAGATTTTGTTAAAAGCTTCAACCATGCCATTAGTCTAGGGGTGATATGGCATGCTCTTCGCATGATGGATCCAGAATTCCTTAGTTAAAGCTCGGATTGTTTCATTAACAAAGTGTGTACCTCTATGACTCACGAGAATCTTCGACAATCCAAACCTAGTCAGGATTTTTTCAAAGATGAAATGGGCAGCGTCATCTGCAAGACAATCCTTTACTGCTTTTTCTTCCACCCACCTCGTTACATAGTCAGTGGCCGTAACAATGTAGCGTGCACCCATATTTTTTCCTGGGGGGTTGATAGGCCCAATGAAGCTGATAGTCCACTTATCAAATTCTTGTAGGGCCATTTATGGTTGAAGGGGCATTTCATCTCTACAGGATGACCTCCCTGTTCGTTGGCACGTATTGCAGGCTTTACAATAGTCGTGGGCATTAGTATGCAGGGTTGGCCACCATAACCCAACCCTCAATATCTTCTACATCGTTTCTTTCCCTGCGTAGTGACCTCCTGCTACTTCGTCATGAGCGTCAGTCAAGACAGCATGCCTTTCGTGCTCCAAAACATATCGCCACAATACTTCATCTACCCCCATCTTATATAAGTGTCCTGCGATGATGGTAAAGTATTCTGCCCAGGTGACTAACTATTTTTTCTACTGTATAGAGTACTATGGAGGTGTCATCCTGGTAGTCAAGAACTAAATGATATCAGCGAAGTGTGCATCAACTACCCTAATAGAAAATAGCTTTTGATCAGGCAATCCGGCTTCCAGGTTGGTTGGATCCTCGCCACTCTCTATTCGAGACAAGTGGTCTACCCAGCATTCAAATTTCTCGGCTTGACTATGATTTCAATGTCATACTCCTGAAATAGCAGTAGCCACTGGCATATTTTCCTCCCCAACACAGGATTATTGACCAGGTATTTTAAATCTGAATGGTCTGTGAACATTTTGAAGTGACCTCCTAGCAAGTAGTGCCGATATGTTTGTAATGCATAAACCATGTCTAATCCCTCCCTCTCGGTGGTGGAGTAGTTGCATTCTGCTCTAGAGAGCTTATTACTTGCAAAGGAAACCGAATGGTCAATATCTCCTTCCCCTAGATGCGTAAGGACAACCCCGAGAGAAATTCCTGATGCATCAACATGAACATGAAATACCTTCTCCCAATCCAGAAAGATGAGAATAGGTGCTGAGACCATCTTTTAGTTTAGTAGCTCGAAGCTCTTTTGGCATTCGTCATTCCAAAAGAATGAAACATCCTTCTTGAGCAATTTTTCCATAGGGGCAGTAATTAGCGCATGGCCTTAAATGAATTTCATATAGTAGCCTGTGTGTCCAAGGATCAAGGGAAACTATTTCTTCATGGTTGGTACTGGAAAATTTATGATAACTGCGATTTTGGCAGGATCTACCATTAGTCCTTGCCGACAAACTATGTGGCCGATCAAGATTCCAAAGGGTACGTAGAAGATACACTTCTTGATATTTAGGGAAATCCAGTGTTTACAACATGCATCTAGCATCATGCGCAGGTTTGAGAAGTGTGCCTTGACAAGGCTGAAGATAGTCCAATCATTGAAATACACCTCGAGGAACTTGTGAATGAATTCTTTGAACACTACGACAACGACCCAGGAGAAGATCGCAGGGGCATTTTTGAGTCCAAACGGAATGACAGTATACTAAAAATATCCCCACTCAGTGGTGAACGTGGTTTTTTTGTGATCCTCAGGTGCGATTCTTATCTGATGGTATCCTGAGAACCTGTCCAGGAAAGAGTATGCTTCCTGTCCTCCCACATTGTCTAATATTTCATCTGAGAATGGCATCAGGAATGGATCATGAACGCAGTAATCGTTTAGCTTGTGTAGGTCCACACAGATTTGAATCTCTCCCTTAGTTTTTCTCTCTCGAACCACCATTGGACTAACCTAGTCTAATTGTTCAACAGGTTCGATGATCTCTATCGCATGCATTTTATCGAGCTCCTCCTTGACCTTCTGCTTATATTTGGGGTTCAACCTATAAGGTCGCTGCTTTATGGGTTGTGCATCGGGTTTGAGAGTGATATGCAAGACCCCTAAGTACCCCGTGATCCCCTTTAGCTTGGAAAAATTTGTAGGGAACAAGTCCTGATATTCTATAAGTAATTCGGCCACTTTATCTATTGTGTTCTCATCACAGTAGTCCCCGATCTTAGCCATTTTAGGGTGCTCTTTTGTCCTAATGTTTACTTCGCATAGTTTGAGAGGCTTAGTGACATCCACTTCCCTTAGTGGAGGTCCTTCAACAATGCACTCCCCTTCCGACTCTGGGATAGAGACAGACCGAGGATCATCTTCACCTTCCTCACTTGCCATGCTGCAGCAGTTGACAATATCCTGCATCTGCGTTTCCCATGCCGGTGTTCCAAATACTGCAGAAGAGCTAGTCTTGCAAAACATGAACGTATCTATGTCCTGCAGAGCTTCGTCAAGCACCTTGGAGCCCCCTATCAATCCAAATGTTCCTATAAAGTCATTCTTCAAAGGTTCCCAGTGGCAGGTGCATTGATGTAGCTCCACATATAGGTACCAGGCAGTGGGGATTGGACCCAACGGGTGAATGAATAAGTGAACCCACTCCCCTATAGTTTAGTCATCCCACGCCTCCATCCATGCAACCACATGTTCATTTACATCCCCTGGGCCAAGGAGAAACTTGACCTGTATCTCCGCTGGGTCTCAAATCGCAAGAGAATCCTACCTCGACAATCCTCCCATGCCGGGAATGCTTCCTTATGCATCTCCCACCATCGTGTAGGGTTTTCTCGCATTACTAGGTTAAGGGCCCATAACCTTCGTTCCCTGGGAACCTAGGCTTCAAATTCGCACAAGAAGTCCCTAACATTACCTTAACCATTGAAATAAGGGAGATAGCTTACCTCGAAGGAGATGCAGCGAAAGTTCTTCATGATTCGAAGGCATCTCAGTGTAGAGACATCATGTAACTGGTTTTTCCAATTATCCATCTCCCCATCAGAGTCGAAGAAACATTCGCTGTCGTTTTCCCAACAAATTACCCCCTCCACCATGGGGTTGATCCAATCTTCATCTCATGTAGTCAACTTATAGATGTGGTCCACATGCTCTTTGTCATGCACTGGTTCGGTGTATCGTTCGCCATCCATCGAATCTAATGGTACTATTACCCTTGTACCATTATTCTCGAATACCATTCTCTTCTTTAGGTTAATGATGCCTACCATATCAATGGCCCAATCGAAGCCTAAGAGCGCAGGGAAGGGTTCCGTATCTTCAATAATCTAAATTACTTCAAAGTCAGCCCAGACCTTAACCCCTGGGATATCCACCATAATCTTTGATAGTCTTCCTAATGTAATGATCTTCTGTTGATTGGCCATATGCAGTTGGATAGTGGACCATTCCAACATAGTTTCCCCCATGTGTTGCCAAGTTTGTTTAGATAATACATTCGCGTCCGACCCTAGGTCCAAAATAACTTGATCCATCTCATAATCACCAATCTGCGTAGTCAACTGCATTTCTCTGCCGGTGCATTCATTATACCCATAGATTTTATGTATTTCCTTGATTTATGGAGAGAGGATAGGTCGTGTTGCGCAGCTATCTATCAATGCTTGAAGATTTTTCACAGCGCTTGGGTTGCACAGCAGCTTCATACATGCTTGTAAAAAGGATTTGACCTCCTCATCTGCCTTGAGGTCCTCAGGTGGTTGCGAAGTATATGCTTTTGCCTTAGCAAAGTCCTTCTGAGTTGCGATAAATGGTTCTTTCTCCCTTTTTAGATCCAACCCTTCTTGTTTGCTAACTATTGGTTGGATCAGAGGCTCATTTGTAGTTTTCTTCCTAGGACCCACAGTGGTCATTCCACTGTGTGTTACGAAATTTATTCTTCGATATTTGTCTCATAGTTCAGCCTTAACCCTTTCTACATTCTGTGTAGGTGTCGGTTGTTTTTCCTGCATCTTCGCTATTAAGATTGGACAGTTTTCAATCGCCTGGTCCAACTGCCTGCAATACTGGCAAGTCTGTCTTGTGGGGTTTGGATAGTCCTTGGCAAAATGCCCTACCTCTCCACAGTTATAACAGATGAGTTGCCCTCAGCCCCGACCTATGCTTCCACCTCTTTTTGCCTCCCCTGCCCCTGGATGGTGAACCCCCTGCGCTCGAGAGGGATCTGGGTGAGGATGGATCCGACTGCACCCTATAGAGATTCCCCCGATCGATCATCAAATCATACGTTGGGTAGTTCTTTTCATCATTTCCTATCGACCTGCAGAACTTTCACCATTTTTGTTTTACTTCTGGGAAGTATGCAGCAAGGCAGGGACAGTGGTTTGTGTCATGCAGCCCTGCCTAGGGCACAGCGGACTAGGTCCCCCAGCCTACATGTATTCTATTAATAGCGAGCAGCTATCCTTGGTGTGAGCATTCGTCTTGCAACGTATGCACCATATTTACGCACTAGCCTCTACGCCTCGCTCCTCCCATAGGTTCTGGATATCCATGTGCATTGGCTCCATTTTTCCCTGGATCTGCTAGAGGCCTAGCTGGGCATCATCTCTGGGCACAGATTCTAACTTCATAGCGACCTCCAGGGCTTTTTCTGGTGATTCAAAAGTTTGGTGACCCATAGGTACGTGCAGGTGAGGCAGCAACATAGCAATGAAGCACTCCGTGTGCTGTCTGTCGTCGTATTGGAATCCTCATTCCCTGATCACCTTCTTTAGCCATTGATCGACCTCCCATACTGATTCAGAAGGCCCTTTCTTGAAATCCTTTAGATCGACCACTATTTGAGAATAGGACTTAGGCTTCTTGAATTTTTGTTTTAAGGCATCCTTGATCTCATCGATGGTTGAATTTGCATGCTGTCCGATGTATCCCATGTACCAATCCAAAGCTCTTCCTTCGAAGGAAAGGGACAATTGTGCCCTCTTCACCACGTCACTAGCTACGTTCTGTGCAGTCCATACTGATTCTACGACAAACCAGAACTGATCCATGTCCTCATCTCCCACACCCTTAAAGTTCGGAAATTTCATGTGTGCAACCATGTTATCTTCTTTCAGGTTTCAGGTTTCCAGTACGGCCTTGGCATTACCTGATCCCTCTCTCAACGTGCTCCCGGTCCTGGAAAGGGAACCATTTGTTGGTTCTAGGGGTCCTAACAGAGGTTCGGAGGTTAAGGTTTGCCAACAAACCCCTATACTACTGGGCCTTTCGGCAGTAACCGGCTTTCGCAGGCTAAAGTCTCACCTGAAGTAGTATGGGTGGGTGCTGGAACCAGGTTTCCGCACCCTGAGAGAGAGAGCAGGTAAGTCGAACCATTCGAAAACTATCATATTTACGCAGTCAGAGGTCGTTTGTAGGACTTTCAATGATTAACCACAGTACAATTTTACCATATTTATATAACAGGCTCGCATCCATGTGCGTACAACCAAGTATAAGCATAAAACAATATATTCACATCAGACTTAATCAGATTGTATATACGGTTACCATAACACAGATAATTTGCACCTCATAAACACATATCAATTGCAGCTCATAACATAATCACATATAATTCGAGTCCACAATAATCATAACCAGATAGATCAAACAGCATCAGATATCCACAATACTTCACATATATTACTCATCAACAAGTCTCTTACATACCCCAAAATTCCCACATACGCACGCAGCAACAGGGTCCACAAACAACAGGACTGAGGATCTCCACGCACACAGCCAGCAGGAGTCCTTTCCCTAAAAACCCAAACAGATCTACTAATTCGCAATTTGCATCAATATTGATCTCAAATCTGTCTTACAACTCAAAAAGGTTCAACTACTTATACTATTTTAGCCTACGCATCCAATGGTTCGCAAACTGTGCTTTACGGACTCTTGGTCTACCCTTGACCCACTTACAATACATGAGGGGCTTTGAACCACCCCAAAACCCCTGCATTATACTAAATGTAATAAAAAATATACAAAATTGGACCATATTCAGAGCTCTTGTAGGAGACCCTGTTCCAACACTTGGTCTACCCTTAGTCTGCTTACAATGTATTAGGGGCTTTGACCCACCCAAAACCCCTGCACTAGACTAAATATAATAAAAAATATATAAAATGGACCAGATTCACAACTTTCAGGAGACCCTGTTCCAATAGAATCTATACTTTTGGTTTGACTTTAATCCACCATCATTGTCATATTTTGCTACCATTTTTCTTGTGAGCTCCCTTTGAGTTCCATTTTTTGTCTAGGTTTTCTACACCATCAAGAGAGAGGGATTTTAGATCTGAAGTGCTGAGGAATTACAAGAGCCCATCCCATTGAGGGGGAGTAGTAACACCTTTCTATGTTCCCTTCCCATGTGTCAAATACGAAAAATTCTTTAAAAAAAATATTGTCTTGTCTATTGGATGCATGGAGCAACTCTTGCTTTTATTTACTGCTTAATGTCTTTTAATGCATAGATCTAGATTTTGCAGCATTTATCTTGGTCAAATAATTCCAGATCTAAAGATATTGCTAGCCATCTTTGCTATTAGGGCTTTTTTTTATGCACAGCTAAAGTGAGCCTTTTTCGTATGCTTGCGATTAAGATTCATACTAACAATGTTGTCAAAGCAGGCCTACTCCTTCACCAAGGCAAGTGGTTCAACAGAGACCAAATTCAACACAAATTTTCTCACCTCATGGAAGCTCTGCATGCCATGACGACCATTGATTCATAAAGGGGGAGGAATAATCCAGGTGGATATTTGTGGCCACCCACCTATTCCACCTATACCTCCATTCATTTTAATCATTTTCCTTTTTATAGCAGCATTTGCTATTTTTAGCAGTTTATTGGGTCCTGAACTTTCAGATCAGTTTTGACCCCCTAAACAATGTTTTTTTAAGGTCTGCAACAGTCTCATAGGCTTCGAGCCTATAAAAAAATCTATAGTAATTGGATATATTTATCTGATGATATATCGTACGCACCAAACGAAGAAAATATGACCAAGTTACGACCTCGGGAAGTTGGTTGCCCAGCTAACTCTAATGGGGCCCACAAACTCTTGGTGTTTCATCTCCTGGGGCTAAAATTTTGGTTTTTTATGGTTTTCCTATGTTGTTCAATAATAAAAAGGCCCTAGAGCCTCATTTTAACACAATTTAGAGGCTTGTAGTTGCCACATCTCTTCTTAGAGATAACCTACCAGCGCCCTAATTATTATATTTCCATTATTTCTGTAAGCATATTTCAGTTATTTGATATTAATGAAATGAATTTTTATTTCTACTGTATCTTTGTCTTTATGTTTATTTATTTATTTTATTGCATTCCTGCATAATTTTGGATCATTGGATTACTAACTCAATAAGGATGGTGGAGGATAATTTTCACAATTTTACTTTGGGAAGAACATTGTTTAGGAAATGTGTCTAGGGATCCTTACACCTATTGAATCCCTTATGTCACACCCTCAAGTTAGTGTCACATGACTAAGTGGTGGTAGGCGCACCTTGGCACAATGGGCAGCCAACTTGGGTATGTGTGATGGCGATGTGCGACGTACGGGCCCATAGCGATGGATGGAGTCGTGTTTTTGGGTTAACACGGTGAGCATGGGTGCCAAGAAAGTGCGTGCCCCCATAGCAGGCAGATGAGTCAAAGGCGTCAACGAAAGTAATGTCAGTGAGTGAAATTCAGTGGTATGAGTGCAGCGTGTACCAGTTGGGGGAGCCGGGCTTGATAAGGCACCGATGGAAAACTTGACCCTGGTGACCCGAGTGACCCATCGGTGGAAAAGTCGGGTGCGACAGAAGCATATGTGATGGATGAGTTAGATGGAGAAGCTAAATTATATTTATAGCTGGGCTGACATGTTAACATCATTGGTGGAGCCGAAGCATGATTATTGTGGGCAAGTCGACCTAATGATGGGCGAGATGACTCATGCAAAGTAGTGACCCAGTTGAACGGGTCCACATGAAATGCACATATATGCGTTCAATTGGAATTCTAAAGGAATCATTCGATAATTTAACGTTCAACTAAGTTCACAGTTCATGCTACATGGAGTTATAGCAAAGAGCTAGAGTCAAGGGTTGAGTAGTGAAGGTAAATGAAGACTCGGGCAGGTTCAGGCGGAGTCGGGTCACTGGTTGTGCATACCATGCACCCACACTACAGGTATTATAACTTCATACAGAACAGTGGGGCCGAGTTGGGTGTTTGATAGGGTGCATTCAGGACTATGGGCTGAGTCGGGTGACTTGTAGGAAACACGTTCAGAAAATGATTTTAGGAGTGCGAAGGAGGTCAGGGCGTGGGAAGACTCATACAACATGTAACCTGGTTGACTCGAGTTGCATGAAAGTAAGTCAATTTGGGAAAATGCATGCAGAAAGTCACTCTGCTGACCCAAGTTGCACGGATTTTGGCAGGACTTCAGAAAATTGTGTTTTAAATGTATTTTTGGGGTTTCCACCAGACTTGGTTGTTGTTGAGAGGCATTGTTGTCGGGCTCAAAACAAAATTGTTGGACCATCTTGGAAAGAAGTGTAGGTGGCTGCACAGACTTGGATATTTTTATGATTTTTGTAAAATTTTACATTATTAAACTATTATTATTATTTTGTAGAATTTTCGGGAGTTGCCCCTCCCAAGTATGTATGGGCGTACTTTGGTGATGTTGTGAATGTTTAATTGCTGGAAGATTAAATATTGAATATTAAATTCATTGCATTGTTAAGAAAAATCAATTGGTGAAATTGGCTACGTGTTTAAGATAGGCATAATATACAAACTTGAATATTGCTAAAAAGAAAAAGTGTGGTAATGTTGGACCCACTATATGTGGTTGAAAGAGAACCACAAGTATAGGGCCATGAAAAGTGGTATCAAAGCTTGATTCAGGTTGATTCAAGTTGCGTGGATTATTCAGATGGAATCAGAGACTCTTATTACAAGGCTTTGAAGATTGGAGTATTGAAGTAGGAATACATTTGTAGGGTTGCAGGTGGTATTGAAGCTAAACGGGGAAAGATGGCAGTTGAAAGAACTTATCAAAAGATTGATGACATGACAGGTTATTGGAAGTACAAAGGGAAAAAACACTATGAAGCTCTTGTGTGAGAGTTGGAACAGTTGGGGTACATTCGAGATGGAATAGTAAAGATGTGGAAGTATTTGGGTAATCTTCATGGCAGGACTATTTAACTTGAAGAAATTGACAAGAAGATACAATATGGTAAGCAAGGACTCCAAGAAATCATGGATGATAGGGTTCGCTTAAGACAGGAAAGTGTCAGTTTCTAGGCTAAAGTCAAGGGGCTTGAAGCTGAGATCAAGAGGTAATTTCTTGATCGTAAACCCGCTGTTATAGAAGAAGAAGAACTTGCATATATTGACAAACATGGAGAATGCTACCGAGCTATGTAGGGTGACTTGCTGAAGATTGGTGCACCTCGAGTGGAGGAGTTCAATATATGTCAGATTGGGGCACTTGAACAACATGCGAAGAAGGATAAGCCTGATGGAACTCAAGCTAGACTAGGATCAGAATGTTTGAGTGAGCCACATGGATAAGTTTGATATGCTAATAGGACTTTTAGGTCAAACCATAAGCCGAAATACATATCTGAAGTGGAATTATTGAAGAAAGTTTCCAAGATAAGGCGCAAGACTAATCCACTGAATGATTGAAATTCCTTGGAATTGATGTTTGTGTAGGTAACCATACATGGAAATAATTTTTAATCTTTGGTAGAAACAAGTGCTACTCATAGTTTTCTTAGTAGGAAGGTATCTTCATCTTTTAAGAAGAAGAAGGTTGAGATAGAGCAAGAGTTGAGTGCTTTGAAAGAAATCAATTTGGTATGAAAGATGTGACTGGAGTTATCAAGAACACAAATGTGAGAGTAGGCTCATGGTTTGGACATATGGATTTGAGAGTGATCAACATGGATGATCATGTTATGGTGTTGGGGAAAGACTTTATGGTTGTAGCACAAGCCATACCGATGGTGAATTGTGATATACTATTTATTATCATTGGAGGGAAGACCATGCTTGTTCCTATGACAAGGAAGAGTCTCTTGGGATATCAACCAAGGATTGCTTCATTGGTTCTATATGAGCAGGACCCTGATGTGATACATGATTGTGTGAAACATGGGGAAATTGGACATATGAATCAAACAACAAAGGAAAATCACATGAATGACCTTATTGTAAGAGCCATGAAATATAAGAAATATAGATGTGGAAGATTGAATTCACTTTTTAAGCGTGTATTCTAGACTCCTACTCAGTATCTTCACCACGATGATGTTGTGGAGAGAGGAGGCCTGGGTTTTTCTTCTAATGTAGGCCGAGGGAAGGATTATGCATGAAGGGACTGAGATTGCATTGTGTAATTTTTCAGATATGCTATGGGAATATATAATTTTCAATTAACAAGGGCGAAGCTTGGAAATCTTAGATGTACCCCAGAGGATATTGATGTTGTGCATCAGTACTTACAGACTCAACATCAATCTAATACATGGGTGGATGAGAGCCGGGGAGGCAGCTTCCTGGCCCTTTCTTTGAAGTAAACCTTTGGATATGGGTGTGTGTGGTGCCATGGCATGGAAGGAACACACTTCCCTCACAAAGAGGCCTTTGGGTAAAGGTCCCTTAGAAATTGATGGATGATTCCTGGATGGATGTGGCTACTTTGGAATTTAACCTAAGATAACACATGGGATTATCATCATGGACAACATATTGCAAATATGATGGAGGCTACTTCATGGACATGGATATGGCTTATTTACACTTGATGGACATTATGTTGCATATGATATGGAGACTACTTCATGGACCGTAACATCAATTACTTTGATGGGATGGATTCCTGATCGAGTTGATGATGTGACAAGGTGTAGGAGAAATGAATGACGGATGGCACAAGGATGTGCATTCTCGAGATGAGAGCATATAGTTAGATTATCTACCCAACTATTTTGAGTCATGGGGGCTAGTAGTGTGTAGAGATGTGCTGGAGATATGTCTTAGTCATGACTTCCGAGATGTCTTGATTTTTGTTTTAGTACCTTGATAGGAGATTTACATGATGATATTGATGATATATTATGGGTCAACATGATATGTTGCAGAGATAACATGTAGCTTAAGATGGGAGATTGACTTTCCACCATGGAGGCAGCATGTGGAGTTTGCGACACATGTGATTGATGATCATGGAAGGAGGAGATGTTCCCATGGAAAATTTTATGGATTCATGAGCCTTTATGGAGGTTTGTGCTATGTTAGAGTAGAGATGGGAAACATGGATATTTTTTTCGATGTTTTAGCTAGCAACAATTTGCGATGATATGTTTCAACGATGATGATGGAGTTTTTGTGGACGAAAACCTTTTTTGGAGTATGGGATTATGTCATGCCATCGAGTTAGTGTCACATGACCGAGTGGTGACGGGGGTGACGGGCATGAAGGGTGCCCAAATCAGGCATGCGCAACAGCGATGTGTGATGGGCACACCCATAGTGGCGGGCAGAGTCGTGTGTTTTGGCTGAATGCAATGAGTGTGGTCGCTAGGCGAGTGTGCGCCCCCATAGCAATTAAACGAGTCAAAGGATTTAGGGGAAGTCATGTTCATGAGCACGTTTGGTGATACAGGTGTGCCATGTAACGATTGGGTGAGATGGGCACGATGGGGCATGGGTGGCCAAGCTGACCCAGTGACCTGAGTGACCCAAGAGACCCACCAGCGGAAAATTCATGTGTGACAAAAGAATACACAATGGACAAGTTATACGGAGCAACTAAGTTATGTTTCTAGTTGGGAAAACATGTTAACATCATTGGAGGAGCCAAAACGTGATTAATGTGGGGAAAATGACTTAATGATGGGTTGGATGACTCGTGCAGAGTCGTGGCCCAGTTGAACGGTTCCATGTGCAACACATATATAAAGTGTTCAAGTGGAGTTCTGAAGGCATCATTTGATCATTCAATATTCAAAGAAGTTCAGGGTTCAAGCTACACGAAGTTGCAAAAAATAGCTAGAGCGAAGGGTTGAGGAGTGAAGGTAAACGAAGACTCGGCTAGAGTCGGGTCATGAGTCGCACACACAATTCGCCCGCACTGTGGGTAGTAAAACTGCGGACATAAAATTTAGGCCGAGTCAGGTGTTTGATAGAGTGCATTCAACACTACGGGATGAGTTGGGTGACTCATAGAAAACGTGTTCTGAAAAGGCATTCAAGAGTGTGGAGGAGGTTAGGGCATGGGAATACTTGTGCAACAGGTGACCTAATTGACCTGAGATGTACGAAAGAATATCGACTTGGGAAAACACGTGCAGAGAGTGACCCTAGTGACCTAGGCCGCACAAATTTTGGCAGGACTTCAGAAAATTGTGTTTTGAAGGTAATTTCGGGGTTTCCTTCAGACTTGACTGTTGTTGAGAGGCGTTGTTCTCGGGCTCCAAACACAAGTGTTGGATCGTCTTGGCAAGAATTTCAGGTGGCTGCACATACTTGGATATTTATAATATTATTGTAAAATTGTATATTATTGAACTATTATTATTATTAGGCAGACTTTTCTGGAGTTTACCCTCCCAAGTATGTATGGGCGTACTTTGGCAATGTTGTGAATTTTTAATTTTGGAAATATTAAATATTCAAGATTAGTTTCATTGCACTGTTAAGAACACTCAATTGGTGAAATTGGGTAAGTTTTGAAGATAGACGTAGTCTACATACTTGAATATTGTTAAAACGAAAAAGTGTGGAAGTGTCGCACCCACTATACGTGGTTGAAAAAGCACCACAAGTATAGGGCCGTGACACCTTCTTCTCCTTTTCACTATTCTCCACTGATGGTATCATGGTCTGTGCAAGTTTCGATGTTTTAATCAATTGTTGGAATTTTACTATTAGTTATATTATATAATGTTTATAATATTAATGTGTCCAAATCATTAATACATAATAATTAATTATCCATGTTAGTATTAAAAAAATAATCCATATACTTAATTTCATCTTATGATATCAAATAAATATGTTAGATATAAATATAGATATAGATATAAGTTAAACATTTGGTAGTTAATCAAACATTGATCCATTTATGACTAAGCATAGCTAAATCTCCCATTGACAACATCAATGAGATCCTCTTGATTAAAATCAAAAGGTAGCCCAACAAAATGAGACACTACATCATATTCCAGATTCTTCTTCATCAATTGATAACCACAGAAGCTTGAAAACCAGGATATTCCTATTTTAAAACGTGTATTTTCCTTGGAACAATATAACATGTTGGACATCTTCTCCAACATAACCACATCGTACCCAAACTTATTGGTATTTATATCAAGCATCATGTTTTTACAGCCATTAAAGGTTTCTAGATGTTCATAATCATCAATGATTACATCTAATTCAAACATGATCTAGTTGGTTAAAAATTCTATGATCTATTAATTATCGTTTTAAACACTCTATTTTACAATGTGATATAGGATTGAAGATATAACCAAAAGTTCAATATAAATTTTATTAACCGGAAAACTAACTATTCTATAAATTCATTTGAGTTGTGTTTGTAGTGTTATATTTAACTTTTTTTTAATGCAAAATAGAACTAATATGTATACAAATTTATTTTAATTCTAGATGTATCAAATGTTTAAATAAATGAAAATTTTGAAGATGTATGTCTCTTTTTTAATGTAAAGCTTGAAGAAAGATTTACACATAAAGAAATTTAATTATTTTCAATTGTTAATAAATCTCAAATTAAAATTAATCTATGTTAATTCTTCACAATAATTTTATATATTTATATAAATTTCACATATCTATACATAAAAATATTTATATTTTTTATTTTATTAAAACTATATAGACACTCCAAAGTTTTATATTCTTTCTCAATTTAATTTTTTAATATAATCTCGTTAATTATTCACAATATTTTTTTATATTTATATAAATTTCACATATCTATACATAAAACTATTTGTATTTTTTATTTTATTAAAACTATATTCACTTTAAAGTTTTACATTTTTTCTCAATTTAATTTTCTAATATAATCTCCATAACATTGATTAAAGTTAGATTAGAAAAAATATTATAAATATTAATTTTTTTATATAATTATTAATTACATTTAAATATGTTTTAATATAATGATTATGTTAATTTTACTATATTGTAAAATGGATTTTAATTTATGGCTATTATTTATATTATATATATTTATTAATTATATATGGTGAAATATCATAATTATAAAAATGAATCATTATTATTTAAATTTGTTGTAATTTAATATGTATATTATAATATTTTATTTAAAATATGGACTTTAATTTTATTAATAAAACCAAAATTATAATATGATAAATTCAATTGAAGCCATTTATCATGGTAGTATGGAATATATATATATATATATATATATATATATATATATATATATCCAACCTAGATTCATTTTAACTCTCAAGTGTAAAAAAAGATCAAATTCTCGAGGTGTAATTTCTTGAGATATTTGATCTCTCTCAGTATTTAATAAATTAAGAGTTAAAATAAATTTAGTTACTTTACAATTTATTACTTTCTAAATTTAATAAATAATATGTTTTATTATAATTATTATGTCATTTCACAACCACTACAACTATAATTTGAAAATAGTCAACATTTAAATTCATTTGGCTAAGAGGTGTACAATCGAGAATAGCAGAGATGTTATAAAACATTAATTATGTAAGGCGTTATGCCTCAAACAACATCAAAATTTAAAATATTAAAATGTTAAATTAAAAAAATATTAATTGTATATTTTAATTGTATATAATTAAAATAAATAAATTAACTTTGGACTTGATCTTTTAGGTGCTTTTTAGATTTTTATTTATTACATATCTAGGCTCATTTACTCACACTACAATATCCTCTGAGGTATAAAGTACCTTTCAACACATTTTGAAAAATTCAAATTGAAAATGGGATAGCAAGTTAAGTTGGTTTGATTGTGGGGAAAACTCAACAATTAAGCGTGCTTCAGCCAAAGAAGTTTTGGGATGGGTGACCTCCTAGGGAGTCATAGTTACGAGTGCAAGCCCTGGAAGTGATGATTGATGCTATGTGATTCCTTTCACTAGTTTCAATCCCACTTCTTCACCCCTGTGAGCATCACCCGATGCACTGAGTATTAAGTAGACTATTGAAAGTCATGAGAAATTAGTTAGTTACGACTACCTCTAATGGAAATGATGCAATGAATGTTAAGTGGACTATTCAAAATCATGAGAAATTAGTTAGTTACGACTACCTCTCATGGAAATTCTCATAGATGAATGACTTACTTAACAGAATTGAATCCCAAAAATAATATCTAATACTATACTACTAAAACTATTTGGTGGATATTTTATAGAAATTAAATCAAGATTTTAATAAAATAAAAAATGAGAATATTTTTGTATATAAAGATATGAAATTTATATAATATAAATAATATTATTAAGAATCACAATCTACCAAGTCATGAGAATAATCTGATCTCTTAACCCGCAAAACATTTTTCAAATTTTATATTTAAAAAAATTACATTTTGATAAATTTAATCCTTCTTAATACTTGATAAATTTTAAATTAAATTAAACCCATATTAATTAATATATTTATTTAACTCATATTTACTCACTAACACACTATAACCTTCCGAAACAACATCAATATCAATAACTAACTCTAATAGTGAAAGGAACTCGAATATTTTTTAAGCCACCCATGACTTTTGCTTCCACATATTTTACTAAAAAAATATGGACGACTTTAGCATTTTATTTGTGACACACCGGCAACTCCGACAATGCCCCCTAAATCAATCAAATATTGATGTGCATTATAATAAAAAATTGGAAAGTTAAGAGAATGTAGGGGACATTCCATTTTCCATGATCTTTTCGCATCATTGTATCAAATCAAATCGCCATTAAAATATTAAATATGAATATTCAACTCTCTATAAAATAATTGCAAAACGTCTATTTTATTATAAGGCCAATTAGATAAATATTTTTCTTTTTAAATATGATAATTCTACCTTCAGTTATTTATTGATTAAGCTTATGATATAATAAGTTATAATTCATGGTGATAAATACCTGACTAGAGATATGGTATTAAAATAACTGATATAGATGATGTCTTCTTTTTAAAAAACACTTCTCGGTTGAAGCAATTGAATGTCAAAGGGAGAATGATTTTGTGATACCATTTGTGGGTCAAATGTAAAATCAACTTTTTAAATTCTGGTCTTTTCATTGGCTTAAGGACAACCATGATATTTTCCTTTGTAAGGGTTTAAAGTTCTTTGCTTTAATGTTTCTTCAGTGTGAAAGCCATCATTATATTTTGGTACAAGGAACGAGTTGTTTGACCTAGTTGCATTTTATTTTAGAGAAGAAGTTTCTAGTTTTCAATAAAGGTAGATTCTTAATCCAGGTGGTGCTATAGGAATATTGGATCCAAGTGGTACCATAGGAATATTCAATCCACTAAAATTGCTTAATAAGGTACGCAATTTTAAATTGTAAGTAATGAAACATACTTTAGGTGTGGTAGATTTAATATAAGTAGGACTATTTTAACTTTTGAAATTTAGAATTATTGAGCGTTGTGATAACTAAATTTTTTAAGATGTCGACTTTTTTAGCATGACAATTGAGAAAAGGTCTACATTTCTAAAGATTTTATTTTTTTTTATTTTTTAGTACATCCAGAAATAAGATATATTTATATTAATTTTAATAATAATATTATTTATATTTATATAAAATTTATATCTGGAAATATTTTTATTTTTAATTCTATTAAAAATGTGAAAATAATATAACATTTATAGTTAAATATATATGTAACATTTTTCTTTAACATGTTTTATAATTTTTATAATTTAAATTTTTAATATAATATGCATAACATTGATAATATAAAAATATAAATAAATAATTAAAAAAATATTTATGGTAAGTATCTATTTTTTATATATTTATTATTAAATTTTATATAAAATTATATATATATATATATATATATATATATATATATATATATATATATATATATATATATAAATTCAAGTTTATCTGAATCATACTATTTTTGAAATTATTTTTTCTATTTATTTACACTATTTATTTTGGATTTACTTTTTAAATCAAGTAATATGATTTATTATCTTGATAATGACTCACATTAATTGGTCACAAATATCTATCCAAAATTATTAGTGTGATTAGAAAAACTATTAAAAAAAATTATATATTTATTAATTATGTATCAAAATTACTAATATATATCATTATTATTTAAAATTACTCTAATTTTATATATTAGAATTCTATTATAAACGAAGATTTATGTTTTTATTAATACAAATAAATTTAGATTAATATATTCATAATATGAACAAACCTTTGTAACTTGTAATTTCTAGCGCCCTAGAACAATGATATCGTTAAATGATGTGGTGAATTATGGGCTTAAATACTTTAAGTTGTAATGTTTAAAAGAGTGTGATTATTTTAGAGTTTTTTTCAAACTTGATTTAGTATGGTTTTTTAAAAAATAAAATAGTAAAATATCTTATTGAATATTTATTTTATTTTATTTTATTTGGATTTTATTTTATTTTATTTGGAATTAGTCAGAACTAGAAATTATTGTATGGTAAAATTAACATTTTAGTTAACATATAATTGTAATTTATTGGTATTTATCTAATTCAAATTGTGTAGTGAATGAAATGAGAAATAAAAATATCAATGTAAATATAAATATTGTAAAAGCATAATAATATAGTGAAACTCAAATTGTATTAGTGAAAGAATAAGTTAAAGATTATAAATTGTAGAAAAAAAACATTATTTAGAATGGTGATAGTATATTTTTAAAGAGAGAGGTGTTGACTAAACATATTTAGAATATGTTAAGAATAGTTCTTAAAGATAATTTATATATTTTGAGAGAAGAAAATACAAGCTCTTTGGAGAAAAACACCAAAAGAAGTGTACACCTTGAAGTGGTTAGTTGATACATCAATTTATTTGAGGTGCAACTTTGTATATGAGCTTCTCTTGGGGCATACAGTAGACCATTGGTAATGTTCAAATGATAAGTACAATATTTAGTAGGCCTAGGAAGGAGTGTGAAAAATCTAGGCCTTTAAATGGCCAAAAAATATCATTTAAGACCTCAAAATAGGCTCAACAGTTTATGTTCCAAAAAATTGTAGATATAAAAGTAAATACTTAGATGGAGAATCATGTTGAGTCAATGGAAGAGGTGAGTGCCCATAGATTTCCACATGGATCAATATATATTTATTGTGTCAAATAAATAAGTTGTAAGTTTTTTTATTTATGTTATATGTCAATCTAAAATGTGTAGTAGTTGATCAAAGTTTATGTATTCTATGATTGGATTAGAATTTTTTATGCATGTAAATATTTTTAGTGGAAAAAATATGGATAGGATTAAATTTAATTGTTAAAATTGGGAAACTAGGTCCAAACTCCATGTTGAACTGCTCATATGGCGATGATTATATTTTTTTTGGATTCCTCTTTTGGAGAGGTGCAATATTTATCGAAAGGTCATCTTGTTTGGATGAGTAGAAAATATATTTTGATTTTATTTTCCACACATGTACATGGTCGGCGAGATTTGTAATGTATGCTTGCAATCCCAATAGATGTGTCACACACCCTCACTGATGGATATAAATTGGAGAGACTTGAAGATAATTTTCTCATCAACTCATCGCACATTTTATCATGTGATATGATTGGTTCGATCAGCTTATGGAGGCCTCTCTCTCTCACACAAGCGGATCTGATGTTGAAGAAGTGCAGACTATTTTAGGGCTCTTTTTTTGGTGCATTGACCAGCGTTGACTGTGGGTCAAATCTTGGAATTTTGATCTCTAACTTATGCAGAAAATATGATCTCTTGAGGCCGCATTAGAGGGCACAAAGATTGAGGGAAAGGGAGACCTTTGACTGCAACCCTAAACCTCAGCGTTGACCAACGTTAGCTTTTATGCGTTGACTTTTTCTGTTGACCAGCGTTGACATTTTTGGAACTTTATTTGAGGGGTGTGTGTGACACTTAGAGGATTGGCTGATCTTATGTTGAGGAAGACTTTGCTAGCTGGTGCATCCTGTTGAATGTCATAACGAACATTACTCTATCTTTTCTGAACAAGAAGAATTGTAAATTCTAATTTATATTATTGGCTTGTCTTTTGTTTATCTATTATTATGTTCTATCAACATTTTACTTTCAATGATTGAAATAAAACTACATTAAGCATAGAACATACCATGGTTGTCTAAATTTAACATGGTTTCAGAGTGAAGGTGAAGACAAAGCCCAAGCTAGTGTGAAAATAAATCACCGAAGAAGAAATCCTATCAAGGACCAATGGCCTCCTCAACCTATAACGGTTTCAAATATGATGATAAGTTGACTGACAAGTCTGATTATGCGCAAGGGAAGATTCATAATCCTCCATCAAATGCACATGTTGCCGCAAAGACAAAGTATAGAAAAATGGAAATCAAAGCAAAGATGATTATTAGGGATTCTATTCATAAGTAGTTGGTTGCTTACATCTCCAAGCTGGGCACATCTAAAGAGATGTATGATAAGCTGTTTAGCATGTTCATGGCTAGCAATGTTAATCAAGTTCTTTTCTTCAAGAATCAATTGAAGAATATCAAGAAGGGAAAATAATAATCCATTCAATCTTATTTTATGAGGCCCATTGAAATCGGGAATAATATCCTAGCTATTGGAGAAGAAATAGTTGATCGATAGATGGTTCTGCTTGTGCTTGGAGGTCTCCCCCATGATTTGTATGTATACAATACCACTATTCTTAATAATAATTTGATGATTTTGATGAAATATTGACGAGATGCACTCAATAGGAGACAATAATGATGGAGAGAGATCATCCCTTTAATGGAAATGGAGGTGACCCTACTTCCTTTTCGCTCATGCAAAGAAGAGGAACAATGGTGGTCCGAGAAATCAAAACTATGGAAGAGAGAGGCCCAAAGGAAGGAAAGGAAGATGTTACACTTATAACAAGTTTGGTCACTATGAAAAGGAGTGCCCCAATAGAAGGGACTCTCCAGGGATGATGACAAAATAAACTTCAGAGGGAATGGAAATCAAAGAAACAACAGGTTCAAAGGAAAGAGGAAGGCTGCCTCTGATCGAAGTGGAAATGGGAAACCTTGCAAGAGGTCAAGAAATTATAGGTACGATGAATCTAATGTTGTTGATAATAAGACAAATGAATATATTCTTGTATCTTCCCTCTCTGGTGCATCTCCTCCCGACACCCTGGATGTCTAGTTGATTGGTAGTGGTGCTTCAAGACACCTCGTTGGTTATAAAGAATATCTCTCTGATTTGATTGAGAAGGATACTAATTTAGAAATTGTACTTGGAGATAATTCCAGCTATATCGTGAAAGGGATAGGGAATGTGACCCTCCATCTATCTCAAGGTCAAGTCCTCTACTTACAAAATGTGTTGTACGTACTTGATTCGAAGAAGAAACTAGTTTCTATTTCGGCAATGGAAGACAAAGGATTCAAGGTGGCATTCATTTATGGAAAGGTATGCATATGGGAGAAGAACTTCAAAGAAGATCTTGCTATTGGTTTTAGAGTTGATACACTCTACCAGGTTGGAGGAAGTCCATTGGGGGCTATTTCATGTGATACAACTCTTCAAGCTAATTTATCGCACTGGAGGTTTGCAGACCTTCATTACAAAGCCCTTCCTAAAGCAAGGAAGGTGATGACAGGGATGCCCGAGTTTAAAGACGATCATGAAGGTATATTTCAGGGTTGTGCCAAAGGGAAGCATACAAGGGGACCATTCCCCTCAAGTGTCACAAAGACATCTGATATATTGCGATTGATACTGTCTGATTTATCTGGTATGTTGCCCATAAAATCCTTTGGAGGATGTTCCTATTACATGAATTTTATAGATGACTTCTCTCAAAATACCTTGATACATTTCTTGAAGAAGAAGGATGAAACTTTCAAATGGTTTTTTATATTGTTGCACTGAAGATTGTCACCTTGACATTCTGCTATCTGTATGAGCTCATTATCACTCATAATTTCCTCCTTTATAAGTAAAAAAACATCAGTTCCTCATGTCAATCCTTAAAAATAAGAGAAAAGCTCTCAAAAGTATCTAAAACTCTGGTATCGCACTTTCTCTTTGTCTTACCTGCGGTCCCGCACCTAATGGTCATGTCTCCTACATACCTGACCTCACTTTCTCTATGTTAAGAGTGCGGACCCCTGTAAAATATTAAAAAGGCACAAGTAAACTCAAAAATCTCACTTTCAGTCATTTCTAGAAGCCTCTGGAAGGAATCTTGCGGTGGTAGAACTGCTATTTTTAGGTTCATGTATCCCATGCCTTAAGGAGCTAACCCCTTGATGTGAGGATTTTATCCCTTTGAATTAGGACTCTATCCCTTCATAGTTGGAATTGTAACCTCCTCTTTTGCACTATAAAAAGAGGTCTTGGGAAGCCTCAAAGGGAGTTCAAGCTTTAGTGTTATTTGAGGTAAAGTGCTATTGGAACTTAGACTCCTTTAGCTGAGATTTTATGAGGAAAGATTACATACCTGCATGTATCTCGGTTGGAAGAGTGCAAGACCTGTTAGAGTAGAGGAAATTCCTACTTCAGACCCCAGGAGGACCTGTTCAAGATCAAGGTTGAAATGGTTGTAAGGTTCTTCTACTATTTCAATGTTAATACAAATAAGTTTGTTTTTATCAATAAGCTGTCAATTGATTGTTTATTTTAGGGATTCCTTGATCACCATAGTAGATATTATTTATGAATATATGCTATGTAGGTGCTATTTGATGTTTGTTTGTTTTTTATTGTAGATATTCAAGGATAACTCTTTCGGGTGATCGAAGGACAACTACTACAAACAAGCGTTGAATCAAGGTAGGATCGTAACACCTTTGTAGAATTTACTTATAAATTGTGATATATCTAGAGAAAGACAGATTTAATTGTCTATTTGTTTCTAGACTATATTCTGATACTAGGGAGATCGATATTGTTCGCAAGATCTATTTATCTGGCCAACAAATTGGTGACTCCGCTGGGGAAAGAATTTGATTTTTGGTTTTTCTTTTATTTTGACCTGAGAAAATGGTTTTTTCTGGTTTTTTATTGATGTATACTCGCCTGGGTAGCTTAGGTTTACTTTGCTTTGAAAAGTTTTGAAGTATTTTGTGTTTTTCTTGAACTTTTCTGAGGACTGCACTTATCTTCACACACAGTGCAGGCATCTTCGCACTTTCCTTAAGTAACCAGTGCGGGACCGCACCTGTTGCCTCTAGAGCCTGCGGACCCTGTTAAAATTTTTGAAAATATTTAGATTTCTTCTTCCAGTTTCAGTTTAGATTTGATTTATTTCTCTTAGTGTCTACCCAGATCTATATTTTTCTTGTCAAAAATCTATTATGAGTGAGTTCCAATAGTATTTTTGTTTTGAGTGATTTTCTAGAAGTTTTGCATACTTGGAGTGGTTTTCACTTTGTCTCTATAGTGGCTCAAATATTAGAAGCTTGAAATAACTTAGATCACACTGGTGTCTTTTTGTCTTCTTGATGAGTCTGAATTCGTTGCGAAATCCATCCTTTTTGAGAAATAGATCTAGTTTTCTCTTTGCAAATGTTCGAACAATTTTTTTTATAAGTTATGAATTTCATTTTTACAAAAGAAAACATATCTGTATGTTTTTTGATTTGTTTGTTATTCTGTGCAAATGAATCCTTAGTTTACTAAATAACTAAGAAAAACATTCTCAAAAAAAAAAAATGAAGCTTTTATTCAATTAGATTTTCGAAGTTTTTAGATATCAAAATTAGTTTTTCATAGTTTTGAGTGCTTTTCTAGAACTTGTAGATCTCTTTTGAAAGAAAAGTTGTTTTTTGTAGTTTTGAGTTTTGAAAGTGAAAGGGATTTATTGTGAGCATTGATTGTTTGTCTCATTTTGAGTTCTTATTGAAAAACAAAAAGATTTTCTTTTCATTTATTCTTCATGTTGAAAGAAAGAATTGTCTCTTAAGAAATTGCATTTCTCGAACTCTTTCTTTAGCTAGACTTCATTGAAAGAAAAGCGAATTTATTATCATTTTAGGTGCATTTTTTTAGTGTGTTTGGAGTCGAGTCTTTACACCATCAAATTTTCATTTCCATACCTATTGACTTAAAGAAAAACCCATAAAAACAACGCTTAATTAAAATTGGTCTAGTAATTTTTTCTATTTCTAGGGCTCTTATCACCAAGATAGCTTAGACTAGTATCTTGGAGTAGGGAGTAATTAACTCTCCAAGATAGTAAAAACAAACAAGTAGATAAATCTTACGGTAGGAAATAAATCCAATTTTAATTGGTACATTCTGGGAAGCTTCTCTTAAAGGAGTTAATCACGAGATCATGCCCGAACCTTTGAGACAATAAATTCTATTTCACTGGGAAAGATAGAATATCTGCATGCATTAGAAAAGTTAAACCTTGTATTAACCATTGTTAAGGAGCCTGGGGTCACTTGTTGGTAAACCTCGGATTGACCATGTCAAGGAGCCTTCAAGGGGATTGAGCTTTGTTACTCTGCCCTTGCGCATACAATCGGATCGTAGACTGTTCCCCCAATTGTATTTGTTACTGTTGGTAACCTTTGTGTCCATAAACTTAAGATTATTTCCTAAGGTGATGGTGAAGGAAATATCTCACTATACCTAGAGCAGACGTTGACTAGACTCATTTGGACTCTCTGGGGGGTTCTCTTCACTCGAGATGGTTTTGTGCAGAAACTTGTGCCAGTCTGTTTCATTAAGCAGGTTGTCGGGGTAACTGTTCCAACCGCCCTTTCTGTATTAAACTTCTACTAAGTTGGATTTCATCACGAACTAGTGTTTTTAGTACGGGGAGTTACTGTTTGTGCGTGGTTTGAACCCTTAGATTTTTAGGCGTGTGATTCAGCTGTTTGTTCCTTTAGAGACTTTAGGTGTTTTTATTGATTTTATTTTTGTTTGCGTGTGATTAATTAATATTCAATCGTGGCAGAATTACCGAGACAGTCCCGTAGACTTCAGGGGAAGCCCCCTGAGTATACACCAGGCCAAATTGAAGGGCTGAGAGCTCTAGTATCACCTAGTGATAGTAGAATTAGATTAACAGAAGCCGTAGATTCATCTATAATTTTTCATCCTGATTATCAAATACAAACAATAGATCATATTCAAGAGCCAACTTCAGTTTCTGAAGTTACTAGAAGTATTTCTCCTTCCAGTGAATTAGATGAAGAACCTAAAATTTCTGAACCTGACACTGAACCTACTGTTTTGGAACCATATTCAGGGTTTGTTACTCCAACTTCTAGTGATCCTGGTTCACCTAGGGTAAGAAATATCATTACTGAAAATATTCCTTCTGACCTCATATCTATTGAAGAACTTGTCAGTCCAGACGAAGACGTAACAAATCTTCCCGAAAACCAACAAAATTTGAATCTTAGGGAGCGTGAATCCATATTCTACAGTCCTTTTAGAAGTGACGCTTGGTATTTATCATTGAATTTTTTTTTAGAAAACTCGGGTCTTAGTTTTTCACCACCTCGAATTCCATTTCATCCTACACCAAGAGGTTATTATCCTTCATCGATCATGTCAAGAGAGTCATCTATTTTTTCCCAATCACCAGAAACATTTTTATACGGTGGTCCTTCTGTTCCTTCGGGGTACTAGGCACACTCTGGTACTTTTTCAGGAGAAACTCCTCGACCGATTGAACAAGGGTTATCATCCGGTATTAATGGAGCTAAAACTAAAACATTTAACGCAGAGCAAATATTTATGATGTCTGGTAATATTCCAAATCCTCAACCTCCAGGTAGTCAGTTAATGCCTGGGGGGCAACCTCAAGGTAGTCAGTTACCACCTAGGGGGCAACCTCAAGGTAGTCAGTTACCGCCTGGGGGGCAACATCAAGGCAATCAGTTACCACCTGGGGGGCAACTTCAAGGTAATTTTTTATTAGGACAAATTGTGGGACAATATTATTTACCTGGAGAACAACCTCAAGGACAATACATACCTCAAGGTTATACCCCTTTAGGCAGTACATACCCCAAGGTCAACCCCAAACTTAGTATATTCCTCAGGGTCCTTATCAACCGCAGATTAAATACGTGCCTCAGGGTTATCAACCTCAAGGTCAGTACCCAAATCAAGGTTTCCAACCACCTTCTGGTCAATCATTTATGCAAGGAGCTAGAAATTTACCATTTAATTATCAACCCTACGTTCAACCAGGCTATGGTCCTACGTATTCACAACCTTCTACGGGACAATACCCCGAAATGAACATGGTGGGAATCCATCTCAAATTCAACAGAATACACAACCTAATGTGCAGTTACCTAATCAACTTGGACAAATTTTGGTTTCTGGTCTAACCCAACAACCTGTCGAGCCTACTGTTCAAGTCCCTGCACCTGGTTCTGTTCAGCAGCCTGGGCCTAATACACCTAAGACTCCACCTCAAACTGCTTCAACTACTGCAACATCTGTTCAACCTACAACACATGTTTCTGGAGTATCTGTAGCTCCGGTTTCTTCTATCCCTGCATCTGTGAAAATTCCTCAAGTCTCTGTACCCCAGTCAGGACCCACAGTTCAGACTTTGGTCCAGATGCTTGTAGGACAAGCTGGTACAAGTATGATTGCCACAAGTCAATCGTAATTCACATATCAACCGTTCCAAGGAAAATATCAATTCGGTCCCGTTGCACAAAACCCAGTTTATCAGTATCAACCGTATCTTGGCCATACTTATCAATAGCCTCAACAACCCCAGTTTGGTCTGGTTAATCTTGATTTTCCGAGAGGTTATACCATTCCTAATGCAAATCCAATTCCGGGTTATCCTGGATATCCTCCTCCTAGAAATTCTCTCATTATTCAAGGTTTTCGCGACCCTAATCGTCAGTTACCATTTATTGCGACTTTGGATTTACCTGATTTGTCGCGCCTTACGAATGATCCAATTTACTATCTTTCATATTGGCTTCCAATGCCTAATAAGTTTTCCAGTGATATACCAAAATTCGAGGGTAATTCAGGAGAGGATCCGTCAAATCATGTTATGACTTATCACCTCTGGTGTGCGTCTAATTCGATAATTGATGATTCAATTCGGTTACACCTTTTTCAACGAACTCTTATTGGTCTTGCCGCCAAATGGTACATTGAGTTACCACGAGGCTCTTTTAATAACTTCAATCAGTTGGTAACTTCTTTCTTAACTCATTTTCAGTTTCCTGTCAGATACGACAATGGCACGGAACTTTTGACTTCACTAAAACAATCCATGTCCACATATATTTCTAATCATATTCATGAATGGCGACATAGAAGGCATTAGTGAAAGTTTTCATTCCGGATCTAATTTTGGCGGAATCGTTTATTAAATCATTATTACCCAAAATCACTGAAGATGTAGCTAAGGGAGGAGTTGTTACTGAGGAGAAATTAATTGCTCAAGCTCAATACCTTGACCTCGTTTATATGCAGTCAGGTACTTTACATGAAAAAATCCCTGATCTTCCAAAACACGGTCAAATAACTGTAGCTCCTTCAGGGTCTCATGCCGCTGATGGTATGATTGGTTCAGTTAGTACTAAAAGCAAGAAGAAATCTTCAAAGAATTATTCTCCTATAATAACTTTACCTGATTCCCCAAAAGGAGATTCTTCCACTGAAGTTTCTGCTGACATTCATGTCGTAGAGTCATCTACGACCAGATCCAAATTTGGCAGTAAAAAGAAGGGGAAGAATAAGAACAAACAAAAATCAAAAGATAAAATAGATAAAAATGAATCTACTGACGAAAAACACGAACCTCGCTATCCTTGTTTCATTTGTGACGAGGATCATTTTACCAAAGAATGCCCACATCGAGCAGAGGTTTCGAAATTTGTTAAAGGTTCTCAACAGTCTACTGTCTTAAAGGATCATTTTCCTAATCAAGATAGTAAGATGATTGGTTCTACCTCGAACGCCTTAGAAGAACCAGTTATGATGATGTCTCATGTTAGGATTGCGACATGATCGCAAGATTATGGTAGTAAAAATCTCATTGGTGGTAAAGAAGCAGAATCTTCTAATTCAAACACATCAAATACACCTCCTCCTATTTATGATCCGCTACAGATCAAGAAACCCAACTCAGACTTAGTAATCAAACCGCCTGCTAAAGGTGTACTTCATAAATCAGCTTTCAATCCACATGTGAGAGCTGATCAGAATTAGAACATTGTTGAGGACTTAGTTATTTCCCCTTCAACAATGTCGGCTTTGGAAGTGCTACAATCATGCCTAGCACAATGTAAATTAATATTGTCTCCCATAGGAGTTGTCGATATTCAGGATTCGAACCTAATAATCTTCGATTTAGAGAATAGTACACCCTGCCTACCCCATCAAATAGCTTTCTAGATTCCAATGTTAGTAAAAAACAGACCTGTCTTTTGGACTGTAATTGATGAAGGGGCTTCTACGTGTATAATGTTGATCCAGTGTTGGAAATCGCTTGGTTCTCCTACACTCAATCAGTCTCTGACAATTATAAAGGCTTTTGATGGCCGAGGTTTCCATCCTTTTGGTATTTTGCAGAATTTACTTGTAGAGGTAGAAGGAAAAATAGTAAATCTAGATGTGGAAGTGGTTGATGCCCCTCTAGAATACAACCTTCTCATGGGTCGCAGTTGGTCTTATGATATGACTGTTGTTATTTCATTGGTCTTTCGGCTTATCAAGTTTCCACATAAAGGAAAGATCGTTACAATAGATCAGCTGACTTTTTTCTCATCTGATCCAGCCTCTACAGAAACTATCCAGCACATCGATAAAATGGAAATCCCTTACAAAGATGTCGGCGTAGGTTTGATTAAAGATTTTGGTTTACTGGGAACTTTTTCCTTTCCTGCTCCTAACATATCGCCTCATATCTCAAATATTCATATGATTTCATCGAATACAGTTACTTTTGATGATACTTGGATCGTACCTTTCGATTCCGAGGTGGATTCATTTGATGGCGCGATGCCTTTGACTCCCTTTGAAATTGCATATCAGGCCATACAATCACTTTCTGATCCTTCTTCAACCGAAAATGATCCAATGAATGTGATCCATGAGGAATTACTTTCTATATCTAGCTCAGCTACAACAACATTTCCTAATCTTGTTCATACTGATGAACAGATTCGTGAACTCTTGTCTGTTGATGATTTACCATGGGAAGATCTACATCACCGATCTTCATTTTTACCTGAGCTTGATCATTTTGAAAATGATTTCTCTTCTATTTTTACTACTGATTATGTCAAAGAACCACAAAATCCATTACAACATTCTGATTCTGAGTTAAATTTGGAAAATGTCTCTCGAACGGTTCCTATTGACATTTCAGTTAAGCTAGGAATTATTGAAAACATTCATATAGGTGCTTCCTGTATGGACGATGAAATCCAAACTTATAAAGCCCTATTTTAAGAATTTCGTGACATGTTTGCCTAGTCATATGAATAAATGCTAGGAATTGATCCGTCCATTGTTGTCCATGAAATTAAGGCTTACTTGGATGCTAAACCTGTCTGAAAACATTTACGTCAAATACATCCGAGAAAAGCTGCTGCTATCAAAGCCGAAGTTGAGAAATTACTTCGTGCAGGTTTCATTTATCAAATTCCTTTAACCGATTGGGTATCGAATATTGTTCTTGTCAACAAAAAACAAGGAACGATAAGAGTATGCATCGACTATAGGGATATTAATCAAGATTTTCCTAAAGAAAATTATCCAACCCCTTATATCATTCAAATTATTGAGATTGTGCGGTAGTGAAATGTTCTCCTTTATGGATGGTTCTTCTGGTTACAATCAAATCAACATACTCCCTGTTGATCAACCTAAAACAGCTTTCATTTGTCCATGGGGAAAATTTTCTTATTGCAAACTACCCTTTGCATTGAAGAATGTTGGGGAAACTTTTCAAAGGGATATGTCTTACGCATTTCATGACATCAAGCACATTGTGCAGCCTTATCTTGATGATTTACCTTCCCATTCGTTGCGTAGAGCTGATAATCTCACTCATTTACGAGTTATCTTTATGAGGTGTAGGCATTATCGAATTCGACTAAATCCACACAAATGTGTTTTCTGTGTAGAATCGGGTCGCTTATTGGGATTTTTCGTTTCAAAAGCAGGCATTCATGTCGATCCATCAAAGGTGGAAGCTATCATCAATCTACCTCCTCCTTCGACTCTTCGCCAACTCCAAAGTTTGCAAGGGAAAGAAATTTTTTACGTCGTTTCATTCCTCACTATGCCGAGTTAAGAAAGGGTTTTACCAGGTTGTTAAAACAGAACGTTCCATTATTTTGGGATGAGATCGCTGATCAATATTTTGATGCACTCAAACATGCATTGATCCACGCACCGTTATTTCATCCTCCCAATTACAACCAGGATTATTTTTTTACCTCGTCGTTTCTCATTCCACCATTGGGATGGTTTTAGTTCATGAAGATGAATTCAACAATGAACATGCGATTTATTATCTTAGTTGAAATCTACATCCGACTGAGATAAAATATTCGCATGTGGAGAAATTGGCCTTGGCAGCTATCCAAGTTGTCGAAATATTTCGTCACTACATATTATTACGCAAAACCACAGTGATTTCTGACTGTAACTGAATGATGTATATCTTGACCAAAAAATTGCTAGGGGGCAAGTATTCCAAATGGATAGTTATCCTGCAGGAATTTGACTTGGAATTTGAAAAATCCAAGGCAAAGAAGTCTTTGTTTTTTGCTGAACTGATGTGTGATTCTCGTCTACTGATACTGAAACTATGGCGGAGCAACCCATTGTAGACGAATCCTTGTTTCTTATCAGTACTCTTGATTCTTGGTATGAGGATATTATTTTTTATCTCCAAACCCAATCATTTCGGCCTGAAATATCACGATCTCAGCGACGAAAAATATGTTTCCAATCCCAACAATAATATATTATTGGTGATACACTCTATTGTCGTGGAGCAGATTCTGTTTTCCGACGTTGTCTTAATCATGAAGAAGATGAGAAGGTTCTGAATGACTGTCATTCTGAAGAATGTGACGATCATATGTCTAGGTATGCCACAACCCAAAATATATTGTGTGCTAGTTATTTCTGGCCGTCCTTATTCAAAGATTGTATCTATGCAATCTGGAAATGCCACAATTGTCAGATCCTTGATCATAAAATGCATGCACCACCCGCTCCTCTTCACCCTATAATTTCTGTCGATCCTTTCACAAAGTGGGGTATTGACTTTATTACATGTAAACCTCACTCGGCCGGGGGTCATGCGTATATTATTCTAGCGGTAGATTATTTTACTAAGTGGGCCGAGGAAATGCCTACATTTTCAGCAGATGGCAAGACTGCTGCAAATTTCGTGTTCAATCATATAATTTCTAGATTCGGTGTTCCTCAATCTATCATTATGGATCATGGAAGTCATTTTTGAAATATCATGATGACTGAACTGAAAGATCAAATTGGCCTGCAGCACGATACTTCTACTCCATGTTACCCGCAGGCTACTAGTCTGGTTGAAGCTATCAATAAATTTTTAGTCAATGTAATTAAACGAATCATTGGTATTCATAAGTTGAATTGGCATACCATGCTATTTTCAGCACTTTGGGCATATCGGACCTCAGTAAAAACATCAACTGGTTTCATTCCTTTCAACTGGTTTACAATTTGGAAGCTGTGTTACCTATTGAATGCGAAATTCTGTCATTAAAATTAGCCATATAATTACTCCTAGCTACTTCTGAAGAAGAGAAATGTTTTTTGTACTTAGCTCAGCTAGATGAGAATCGAGCACTGTTGCGTTAGCAAATGAGGCTCATGCAAAACGAATGAAAGCTCAGTACGACAAAAATGTTACACCTCGTAATTTTTCAGAAGGAGACCTAGTTTTAGTATATGATCAAGCAAATGATAAGCTAGGGGCTGGAAAATTTGTACTTATGTGGCATGGTCCTTACATTTTTAAGCGAAAGCTAGAAAAGGGGACCCTATGAACTGATAGATTTTGATGGGGTCTCCTTAGATAAACCCAGAAATGGGCTTTATCTGAAGAGATATTTTTCTTAAATTCTGAGTGGAGATTTTTGTTAGATTAGTTTCTTTACTGTTGGTGTGTCTTAGATTAGAAAAGTGTGCCTAGTTTAGAGTGTTCTCTTATCACTATTCCTACTTATCTGGGTTCTTACTCTTGATATTGCAGATGTCGACGTCTCTTCAAACATATATTGGTTTTGCTGATGGTGCTTGTTGTGGTATTTCATTTGGAATTCAGATTTTGATTGTTAGGTTGGATTCTGAACTCATTGTATTACAGCTTAACAGGGTTTATGCCATTAGAAATCTGGTATTATTACGGTTATTTTTTAGAGTTCATCTCTTGGAACGTGAGTTTGATTACATTGAATATCAGCATATTACAAGACATTTAAATACATTAGCAGATGCAGTTTCTTCTAGTATGATAAATAGACATTTGAAATAATCAAAATTGTAAATTACACAACATTTGATAACATGTTACACAAGATAGCTGGTAATAATGATATATCATAGCATAGAAGTGTGTTCCAAAATATGCATCGTCTTCGATCATAGGTTGAAAAACACCATATGATCGGCAAAAATGATAATACAAAAAGTCAAAAATGTCATGAGTCTACAAAATCGATCATCCTATCCCTGGTGATGATCACGATAAGAAACTACTACTCGGGCCACCCTGCACAAGAACCTCCTAAAAGGTCCTGGAACCCCAATCACATATCTCTGTAACCTAAGTGGAATATCATCTATATCAGTTTCTGGAATATCTAGTGTCAAGCGCTCTATATGATGCTCCAAGTTGGTCATGATATCTGCTAATTGGCCCTCTGGAGCTGGTGCTACTGCAGTTGGGTGTCTCCTCTCATAAGGTTGGAGAGAAGCTGGTCGTCGTGGGCCCACATCTGCATCTAAAATTTTTATTATTAGTTTTGAATGATTAAAATATGAAAAAAAAATTAGAACTTAGAAAATGTTGAAAATGATTTGTACCTGAATCATCCCACTATTCTCCTGCTGGAAGAGCCATGTCTCGGTTGCCGCAGAAGTCCATCCCGGCATACGGAAAGTCCTCTATAACAAAAATTTGGCGTCCTAGCCAACGTAAATATGCAGTCTAAAATCGAGAAACCTCTATGCCCTCAGTGTGATGGGCCATCAAAGCTACCCATCGAATCATCCGAGGTTCCTGGGCACTGCTTGGATCGACTGGAATGAGCTGTGGAGCCAGTAAGGGTATCGTCTCGAAAGAAACTGTAACCACAATGGATCCATAACCAAAATTGTTTAATTTCCCATTTTTTTCTCTGGTCAGTTGGCCTTTCACATTGGCCAATACTACTTCACACTAGTTGAATATGCTGCCTCAGAAAAAATCTGCTGCAATCCGCATCTGGGATCTAGTAGCAACATGCAATGCTGCACTCCCGCATAGTCTAGTAACAATGAATGCAATGAAGTTAAGCTCAGGTCGGATGATAGTTTTAATATCAATCTGTTTATCCTTGGGGTCTGCTCGATCATCGTAAAACTCTAGTCGAATACTAGCGACAGACTGGCCACCTGGCCTAGTCCCAAACAGAGATATTTGTTCACCCCTCTTGGGTAAACCAGTCAAAAAATATATATCCTCTGGCTAAATTTCGAGACGGTGGCTGCCAATCATGAAAAACTGGTCCTGTATGTCCCATCTATTTACTAACCATGTCAGGAGGTCTACCTAGGCCCTCATGCCCGGTATAGCCCAAAACTTGTACAATCCACATGATCTCAATGCCCACAGTGTGGGCATATGATTCATTGTGGCGTCATCTACATCCTCGTGCTCGCGTTCTCTCCAAGTAAGAATTTTGAATGTCCTACAATACACAAAGAGACATATTATAACAAACTTGTTTGAAATATTTTGGGTGGAAATTGAAAAATTTAAGTTTTAAAATTCATTTCGAGGGGTCCGCACCTGTTGATTATACACAGTGCGTAGGAACGCACGGGCGATGTGCAATAGGTGCGAACCCATGACTTTTTTCCTTGTAGGAAAAAGTCTAGGTCTGCAAGGCCCACGTGTTGCGCATGCGGACCCTCGCGAGCGATTTTTTAAACCTATTTTTCCTTCAAAAATGAAATTTAAAGCCTAAAAACAAAATGCAAATGGATGGAATGCAATATTAGGAGGATGTGGATTACGTGGAGCTGGCGGATTTCGATTCCAATGGATGGATTTTACAGAATCTTCACAGGAACTTTTTAACCCAAAAGCTCTCACTTTTCACTCTAAACTCAAATGGTAAAAATGAAGTTAGAAAAGCCCTTTTTATAAGTTTTTTTGAATAAATGAATTTTTAATTTGTTTATTTTTCACTTTAAAAAGGTAATTTTTGAAAACATTTTTAGTTATCTAAAACAAGTATGTGTAATGTTTCGAGTTTTTGTGTAGAAAATTGGATTTTTCGAGAAAATTGATCGTTTTTCAACGAAGAGCATACTTTTATCACTTTTTTGGACTCTTTCAAAAATTTGCGAAAAAGCGAAACATTGGAGTCCTCTTTTAAGCCCTTTTCAGACTCGCTAAAATTGAAAAGATTGCCGACCACTTGATTATTCGAACTCATTAAAATAAATGAATGATCGTCCTTTCAGTATAAGTTTACCCCTTTTACGGACTGAAATGGACTATTTACAAAAAAGGTATATGTTGACTAATTACGGTCAATAGAGTTCTCTCCCACATTATTTTATCGTTTTTCGGGCTCGAGAGACTAAATTTATGAAAATGTACACCCATGGAGTTTTCTTAAGTTTTTTATTCTGATTCCCTAAAATTGAAAAACACCGAGTTTCTCCTATACTGGACTCATTGAAATTTAACAGTAAAGGACCTGATCAATTTTAAGCAGGAACGAACCACTCCTTCTCAGGGTTTGAATTTTAAACTAAATTGGACTCATTCAAAGGATGAGCTTATAAACAAGAAAATGTTATCCTCCTCAAGCTTGTCAAAAATAAAGAGGTACTTGCCACAAATGGTGGGGGAAAAGAGAGAAAAACAAACCTTTTTGTTACATTTTGATTATTCGGAAAACCATTAACAACTCTTGAACACGACACTTTTGTTCACCTGGGTTGGGAAAATCCTTTGCCTAATAGTTAATCAAACCATATTGAAAGTCCTCAGCTGATTTATGGGTATTAGATTTGGGTCAATTGTCACCAAGCCATCTGCAGTGTCGTTATGTGTTTAAGAGGACAGTTCAAACAAACCATTCATCTGCAAAATATTTGTCTTCCATTTTGACCATCCCTGAGTCAGTCCTTGCCAATATATTTCTTCAAAACTTGATCTATGATTTCGTGTTGTGGGCTTACCTACGACGGATCACTTTCTATCAACGACAGCTCATTATCTAGGAATTTGATATAGGAATCGTCAGTACCTTGAAAGCTGCATGTCTCAATGGCAGGTTTCTCACCTTCGACGACAGGTTGCATCATTGACCTTCGATCTAATGATTCCGTGACATGTTCGACTTCAGCTCATTCATTCAAATTTCATGGATTGAACTGAGTACTTTTAGGGCCATTAACATTACTGGTGGTAACTCTCACACTTGTTAACAGTTCACATTATTGACTGGTAATCAAGCGGTTTCTACCATGTTCGACTTCGACACATTCATTCACATGGATAGAATCATACTAGTTTGGGAAGCAGAAATCAAGACCCTGGATCTAGTTTCTACCATCCAGGCTGTGAGGAATTTTGTTATTCATTTATACAGTGGAATATTCATAAATAGATGGTTGCATCCATACTATGTCTACACATGTATATACTGTTAATGTATTGAAAAATCATTCCTGTATCAGAATAGTTTAAGTCAGTTTTCTAGTTAGTTTTGATCTGAGTATGGGAATTCCTACCTCAGCGATGATATGTCCACATATATATATTTTGCATTAAATGTTTTTATAGGTTTCGACTGGGCTATCAATAGGATGATCCTTGAAATGATAAAGTACTTCACTTTTCATACATGATAGACTCTATCTTCATCTATTACAGACTTCGCACTTTAGGGGGCAATCTTTTTCACTGAAAATTGTCACCTTGACATTCTACTATCTGTATGAGCTCATTATCACTCATAATTTCCTCCTTTTCAAGTCTAAAAACATCAGTTCCTCATGTCAAGCCTTAAAAATAAGAAAAAATCTCTCAAAAGTCTCTAAAACTCTAGTATCACACTTTCTCTTTGTCTTACCTGCAGTCCCACACCTAATGATCATGTCTCCTGCGTACCTGACCGCAATTTATCTGTGTTAAGAGTGCGGACCCCTGTAAAAGATTAAAAAGGTGCAAGTAAACTCAAAAATATCACTTTTAGTCATTTCTAGAAGCCGCTAGAAGGAATCTTCTGGTGGTAGAACCGCTCTTTTTACGTTCATGTATCCCATGCCTTAAGGAGCTAACCCCTTGATGTGAGGAGCTTATCCCTTTGAAGGAGGACTCTATCCCTTCATAATTGGAACTGTAACCTCCTCTTTTGCACTATAAAAAGAGGTCTTGGGCAGCCTCAAAGGGAGTTCAATATTTAGTGTTATTTGAGGTAAAGTTCTGTTGGAACTTAGACTCCTTTAGCTGAAATTTTATGAGGAAAGATTACATACCTGCATGTATCTTGGTTGGAAGAGTGAAAGACCTGTCAGAGTAGAGGAAATTCCTGCTTCGGACCTGTTAGAGTCGGTCTGGTTATACCTCCGTCAGAGATAAAAAAACTCTTTTGTTGCATTTCATTTTAGGTGTCTTGTTCATCCAATCAGTTGCATTCCATTAGAAGCATAGATTGTATGATGGAAGGGTCTTGTCTCTCATTTTCCCTCATGTCATGTATCTGCTGGCTTGTGTCTGATCTTTAAAGTTCATCAAAATTCATCAAGGTCAATTTTACTATCATTCATAGTCATGGATGGTCATTTTGGTCGAACAAGATTCATTTCAGTTTTTAGGTCTAGGGTTTGGTCTTCAGAATGTCAAATAATGCTCGCAGGCCATGAGGATGTCTTCAATAAGTTTTCATTCCAAAATTTTCATCATCAATAATGCTCAAGGATGTTTCTTCTTCAAAACTATGTTTTGAGGAAGAAATCATCAAATTAATTGTTTGTAAATAAATATGTAATTTTTAAAGGATTTCCAGTCATGAAGAATTCAGAGGTAGCCCTGGTCCTCCTTTGCGGAAACATGCCACCATCCCTGCAAAAAGTAGCCAAGAGTTTCGTCATTCAACCAAAAATCAGTGGAAAAAAAGAACAGAGTATGTATTAAAGATGAAAAGTGTCAAAGTTCAAAATATTGCAGAAATGGGTTTGTCAAAAGAAAGAATCAAACTCCTTTGTATACATGAGATATTTTCACATTCAACAATCCATTTGCACACCAAAACATTAAAGAGCCAAAGTGAAAATATGGAGGAAGAATAAATTAGTGTGAAATCCGAAAATGGGCTGAAGTCAACGTGTGCGGTGCATTGGGAGAAGGCGCGACGCACATAGGCCGCACGGCGCACTGGGAAAAATCTCATTGTGGAAAATTGCATTGGCACGGTGCATCCAGGAGGTGCGGCGCACTGGGTTTGTGCGTGGCGCACAGGGTCGACAGGCTAAAAAATCATCATCATTTGCTCCAAAATCAAAATAGTTCATCTTGGTCGCTCCAAGCAAGTTTGTGAGCTCTTTGCCGTTGATTTTACTTTGCATTGGGTGCTATGTGGAGGAAATAATTTTAAAGTTTAATTGGGCAAATTACAAACCCTCTCATGTGATGAAAACTGTTCCATAGGGTTTGTGCTTGAAATTGAAAGTGTGGTTGTTGGTGCCAATTTGTAAACTCCATTCCCACTTGTGTTTCCTTTCCTCCTTTCTGTCACACTACTATCACAGTCATTCTCCTATTTCCCTCTGTCCCAAACTACTTATACCCTTTGTTCCCATGTTTCATTCTCAAACCCTACCACTTTCTATCACTTCCATTCCTTCATATCAGTTATAAATTCCCACTTCCCAAAACATTCAAGGACTATCTCTATATCCTTGTCTTCACCTAGCTTAAATATATCTTGTCATTTCATTTACCCCTATCTCTAAAAACTACATTTCCCATTACCATCTCCGACTCCCATATCACTTATAAAACCCCCAATTCACTTTTCCCACTGTCCCATTTTCCTCACAGTTTCGTATTGCTCTTTGGCACATTTGGCATTGAAAACAAAAAAAAATCTTGTTTTCACCACATATCTATTATCATATACTTTTTATACACATTGCAAAGCACCATTTCAGAGAAAAATTCATCATATGAGCAAGGATATGAGCAAGACAGTGACTTTACAACTGAAACTGCATGCACCAGGAGGACACTAAGGAGGCGCAAAAGGCCTGGTTCACTTCAAGTCTTGGCTGAAGCTTATTTTTCTGAGCATAACACTTGATGAGGGACCTTCATTCCAAATTTCAAGGGATTTGAAGAAAATTTTGTCATTTTGAATTTTTTTGGTCACAACACAAGTTTTTCCACGCGACGCGTCACGCCACTTGGCGCACGCTTATGTTTGGGACATATTCTGGAGGAAAAATTGATATTTTTGGATTTTTTATGAATATTTATGCATTCTTAGGAATGGCCTAATGATTTCATCAAGTTTTGGGTGGTTTAAAGGGTCAAAAACACTCCAAAAATGGCCTTTCTGCCACTTTTTGCACCAGCAGGAACCAGTCTCGGGAGATTGAAGTTTTGGAGGGGAACATGAACTCCAAATTGAAATATTCCACTTGTGTTAGATATCAGACAGATAGGGATTTCCAACGATTTATCATGAGCTCAATTTGGACTTCAATAAGTTCCCCAAAAATAGGCTCAAAGTGGCGCGGCGCATAGAGGATTTTGGTCCAATTTTTACTTTTCAGCTCAGAAATTCGGCCAGTTTGACTAGTTTCACTTCTTGATGTAATTATTGATCTATATTGATGTAATTTTGTGGCTATGATGTAATTTTGGCTCATATTTACTTTTTCTATAGGATTCATTCACTAAAAATTGAAAATTAAGTGAATGGATCAGTTTCCTAGCATATAGAGGCAAGTTGTTTGATTGCCTAGATTTCAGTTCCTTGTTTAGAATTAGTTGAAACAGCTCCTAAAAGGATGAGCTCAACCCCTAGAGGCATGGGAAGGGGTTATGATGGTCTATATTATATATTGTCTCAATCATTTTCAGAGGTGGGATACTTCGGAATAGTTTGGCACCTCATTGTACATACACTTCTGCATTTTTTGGCAAAGGAAAGACCAGGGTTTTGCAGCACTTGTTGGGATCCTTGTGGCTCTGAGTTTTGATGATGTTTTTCTCCATGTATCTGTAAGTTTCATTAATTTGATATGTATGCCATTTCCCTTCTCTTTGCTTCTTAATTAAACAAATGAGTAAGTAAGGTAGAATTCATTAGTTTGCTGGTGCTCTGCCTTAAACTTTTATTTAGTTTTATATGTTTTCGTCAGTTTGAAGAGGATCCTTGCACCCTCTTGCCCTCTTCAGCTCCTTAGCAGTATTTTATATCCATTCATTAAATCCAAGACATCAAATTCATTTCCTTCCCTGCCCCAACTTGAACTCTGCAAGAATTTGGCCTCATCCCCAAGCCCAAAATTTCCTTTCCCTTTTTCCAACAAAAAACCCTTAAAAAATCATTTCAAACTCCTTGTTTAATATACCTAGCCTAAAATTAGAACTCATTTTAGTCATCTCAAGACCTATTAATACATTTTTATTGAGATTGACCCGGAGAGAGTCCTCTCCTATTCTGGTAGGGCTAGCTACCAGACTGAGTGTGGTTTGGTGTTACCCTGAATCCCGCCTTCCTTCAGCCTGAGGTAGATTTAGGAAATAACATAGTGGCGACCATACTGGGGAGGAAAATGGTTTTATTATTGGTGTTATTTGTTTTATAAGCTACAGACGGAGCCTGAAGTTATTCCAGGTAGCCTTCGAAATGCCTTTTCTTTGCATTAGCGGAAGTAGATAAACGTTGCTTCAGTCAATCTTCGGTCTAGCTTGTAAATTTCCCCAGTACATGTATCAAGTTCAGATCTGATAGTTTATGGTGGACAATGATCAAACATAAGAAGGCTGAAATCATTCACCTGGTGACTCCAACTCAATGTAGAGACTCCACTGAAGGACTAACTCTTTCTTTGCGAAAATGGAAGGATCTTACACAAAGTTCAGGTATCCAAAATGGAATGGTATTCAGGATCTAGTCTACTTTCTTGTAAACTATTTCTTTGCTGTTCTTGAAGCTATCCTGAAAGTTTTTCAAAATTTGTTGTATGAGAAAGGTGATCAAAATCTTCCCTCGACCTATTCAAAGAGTGTAAATACTGAGTTTCCCTTTGATCCTGGCCTCCTTACTTTTCGCACATCTTATGATGACTCTCTTCAGAGTGATGAGCCAGAAAACCAAACTAATCCTGTAGCTCTTGTATATACTCCTACACTTTTTATAGTTCCAGATAGGTATAAACCTCTTATTTTACCTTCTGTTCTTCATACTTTCCCTAAAAATCATGACCTATATCTACCAAGATTTTACAGTGAATGTAACAATGTCAACGCTGAGCAACATGTGCATAATTTTGAGACTTTTCTAGACCTTTTTGAAGTTGATGAAGAAGATGTTAGTATTAGAATTTTTGCTCTTTCTTTTCAAGGCCAAGTGAAGAGTTGGTTCAAAGCCTTGCCTAATGCGAGCATCTCATATTTCCAGCAGTTCGTCAAAGTTTTCCTCAATAGGTGGGTGATCAGACATAACCTTTTCTTGATTATAGAAGAGTATAACCAGCTAAAAAAACTGCCAGGGGAGACAGTACAACAATTTTCTTCCAGATTTAACCAAGTATATTTTTCAATGCCAGCTGATATAAGACCTTCTCCTAGATCTGCTCTCTTGCACTACCCAGGTGCCTTTGATCCGGAAATGGAGTTTCAGTTGAGAGAAAGGAATCTTGCAACACTTCAAGAGATGCAGAATAGTGTAGTAAATGTAGAGGCTCATTTGCTGATCCGAAGGGAAAGGTTGAAGGAAGAAGAGATGAAAAACATGGATCCGGAGAAATCGACATCTATAGAGGTAAAGCTTGACATTTTGGTAGGTGCAGTAGAAGAGATGATGCAAAATAAAACCACAAAGAATGAGTATAATGTTCAAGCCCATGACTTGCTGATTGAAGAAGAACAGGTGGCTGGTCCCAAACATTCTGTTTCTTATCCCAGTTGTCATAGTGATTGTTTTATAGATCATTTTGAAGAAGAGAGAGCTGTTGATATGACATGTATGCTTGATGACGTGCTGTATACTGATGATTTGCCTTAGTTTGATCAGTATGATGATGATTATGTTCTCCAAACATAAGCTAACCTTGAAGACAAATCAGCAGCTAGTTTATGGAAGGAGGAAGTTCACTTTCAACAGCTCGAGTACAGTGATCAACTGATGCATATCAGCTATGACAATGATGAGGAAAGTGCAGCAAATTTTGAAGTAAGAGAAGGATCTTTGCATTTTTGTTTTGACTCATTTCAGTTCATCAGAGACAACTTCCATGCTATCAAAAATCAACTGCCAACAAGTCTGGATTTGGACCATCTTGAGGGCAATAAAAACCTTGTTCAAGATTTCTCATATTCAGATCTGCAATCCCCAAAATCCATTGATTTTCGAGTTGCAGATGAAGCCATGGAAGCTGGCACATATGATCAAATGCTACAAGGTGACTCTGTTCCATTTTGTTTTGAATCATTCCAGTTTTTGAAGGGTAAATTGCATAGTAAATCTTCAAATGAGCAGCCTGTAGAAAATCAACAATATTTCAGTCTTAATGTGGAGGATGAGACAGATAGTGAAATTCTTGAGCAAGTTGTTGATGAAAAATCTTCTTCTGAAACAACTGATGAAATCATTTTGGATACAAAACTCTCCCTAGCTCTAGATTTGCAGCCACCAAACGCAATTGAAAGTCAGATTACAGATGGAGGTGTGGAAGATGAAATTAATGATTTGATGATGCAAAAGGATTCTGTACCCTTTTGTTTCAAAGAATTTCAGTTCATAAAGCAGAATCTTCGTAATATCTCTCAAGAAAAATTTGAATAGCCAGTAGGATGTCAGACAGTTTCAATGGATACATCACATCAGTCTTCTCAATTTTTTGATGATCCTATTGCTGATGTGTTGGATGATGTTTGCAGTCAAAGTCTTTCTCCATTGAATTTATGTAAGGTTGAAACGTGTGCTGATATAGACTTGATCCGGCAGCCAATATCTTGTCATTTTTAGCAGGAGTCTCATCACAAAGCTCAGATCAAAGTTTGCACTCATGGTATGAGGATAAGAGAAGTAATCCATTGGATGAGCTAAGTCCTAGTGTGCATTTTGAGATCCTTATGTAGCATGAATTTCAAGATCATTATGCAGTGTTTTTGGAGGCGGATAGAGAATCCATAGTATTCAACGGATCTGTTCACAAGTTTTCATGGGAGTTGCCTTTTAGTAGTTCTCTCTTGTTGTTCATAAACGAGAACTTGCGGAGAATCCAAACAGCAGCTGCAATACTTACATGGTTTCATTGGTTGTTTCATTTCACTTGATCAGGTGATGAATGGAACAATTAGAGTAGGTTGTATTGAATAAGCTCTATTGAGAATATTTCCACTTTGTTGGTTGTGTTTAAGTATCGAGTCATTTTTTAGTTGAGTAAGAGTCAATTTGTGTCGTCAATTCATCAGTTTTCAGTCATGCATTTCAGTTTGAGTTTTTGATTCCATTGCCCAATGGATGAAGGCACTGTCTGCTTTCCAAAGATCTGTAGTTCTTGGCACCTCCAAGGAGCTACCATCCCCATTGGAGCCAATGTTAGAGTCGGTCTGGTTATACCTCTGTCAGAGATCAAAAACTCTTTTGTTGCATTTCATTTTAGGTGTCTCGTTCATCCAATCAGTTGCATTCCATTAGAAGCATAGATTTTCTGACGGAAGGGTCTTGTCTCTCATTTTCCCTCATGTCATGTATCTGTTGGCTTGTGTCTGATCTTTAAATTTCATCAAAATTCATCAAGGTCAATTTTAATGTCATTCATAGTCATGAATGGTCATTTTGGTCGAACAAGAGTCATTTCAGTTTTTAGGTCTAGGGTTTGGTCTTCAGAATGTCAAATAATGCCCGTAGGCCATGAGGATGTCTTCAATAAGTTTTCATTCCAAAATTTTCATCATCAATAATGCTCAAGGATGTTTCTTCTTCAAAACTCTGTTTTGAAGAAGAAATCGTCAAATTAATTGTTTGTAAATAAATATGTAATTTTTAAAGGATTTCTAGTCATGAAGAATTCAGAGGTAGCCTTGGTCCTCCTTTGCCGAAACATGCTACCATCCCTGAAAAAAGTAGCCAAGAGTTTCGTCATTCAACCAAAAATCAGTGGAAACAAAGAACAGAGTATGTATTAAAGATGAAAAGTGTCAAAGTTCAAAATATTGCAAAAATGGGTTTGTCAAAAGAAAGAATCAAACTCCTTTGTATACATGAGATATTTTCACATTCAACAATCCATTTGCACACCAAAACATTAAAGAGCCAAAGTGAAAACATGGAGGAAGAATAAATTAGTGTGAAATCCGAAAATGGGCTGAAGTCAATGTGCACGGCGCATTGGGAAAGGGCGCGGTGCACATAGGCCACGCGACGCACTGGGAAAAATCTCACTGTGGAAAATTGCACTGGCGCGACACATCCAGGAGGTGCGGCGCACCGGGTTTGTGCGCGGCGCACAGGGTCGACAGGCTAAAAAATCGTCATCATTTGCTCCAAAATCAAAATATTTCATCTTGGTCACTCCAAGAAAGTTTGTGAGCTCTTTTCCATTGATTTTAGTTTGCATTGGGTGCTATGTGGAGGAAATAATTTGAAAGTTTAATTGGGAAAATTACAAACTCTCTCATGTGATGAAAACTGTTCCATAGGGTTTGTGCTTGAAATTGAAAGTGTGGTTGTTGGTGCCAATTTGTAAACTCCATTCCCACTTGTGTTTCCTTTCATCCTTGCTGTCACACTACTATCACATTCCTTCTCCTATTTCCCTCTATCCCAAACTACTTATACCCTTTGTTCCCATGTTTCATTCTCAAACCCTACCACTTTTTATCACTTCCCTTCCTTCATATCAATTATAAATTCCTACTTCCCAAAACATTAAAGGACTGTGTCTATATCCTTGTCTTCACCTAGCTTAAGTATATCTTGTCATTTCATTTACCCCTATCTCTAAAAACTACATTTCCCATCACCATCTCCCACTCCCATATCACTTATATAACCCCCAATTCACTTTTCCCACTGTCCCATTTTCCTCACAGTTTCGTATTGCTCTTTGGCACATTTGGCATTGAAAACAAACCAAACTATTGTTTTCACCACATATCTATTAGCATATACTTGTTATACACATTTCAAAGCACCATGTCAGAGACAAATTCATCATATGAGCAAGGATATGAGTAAGACAGTGACTTTACAACTGAAACTGCATGCACCAGGAGGACAATAAGGAGGCGCAAAAGGCCTGATTCACTTCAAGTCTTGGCCGAAGCTTCTTTGGCTGAGAATAGCACTTTATGAGGGACCTTCATTCCAAATTTCAAGGGATTTAAAGAAAATTTTGTCATTTTGAATTTTTTTGGTCCCAACACAGGTTTTTTCGCCCGACGCGTCGCGCCACTTGACGCGCGCTTACATTTGGGACATCTTCTGGAGGAAAAATTGATATTTTTGGATTTGTTATGAAAATTTATGCATGCTTAAGAATGGCCTAAGGATTTCATCAAGTTATGGGTGGTTTAAAGGGTAAAAAACACTCCAAAAATGGCCTTTCTGCCACTTTTTGCACCAGCAGGAACCAGTCTTGGGAGATTGAAGTTTTGGAGGGGAAAATGAACTCCAAATTGAAGAATGCCACTTGGGTTGGATAGCAGACAGATAGGGATTTCCAACAAGCTATCATGAGCTCAATTTTGACTTCAGGAAGTGTCCAAAAAATAGGCTCCAAGTGGCACGGCGCATTGAGTTGTCTGGCGTGGCGCATAGAGGATTTTGGTCCAATTTTTACTTTTCAGCTCAGAAATTCGGCCAGTTTGACTAGTTTCACTTATTGATGTAATTATTGATCTATATTGATGTAATTTTGTGGCTATGATGTAATTTTGGCTCATATTTACTTGTTCTAGAGGATTCATTCACTAAAAAGGGAAAATTAAGTGAATGGATCAGTTTCCTAGCATATAGAGGAAAGTTGTTTGATTGCCTAGATTTCAATTCCTTGTTTAGAATTGGTCGAAAAAACTCCTAGAAGGATGAGATCGACCCCTAGAGGCATGGGAAGGGGTTAGGATGGTCTATATTATGTATTTTCTCAATCATTTTCAGAGGTGGGATAGTTGGGAATAGTTTGGCACCTCATTGTACATACACTTCTGCATTTTTTGGCAAAGGAAAGACCAGGGTTTTGCAGCACTTGTTGGGATCCTTGTGGCTTTGAGTTTTGATGATGTTTTTCTCCATATATCTGTAAGTTTCATTAATGTTATATGTATGCCATTTCCCTTCTCTTTGCTTCTGAATTAAACAAATGAGTAACTAAGGTAGAATTCATTAGTTTGTTGGTGCTCTGCCTTAAAATTTTGTTTAGTTTATATGTTTTCGTCAGTTTGAAGAGGATCCTTGCACTCTCTTGCCCTCTTCAACTCCTCAGCAGTATTTTCTATCCATTCATTGAATCCAATACATCAAATTCATTGCCTTCCCTGCCCCAACTTGAACTCTGCAAGAATTTGGCCTCATCCCCAAGCCCAAAATTGCCTTTCCCTTTTTCCAACAAAAACCCCTTAAAAAATCATTTCAAACTCCTTGATTAATATACCTAGCCTAAAATTAGCGCTCATTTAAGTAATCTCAAGCCCTATTGATACATTTTTACTGAGATTGACCCAGAGAGAGCCCTCTCCTATTCTGGTAGGGCTAGCTACCAGACTGAGCGTGGATTCGTGTTACCCTGAATCCCGCCTTCCTTCAGCCTGAGGTAGATTTAGTCAATAAAAGGACCCCAGGAGGACCTTTTCAACATCAAGGCTGAAAAGGTTGTAATGTTTTTATACTATTTCAAGGTTAGTACAAATAAGTTTGTTTTTCTCAATAAGATGTCAATTGATTGTTTATTTTATGGATTCCTTGATCACCAGAATAGATATGATTTATAAATATATGCTATGTAGGTTCTATTTGATATTTGTTTGTTTGTGATTGCAGATCTTCAAGGATAACTCTTTTGGGTGACTGAAGGACGACTACTTCAAACAAGCGTTGAATTAAGGTAGAATCGTAACACCTTTGTAGCATTTACTTATAAATTGTGATATATCTAGAGAAAGATAGATTTAATTTTATGTTTGTTGCTATAATATCTTCTGATACTAGGGAGATCGATCTTGTCTTCAAGATCGATTTATCCAGCCAACATACCTTCAAGGCCTTGGTGGAAAATCAAACCGGGAAGAAAATCAAAATTTTGAGGATCGACAATGGGACCGAGTATGACTCAAATGAGTTCAATGAAGATTGCAGAGAATTTGGCATTAAGAGGGAGACCACAACTGTGTATACTCCTGAGCAAAATGGTGTTGCTGAAATAAAGAATAGGACCATTGTGGAATTTTCCTGGACCATGTTATATGACCAAGGTCTTCTGAAGTTTTTATGGGGAGAAGTTGTGAACACTGATATGTACATTCACAATAGATTCCCACATTCCTCTCTAGATTCCAAAACTTCCAAAGAAGTATTCTCTGGTAAGAAACCTAATGTTTCTCATTTTATAGTTTTTGGTAGTCTTGTTTATTTTCATGTATCGAAAGAAAAGAGAAGAAATATGGATGTTTCTTGAAAGAAGGTAATGTTTGTGGGCTATAGTGAAAATTCAAAGGCATATAGAATATATGTGCCTGGTCAAAGAGAAGTAGAGATATGCCATGATTTCACCTTCGATGAAGATGTTTCCCTCTCGAAAGTAAGAAATCTTCCTAGCTGAAAGAAATACAAAGAAGAATAAGAAGTTGGAAGGCAAGAAGAATTTAAGGATGAACCAATGCACGATGCTGAAGGACCAATGGATCCTATTGATCCACCTCCTTCCAATAAGAAGAGACCCTCATGGCTTAGGGACACTCTCGAAGATGCCGAGAGACATATTGCCCCAAGGGGGAAATTCTGTGAAAGTAAGAAGATGGATAGATACCAAGGGTATCTAGCAGCCATGAGTACAATTGTACAATCTGAGCCTGGAACATTTGAAGAATTCGTAAAGCATCAAGTTTGGAAGGATGCTATGCATGAAGAATATGAGTGCATTATGAATAATGATGTGTGGGAAGTGGTCTTGAGACCAGAGGGAAAATAATTTGTCACCTCGAAATGGATCTTCATGATTAAGCATGGAGCCGATGGAAGTGCTGAAAAGTACAAGGCAAGATTTGTTTCCTGAGGCTTCTCTAAAGAATAAGGCATATATTATGATGATATATTTTCACCTGTCGCCCACTATACCACTATCTGATCTATAATTTCCCTTGTTGCAATGCAAGGATGAAGTCTCCATGAGATGGATGTGAATATTTCCTTCTGTGTGGTTCAATAAAGGAAGAGGTTTATGTGGAGCAACATCTGGGGTTCAAATTCCAAGATAGAGACACCTATGTATGCAAGTTGAAGCAAGCCCCCAGGACTTTTTATGAGAGGGTAGATAGCTACTTGATGAAGTTGGGCTTCACTCAAAGTAATTTTGATCCAAACCATTATTTTAAGGTTGATAAATAAATGCCTCTCATTCTGGTTCTCTATGTGGACGATCTCTTCCTAACAGGTGCTAACCCTATCATTCATTAATGTAAGAGGGAGCTATCTTCCAAGTTCAAGATGAAATACCTAGGACTAATGCACTATTTCATAGGCTTGAAGGTCTAGCAAAGGCCAGGTGAGATTTCCCTTTCTAAAGGAAAATATATCGTGAAGCTACTTGAGAGATTTGGTATGGTGGACTATAAGTCTATGTTGACATTGATGGAACTCAACTTCAAGAATTTGTGTGGAATAACTGCTGGGCCCGAGTTGGGAAATCCCACCGAGTATCGACAACTTGCGGGGGCCCTGATGTTCTTAGTGAACTCCCATCCAAACGTATGTTTTGCACTAAAAAAATTGAGTCAACATATGGTTAAGCCTCATCACATTCACTGGATTGGTGCCAAGAATCTATTGAGATATATTCGGGTCACAATCAACGATGGGTTGAGATACACTGCCAAGAGTTTGAGACTCCATGGATATATTGATGTCAATTGGGTTGGCAGTGTGGTGGATCACAAGAGCACATATGGATGTTGCTTCACCTTTGGTTTTGCTTCGATATATTGGATGAGCAGGAATCAGAATTCAGTGGCTTTGAGCGCCGTTGAGCCTGAATACATTGCAGCAAGTATGGCTTGTTGTGGAGCTGTTTGGTTGATAAATCTCTTCAATTAGTTGTTTGGGCATTGGGTAGATACCACTGTTGTCCTTTGTGATAAACATGGTGGATTCGTATTTGTGAGAATCCTGTGTTCCACAATCAATCCAAGCACATTGATATTAATTACCACTTCACTCGAGATATGGTACAACGAGGCACCGTAAGGCTCAATCACATTGGGACTAATGGGAAAATCATGGATGTTATTAGGAGCCCCTTGGGGAAGGTAAAATTATTAACCTTTTGTGATAATCTTGGAATCATGGACAAACCCTATTCTAAAGTTCCTTTCTGAGTTGGACTATGAGCTCTGGGAGCTCCAGAGGGCTTGGGGATGGCTTCTTGGAGCTATAAGCACACACGGGGCTAGGCTTATCGAACCTTGTTTTGCTTCTACACCTCAGTTATGATATTGATTTGGTTCACCTCTCTTTTATCTATGGTCCACACACATCCTACCCATGTAGTTTCAGACTCATGGGAAGTACCTCTCATTTGGCCAATGAGGTGGGAAATGTGGAGAGAGACCAATAGCAAGACCGATGGATGCATCGAATATTTTCGTACTCTCTATTTCTAGGATGGCACATGTCCAACACCTTGATTTGGGATCAATTCTGATGAGGTTATTACCTCTAAACTAACTTTGGGTTAGTAAACTAACTTTGGGTTAATATGAGACTCTTTTGAGTTCGAGAGAGGTTTTAACCTCTAAGCTGACCTCGGGTCAACATAGCATGATGTCTTTGTGACTCACCATTTTTGTTCTATTTGTGAAGAAGAGATGGCAAAGAAAGTTATGACATGATGATGCAGGAGTGCAGGATGATATATGATAGTACACAATGGTAACGATCACTGGATGGAACATGTGGACAGATGGAGTTCTCCCTAGTTGAGAGGGAGTGTTAATTTTTGGCAACTAGGTCCAAACAACATGTTGCACTGCTCATATGATGATGATTATATTTTTTTTGGATTCCAATTTCGGAGAGGTGCAATATTGATCTAAAGATCATCTTGTTTGGATGAGAAGAACATGTGTTTTTATTTTATTTTCTACACATGTGCATGGTCAGCTAGATTTGTAATGTAGGCTTGCAAGCCCAATAGATGTTTCACACACTGTCACTGATGGATATAAATTAGAGATACTTGAAGATCATTTTATTATAAAATCATCACACATTTTCTCTTGTGATCTGATTGGTTCAACCAGCGTTTGGAGGCCTCTATGTCTCACACGTGTAGATCTGATGTTGAATAAGTGCGGAATGTTCTAGGTCTCTTTTGTTGGTGCATTGGCGAGTGTTGACTGTAGGTAAAATATTTGAATTTTTACCTCCAACTTGTGTAGAAAATATGATCTCTTGAGGCCGCATTAGAGGGAACAAAGATCGAGGAAGAGGGAGACCTTTGACCACAACCCTAAACCGCAACGTTGACCATCGTTGAATTTTTGTGTTGACTTTTTTTGTTGACCAACATTGACTTTTTGGGGCTATGTTTGAAGGGTGTGTGTGACTCTTGGAGGATTGGCTGATTTGATGTTGAGGAAGACTTTGGTGGCTGGTGCATCTTGTTGACTGACATAACGAACATTACTCTCTATCTTTGCTAGATAAGAAGAATTGTAAATTGTGATTTATATTATTGGCTTGTCTTATGTTGATCTATTATTATGTTCTATCAGAATTTTACTTTCAAATATTAAAGTAACACTACATTAAGCATAGAACATACTATGGTTGTCTAAATTTAATAGTAAATCAACAATATATAATACTAATATGTGTTTATCATGCCAAGAGTGGCATCGAGTGTAAGGATCGAGCCTTCTTGAGGAAGAATAAAGGATCAAGGTGTGAGAGTATTAAGTAATATACATTTGGAAATAGGATCATAATATTCCTCCAATTGGAAAAAAAAACTTTGGGAAAATGAAGGTTTTTTTAGGTGGTTTTTTAAAGTGTGAGAAAAAGTAAAATCTTTCCTTCCACCTACGGAAGATATGGCAAGCCTATTGCAAGAGCATGTGGGCCAATGGTTATAGGAGTAAGTGCATGTGATGTTAGTAGTGTTAGAAAATCCATTGATGGTTATAAATAATGATAGTTTCATTTTCTTAACAAGGATATATGCTAATAAGAAGTTGTCACTAATAACATGATTAACTATAAAGGTAGTGTTGAAATTAGTACAAATCGACATCCAATCAATTAGAAATTTTCTTCTGAACGAATAAATTTATTTTGATATTTATTGGTATTAGATAAATGTCTAAATTATCACATTATTTCATGTGTATAATGTGTGTCAATGTTTCGAACCAAAAAGGGGTGTTATTTATATAGAATGGATTAGTGGTAGGTTTTCTGAGGAATTATGGTTTAAGGGGGTGCCTCATACCAATCCTTAGAAGTTGTACCCCAAGGAAACTCTAGGATTATGGGAGGGATATCATTGGTTCATGGAAGGAATAATATAGAACATAATATAAGAAATTTATGGAATCCATGTCTCAATAATATATATTAGTGTCATATCAGATTAAATTTCATGAAATTATGCAACATAATAATATTAGAAATTTCATTTTCCAATTATCTCAAAAAATTTGGGATTTGAGCTACATCACATCAAAATTATGTATCTATTATTATATATTGCTCTCCAAATTTTTCTTTGGATCCATATGGCGTTTCTCTTGAGGAATATCATATCACAACATGAAAATCCTCAAATGTTTTACATGGTGGGGCACATATGATCTAAACAAGAAATGCGATTACGTGAACATGGAAGGGTTTATGTCTAAATATATAAATGGATCCAAAGTGAGTGATTGGTATGATTAGTCTCTCATATATACTCATTATTACCATTATAAAAATAAATTTTTTAGTGAATTTATAGTTAAAGGCCTAGATAAATATAATAACTATCCCTAGTGCCCCAATAATAGTATTTTTCAATGGTAGCAAGGAATATGAGGGAGGTGGATTCTTGAAGAAAGAAGAAAAGGTGTTTGAATTTGTAGAATAATAAAATGGAGCTAGTTTTGTGAGAGGATGGAGATTGATCGAGTTTTTTTATATCAATAATGGATCCAATTAGGGAAATTAATGTCAATAAAATTGTAGAAAAATATCTACTTCTATGGATTTTCAAGGTTGAATGAAAACAACTAGGTCATGCACCGACTTTCCATACTATAGAAAAGGGGTGGATAGATTTTATCCTCAAATCCATAAGAGATAATAATGGAATTGGAAAATCATGGTGGTTCGAAGACATATTTGTGCTCTCATTATGAGAATGCAATCATTTTATTTATTAGATGAAAGAGATAATTCATTTTATTAAGATCTTTGTGCAAGTCCTATATTTACCTTTAGACTATTGGAAGATTACATAGGGATATGCGTTGAAAAATAAGAAACAAAATTTGATGATAGATGATAAGAATATTGATTGATACAGGACAAGTGGTGTTGAAAGACATCAATTAAACATCAACAATCACTGTTAAACCCATAGATGTAACATATGGAAAAATATTTCAGTTTTTTTTCATGATATTTGATCACCAATTATCTCGTATATTTTACTTGATAATATACTAAATTTATATGACATCCTATTTATTGGGCCAAAGATAATAACCCATGTTGGTGACAATTGGTTATACTATTCCACAAAATCTATTGAAACAGTTATGTGATCATATCCTTCTGGTGTTCCTTCCAACTTGATTAAGGCCACTTTAGTTAGTTATTTAGACAATTTTTTTCTTTAAATAAAATTTGATTTTACCTGTTCCCTAATATCATCATATTCTAACATCATTTATTCAAAAAAATTGGAATATAAAATATTTCATTATATCAACACCCCACTTGAGGAGAGCTTCTTAATAAAGGAGTTCAAGCATTGAAATATTTTAAAAAAAATGTCCTAATTCATTACCTTAGAAAATATTTATGCAATCTAATGTAATCATTTATATTGCAGCAAAGAAGATATATCACATTATCTTCTACTAATTTCCTTACCTATTGAACTTGAAGCTCCACATACTTCATATTGTTTTGTTTTATGAGATTATTAGTTTCCTAAATCACACTCTTACTATCAAGGATATTTTAATTGATTTTATGCAGAGAAAGACAATATTTTCTATCAAATTTTGGATCCACACAAAATTTTCCCAAAACTCATTGCAACCCTGTATTTTTCCTACATGGTAGATGATGCAAAAATTATTTGTTTTACATGGCCACATGATTTATCCCAACCCTTCCTTAAACACATAACTAGAGGTTGAATCATAATTATGCATCTCACCATACCAGTCTAAGTTAATATACTTAATCATTTGTAAAAAAATATTAATATAATATTTAACGCATAAGTGAGATTGTACCTCCATATAATGAACAATCCTATTAACTTATTTCAAATTGATTTGCCTAGAATATTTCATAAATCTAGATATAATACTAATAGAAACTGAAATTTTAAGTTGATTATGAATAAAATAAGTTAAGCTCCTATTAAGTTTCTAATAAACCATCAACCACTTTTAGAAATTCACACTTTTTAGTTAGTTTAACTCTTAACTAAATTGATGTTTATAGTCCGTACTCAATATTTAAAAAAATAAATTCTATATTTAGATTGATAAATGAAGATTCCATCATCCATTTGTACAACTTGGAAACCTAAAAATAATTACAATAGGCATAGGTTGGTCATTTCAAATGTATATATGAGTTTCTATATTATATTAAAGATAAAATCTTAAAAACTACTAGTGATAATCAAATCATTCACAACAAGTGCAATACTTAAAGTTTTATCATTCTCATTCTTTACATTTATATTCAAGTCATCTTAAAATTTATGAAACCACTAAAAACAAGGAAATAATTAATGTTTTCATACCTATAGAAGGTTTTGATTGTATAATACATATCTTCAACCTAGAAACTAGTGTTCCATCTTTCGAAAAGATGGGGGGTTTCTCTATATAGATGATTCCATTTTTATGTCCACCTAATACAGTTATAATAAAAAAACTAACTATAGGTGATAGTACATACATACATAATTCATCTTTTTCACTAGGGGAAAGGCCTTTGTGTTGTTGATCCGTTACTTTTAGATAAAATATTCTACCACAAATCAAGCCTTATGTATCTTGAAAATTTTGTATGGTGAACAATTGGTCTTATAGAACCACATACATTTTAAAAGGTTTTAATTATTAGAATGGGAGACTAGATACCATGTATCCTTCTTAACCAATAATTTATATTTTTTAGTCATAGTGGTTTCCCATTTTTGTCAGTTATGTGCACATTTATATGACTAAAAATCACATGCCTCTAGCATATGCATCATGAATGCAAGATCATATCATTCTTTCTGAATCTAATTTATTCTCAAATCAATCAAATTACGAACCTATACTGTAGAAAATTAAATGGTATTTTTTACCTATTTAGGATAAAAAATTTAATAAGTATCATTGCAAACAGTTTACGGTTCCTTCCTTAATCGATATTCTAGGAAACCAAGTTTTTATTTTAGCTTGATTCTTTATGATTTTTTATTTTCTTTCCCTTGGTAATGTTATGTTCACAACATTGGACCCGGAAAAATTCAGGGGATCACCCTGATATGAAGTCCCAACTTGACCTCACACCGTTTAGAGTAGGATTACCAGTAGTGGGGTGTTAATAATTTTCCATGGTTTGTAAAACGCATAGAGTGGTGCATGGTGTCTTTGGTGAGAAAAAGTGTGTGACCCTATGGAAGGTAAAGTGTGATGTATGATGTTTCCAACACACGAAGGAAAAATGAAGTGCATCTCTTAGAAGCCTGTAATAGTACGTAGCTTAGAAGGAGCACATGACCAAAATGACATCATGCAAACTAACAAGAGGAAAAGTCTAAAAGTTAAGGTGACAGGTTAATACATAAACACACATTCAACAAGATACATACAAATGCAAATGAATTAGTTCATAAGAATATTGTTAGGATATTTTGACACATAGAAAATAGTTAAGTATAACTTGGTATAGCATAGGTTTAGGTAATGTGTGTTCCTTTACTATGTACATTTCTAGCTTGTAATATGACGGTCACGATATGTAGTGATCTGAGGGTTCATTCTCTCCTCACTATTACGAACACTTGATATGTGGCTTAACACCCGATTGATCAATGATATCTATTTAAAGAGCATGGAAGGTCATTTTTATGGTGACCGTTTATGAGAGAATCTTATGTAATTTTTCTCTCTTTATATTAATAAATTTCGTGAAATGGACGCATTCGCTCAGGCCATGGATTGTTTCCCTCTTTGAGGGTTTTAACCATGTCAAATACTGGTGCAATGATATTTGATCTGTTTGTGAGCAGTGACCTTTGGTGTTTGATCTAAGGAACTTACCCTGTGAATTTGCACATGGTATCAGAGTTGTTTTGAGGGTTGCATCCGTTGTTGATCCAAATCCGAAGCGAGTTTGAATGAATGCAACTGTTGTTTTCCAAATCTACTATTTCTAACCACTTTTATGCTGAAAGGACTACGATGTTGTGTCTGCAGCCTCTATTATAGTGAGGAACCCGTTTCATTTCATGCGAAAACGTTTCCGGCTGCCCAAGTTATGTCATTTTATATCTGGAGGTATAAAGTAATTTTTTTGCAATTATATTTATTTATACCTCTTTTTATTTCGGTTTACAGTATTTTTTTAATTACCAGATCTATACCCTCTTCTATGTGTATGCTCTTTTCTTTGTACTATGTGTGATTTGGAAAACCGAAAACAAGAAGACAAGATTTTTCTGCTACGTATACTCTTTCCCCATGACTTTGTGCAATCTACGGAAATGAGAAATAACAAGAAAATTATATAGTTGTCAGATGAACTAACTATAAATATACAATTATTCCACAAGGATTGTATATTTTTTTTGCGTAGTTGCTTTTTGCAGGAAAATGGCATCGCAAATCAGGAAAAAAAATACAAAAAAAAACTTTTTCCTTTCAAAAAATTACAAAATATTTTTAGTAGCTCACTTGGTGTAAATTTAATTTATGAGAATAGAGGTCTTTGGTTCAAGTCTCTTTATCAAACTTATTTTTCTAATTTTTTTTGTCAAGTTACTTTTTCTTAAAAAACTTTTTGGCAAGTTACCTTTTTTTAGAAAGGGTTTTATTTAAAAAGCACATGTAACTTATGTTTTAAAGTTAATTTATGTAATAGTGCTTCTCACCGATTATAAAAAGTGAGTCACATAAGGTAGTTTAAAAATAAATGAGCCAATTATATTAAGTTTGGAAAAGGGGGGGAATTTTTTTTAAAACAAAGTACAACTTCATCATCAACTTTCAACCTATCACGTAACTACTCGATATCTACTACAAATTTTTTTCAAAAAAGCATAACTTATTCATCCGGAATTAATTTTCATAACCATTTTTTTTAACTGGCCTAATTCTTTGAAATATTTCCATTAGAGCAGCTAGTTCCAACCTTTAGAGTTTCATTTAAAAAAAATGGAAAGTGAATGCGCAGTTATTTTTAACAGCACCAATTATTTCCAATGGCTATCCTACATAGTAGACTTACTTAGAAATAATGGGCTTTATAGAATAGCCTTAGGACAAGAATCTAAACCTACCTATGCAGATAAAAAGGCTAAATGGGAAAATAAACAAGATCAAACACAAGGGTTGATAGGAATTTCCATTGCTCAATATCTTACATTTCATATCCAAGAAATTGACTCCCCTGCTAAAAACTATGAAAAAACTAAATACTTTTTTTGGCATTCAAAATGAAATTAGAGCCCACCATCTTGAAAATCGGTTGTTTTCTTTGGACCCCAATAATTTCTCCCCTTTTGAAGATTTTTTGTCCAAATTCAAGACCCTTAGACTTATTTTAGAAGGTTGTAAGGACAAAAAGGAATATGGTAGTCTTATCTATTCCATTCTTTCTAAGTTAGGCCTTGCATACTTTATGTTTGCTGCGACCTTCCATTCCACTAGAGAAGCCCCCTTTTCTCAAGGAATAGCCTACAAGTCCCCCTCTTTTGATGCCTTTTGCAATTCTTTGATAAGAGAACAAGGAAGATTCTTACACCTTGGTTTTATTAATACTCTAAACTCTTCTAAGAAAGCCTTAGCAGCCCATCAACAACCATATCCAAAGAATCCTAAGAAGCAGCATCCTGAAAAGAATAGTCCTAAACTAAACAAGGGTATTAAGCAATATCAGCTAGAAAATGAAAAAGAAGCCTTATAAACTGATAAGGAAAATAAAAAAAAAGGGAAGAAGACAAATAGACATTGCAAATTTTATAATCGTGATGGCCACGTAGAGTCAAAATGTTTTAAGAAGATGGAAGCCTTGGAAGCAATAATGAATTAGAACAACATCTTTTTGGAGAACTTTCAACTTCATCTTTGGGAATGAAAATTTCTGCTTGTGGTTGTCAAGCATCAAGATCTGGTTATGCATTGAATGTATCTTCTTCTTCTCATTCTCATGAGTGGCTAATTGATTCTACAGTCTCTTATCACATGGCAAAAAATAAAGCCATGTTTTCTTCTTTAAATGATTGTAACATGTTATGAAACCAGCTCCAAAAATAGAAGAAAAGAGATATCAACGCCTTAGAAATAAGCCACTTCTCCTTCTATATATAGGAGTCCATGGGATCACAATATAATCCTAGTTGACCTAACAATAATAATGCAAGGACACAATAATAACAATATTTGGGGTTACAGGGGTACAACAATAACAATAAGGGGGTTACACTAGAAATAATAAGGGACTATAGTAGTAATATAGGGACCTAACATAACACCAAAAACATTTATGTTGGTGATGATAGATCTCTTAGTGTTGTAGGGTCTGGAACAATTAATCTAGATAATGGTCAATTTAATGATGTATTATTTGTTCCTACATTGTCCTGCAACCTTCTATATGTTTATCAGACAACTCATTCAGGTGAAGGGAAAAAAATAGAATTCTCACCTCCTGATGTTTTAATTAAGGACATAAGAGATCCTAGACATATTTTAGCTACTGCATTGCTAATTATTCCACAAGGTTGTATAATTTTGATAAATTTGGGTCATAATGTCTTCCATCCATTTTTGTTGCTCATAATGATGAAGTGAACAAACTTTGGCATGAGAGATTTGGTCACTTAAACTATCGCTCTCTTCAAACTCTATCTCAAGAAAATATGGTGACAGGTCTTCCCATGGTATCTTTCCTAGATGGTGTTTGTTCTGGTTGTGTGCTCTAAAAACATCATCAGGATAGTTTTCACAAACGTGCCTCTTGGCACGCTTCAACCCCTTTGCAGCTTGTGCATAGTGATTTATGTGGTCCACCTTGAGTTGTTTCTTTCTCTTGATACACTTACTTCTTAAATTTCATTGATGATTTTTCCAGACATACTTGGGTATCTTTCCTAAAACTCAAGAGTGAATTTTTTAACATGTTCTTGGTCTTTAAGGCCTTTGTTGAGAAAAAATATGGACATCACATTCTTAAGTTAAGATCTAACAATGGAGGAGAAAATGTTAACAAAAAATTTATGAACTTTTTCACTGAGCATGGCATTCAATTGCAACATATTGTTCCATATACTCCACAAAAAAATCGTGTAGGTGAAAGGAAGAATCACACTCTAAAATAAATGTCTAATTGTATGTTTCAATCTAAAGGACTTAGTCTTAATTTTTGGGCAGAAGCAATTAATTATGAAAATTACATAGTAAATCGCATTCCTACCTAGATTTTAAGGAATATCACTCTAGAAGAAGACTGGAGCTCAATCAAACTAGATGTAACTCACTTTTATGTTTTTGGAAGTGAAGTTTGGGCCCATATTCCCAATGAGAAACATAAAGCCTTAGAACCTAAGAGTGAAAATTACATTTTTGTTGGATATTTTGAAGATGTAAAAGGATATAGACTTCTTCAACCCAAATCCAAAAATGTAATCATTAGAAGAGATGTAAAATTTGACGAAAATATATCGGACTATGAGCCTAGTTTGGTAGGTGTGTAACCTTTGGCCTGTGAGCTTGATTCGACTAATGTGCCACCTATCTTTATCTCTTCTACTTCTGACAATATTCCTTCTACTTCGGATGATGACAACGAGGATGAAAATCCTCATCCACCTCCTCAGGATCTTTGTTCAGATCCACAGCTACCAAAATGGGTCTGCTCTACTTGGGATGCAACATGTTCTCTTGCAGGTGACCCTGCAAATCAACGTAGTACACATTCTTGGTTTGGAAAAGCCTCTTCCATATTGGCTCAAGATCAAAAAAATATTGATCTAGACACCTTTGAAGAAGCTTTAGGTCATCCATATTGGGATGTAGCTATGAATGAAGAATATCATTCCTTATTGGAAAACAATACTTGGGATTTTGTTCCTCTTCTAAAGGGAAGAAAACTTATTAGATGCACATGGGTTTATGGAATAAAGTTTGGACTAGATGGAAGAGTTGATAAACATAAAGCTGGTCTTGTTGCTAAAGGTTTTTCACAAGTTGAAGGAATTGAATATATTGAAACTTTCTCCCCTATTGCCAAAATGAATTCTATCTGTCTTTTTCTTTCCCTTGATGCCTCCTTTAAATGGGACGTCCATCAGAATGATGTTAAATCCACCTTCTTACATGGGGAATTGCATGAATAAATCTACATGGAACAAACCCCTAGGTTTTTCCAAAACAACTTTGTCCTTGTTTTTCGCGTTAGGAAATCTCTCTATGGTCTCAAACAAGCCCCTCGGGCTTAGTATGCCAAAATGGATAGCTTTCTCTTAGATAATGGATTTTCTAGATGCCATTCTGACAACAATGTCTACATCAAGAAAGTGGCTAAGTCATTAATCATCCTTGTTCTTTATTTTGATGATCTTATCCTTACTGGTAGTGATCCCAACTAGATAAACCATGTGAATTATAGCCTCAAAAAGAAGTTTTAAATGATATAATTAGGACATTTGCATTATTTCCTTGGTCTTAAAGTCTTGCAATCCAAATAAGTTATTACCCTTTCTCAGTCCAAGTATGCATGTGATACTCTACACCACTTTCACCTGGAATAATGTAAGCCATCCCCTTCTCACTTCAGTCTGGAGTCAATATTTCAGTCACTTGTACTTCCCTTGAAGTTGATTCTACCTTATACCATCAAGCTATTGGAAAAATTCTGTATCTAACATACACCCCTCCTGACCTTTCCTTTTCCATTGGTATTGTTGCTCGGTTTATGCACAAACCTCATGAAATTCACTGGAAAGAAACTAAAAGAATACTTGGATATATTTGAGGCATAGTTTAGTTTGGGATTCATTATGGTGTAGGAGCATCTTGATTGCTGATTGGTTTCACTGATTCTGATTGGGCTGGTGACCCTGATGATCCAAAGTCTATTGAAGGTTATATATTCATTCTTGGTTTAGGACCCATTACATGTTATTGTAAGAAAAAAAGTGCCATCTCTCTTTCTTTGGTAGAAGAAGAGTATCGTGGTGATTATGAAGCCAACAAGGAAGCATTGTGGCTTTGTTAGATCCTGTCTGAATTTGGTCTTCATCAGCAACATCCAACTACACTTTGGTGTGATAATCAGAGTGCCATTCAGTTATGCAAAGATACAGTTCAACCTCAATGCATGAAACACATTGAGCTACAAATACACTTCATCATAAATCTCATTCATGATTCTATTCTTGAAGTGCACTATTGTTCAACTAATGATCAAGTTGCTGATTTCTTTATAAAGGCTCTCACAGAAGCGAAGTTTACCAAACTTCGATCTATGCTTGGAGTTCAGGAAAGTTATCATTAAGGGGGTATAGCCTCTAATGATTCCTTCCTTATCCTATTGTGTCATCTTTGTAAATCCTTGAATCCTATCCCAAGTTGTTCCTTAAGGAGTGATGTTAGGATATTTCGACACATAGGAAAGAGTTAAGTATAACTTGGTCTAGCGTAGAGTTAGGTAAAGTGTGTTTCTTTACTATGTAAATTTGTAACCTATAATCCGACGGTCACTGTACATAGTGATTGGACGGTTCATTCTCTCCTCAGTATTACTGACACTTGATTTGTTGCTTAACACTCGATTAGTCCATGATATCTATTTAAAGAGCATGGAGAGTCATTTTTCTGGTGACTGTTTATGAGAGAAGCTTATGTAATTTTTCTTTCTTTATATTAATAAATTTCCTGAAGTAACCAAATTGGCTCAGGTCATGGACCATTTCCATCTTTCATAGTTTTAACCACGTCAAATACTAGTGTACTAATCAATGATTTGTTTGAGAATGGTGACGTTAAAGAGTAGTCCTACTATATCCAAAACATATGCATGAAAGTGTGTTGGCTCTAAGATTTATTAAAAGTGATAGTTCCAATCATGCATACTGTTGGTTTGAAGGGTCTTGACCCAGGTTTAGAGTTTTTGTTGGCTTGAGGGGTCCTGACCCAGGTTCAAAGGTTATCACACAACAAATACTCTCCAACTACTGGCCCTTTCATGAGTGACCTGCTTGCACAGATGAAAGTCTCACCGAAAGCAGTGTGGGGGGATGTTGGAACCAGGTTTCCACTAAGGAATAAAATAATGAAGTGGCCCTAAAAAATTTATTGCAGACCTATATCGATCATAAAAAACATTACTAATCAAATGCAGATAGAATCGAAAATCGCTTTAGTGCAGATATGATATGACAGAACCAGATCCAGATCTAAACAAGGCATAATCACTTAAGAATATTCATTCATGTATTCTATCATCAATGTAACTTCATGCATAAATAATAAAGGTAATTGCACAAAGAAAAATAATCAATACAAAATCAATGCAATCTAAAGACAGAAGTAGTAGATAGATAACTTAGATCAAGACACAATGTTTTGCCAAAATCTGTCCTAATATTAGCTTCAGGTAAATTCAATACATCAGACTTTACCCTTACACATTACACTTCCACACAACCATGACTAGGTCTCCGTGCACACAGCCAGTAGGAGCCTTTATACCCAACCCATAAAACCCTTACAAAAGTATTAGAGACACACAAATGTTCAGATCATCACAATATTCTAACTTGAACTTAAGTTACTTTCTTAGACTCAATTAATCTATTGATATCATTCTTGCAAAAATAATATGCTCTCAAACCATGGTTTGAGGCTCAGATTTTTACCCTTAAACCCTTTTATATGAAAATAGGGACTTGAACCCACCCCAAAGCCCCTTGACTCATTAACGTAGCACGCATATACAAAAATTGTACAAAAAGATACTAAAAAGTGTACCTCAGGGGAGCCCACTCCAACAAGCCCCCCAAAAAAACATGTGAATCGTCTCGAGTTACTGAGGTGTCTGCTCCTTAAGCTTGGCTTGGAGCGTGTTGATAGAATATTTCATAGGGAGCACCATTTCCAAACTTTTCATCATAGCTCCTTGTGCTTTCAGAACTAACTTCTCCTTGGTGGGCCCTTCAGTGGCCATATCTAAACTACATTGCATCTGCTAAATCGCCTTTAATGTAGTTCCCAGAGTCTTTGAAAGATGGAGAGCCTCCTCATCCCATGGTTGCATACGTGCCTCCATCAACTATTCCTTACGGCACAGGTCTTCAATCTCTGTCTGGATTATCCGGCACTCCTATAGATGGGCAAGGCACTGTGGAAGAACAAGGGTCGGTGCCACTTTCTAGATCTTGGAAAATTGTTGTTCTTTTTGGTGCAGCTCGTTGCGTAGCTACTATACTAGAGGATCATTCTACATGGATTTCCATATGCCCATAGCCTCATCCAACATGTTGTCACATTGGGTAAATACAAAAATAATATATGTGGCTTGTTTCACTTCTGCTGCCCTTTTTTCGCTGACTTCAGGGGGAGTCTCAGGCTGCAACTTCATTTTCAAATCTGTGAGTTGATGTTAAAACTCTGTATGGACGGTCTGCACTTCAGCATGCGATGATTTCAAGTTGGAAACCAGTCCTTCCAATTTTTATTTTGGAGCCATTGTGGCCAAGGCTGCTGGAACATCACTGCAGACTTGGGTAATTTTGGCTTCAAGCGCAGCGCGTTAGGCTTCGGCTGCACAACATGCTACTTCTGCGGCTTGTTGTTTTTTTTGTGCATATTTGACCTACTTCTTGTATTCTACAATAGATGTGTGAGAAACAGCCTCACAAAAATTAATTTCATTGGCGATCATGTTGTGCATAAAGTGCAGCTTTCCTGGAGATAAAATAGACAAGTTAATTTTAATATCACCTGCACTGCAAATTTGAGCACACCAGCTAGCACCCACATGGATGGCTGGCGTGGGAATTTGCACAAGAAGAGCATCCCCGGTTGCTGGTGATGCTATATCTAATGGATGTACGCTGGTGACTTGCATGCTAGTTTGGCTCACCTGAGCAATGATCACTTGTATCAGGCTCGCATTCATTTTGAGTTCTTGGATCTCCACCTGAATAAATTCCAACGCAGTCTCAGACTACACCTCCATATCTGTCTAGAAATCCTCGGTCACTGACATGACTGTGTTAGCAATCTCATTCAAATCTTCCTCCATCAGTGTAAATACCTCTTTTTCAACATCTTTAGATCCCTTCCTTTTCTTTATTGATCCACTAATGGCCTGAGAGTTGTGCTTTGTTCCCTTATATTTTTTCGCTCCTACCTCCTCCACTGTATCTTTTGGTGCAGAACCATTCTTCTCCGGCTCTGTCTCTTTCTCCAGGTCAATATTCTCGCCAGTGGTGGTTGACGTGGATTATTTATCTATAGGCTTCTCAAAAACTTTCTTTGTGGTTTTCTCTAGTTGAGTACCAGTGCACGGCTTCGTCGACATTTTTGTTATAGAAGTGGATGCACCAGGCTCCAACCATGCTGGTGGCCATTCTCCAGTGACTCAGATCAAATAATCTTCTGTGACCAAGTAGGGTAACTCGTACCAAACTCCTTCCATGAAACCTTTTGAGAGGATGTGAATATTTTGGAACGTGGCCTTGAATTTAGCTATCATCTTGTATTTCTCATAGAGTGTTGGAGAAAACTTCGGCTTAGACTACAAAACCTGATATAGAGAGGCATCATAAAGTACCCAAAAAACCTTATACTCCTTAGCGTGCGGGGGGGTCTGAGGAATTCCACAGTGTTGCGTACCATGCGGCTGCACACATTTGTGGCTCGATCTCCAGAAATTTGGTTTCCTATGGGGTCTTCCATCCAATCAATGCAATCAATAGTAGTAGCCAAGCATAGTGAAATTACTTTCCTTCTTCTAGTGATTCATGCACATTTTCTAGAAACTCCTTGCAGAATTAATGAGACGAGTTGTAAATGACCCCTTTCTCACACCGTCTTGCGAGAGCAATCGTGTGTGCAAGCACTTCTTTCAGTCTACACTTGCGCATCATCTTGTAGGCCAAGATGAGCATGTCGAACTGAATAGCCAGGTCATTTATCTCGCTAACTACAAATCATCTGCTTTTCCAATAGACTTGATACTTTTTTTTTATCTGATCTGTGACATATTTCTCTTTTCCTTTTCCTCCAAAATCCGCATTTTGATCTGTGCCTTTAGCAAGTAAACTATTTATCCTATGGATTAATGCAACATCTATCGGAATGCACTCCCCCATCCATAGTGCATCATCATGCACTAGCGCAAGAAATTTCTAGACACATATTTTGTTTATTGGGTTGTGCCCAAAGTGAGGGATATGTAATAAATTCAGCATGCCTACCTTGTGCAGACCCAACACCCATCTCTTTGCCTCTAAGCACATTATTCCCCCTTCATACTAGACTTTGTTAAGGTAAAAATCTGGTGCAAGTTCAAGGAATTTGTCTATGTCAGCAATGTCCCAATCCTCCATTTTGAGTTACGGTACTTTGGAAAACATATCCCCTTCCATCAGGATGTTTTATGGGATCAACGTCATTTGGATCCTCGCAAGCACTTTGTCAAGATCTTTGGGAATTCTGACTGTCAGTTTGCGCGGTGAGACATAGGTCGGAAACCACGAGAATGGGGCCACTTCGACCACATCCTTTTCTTCCTCCATAATTTTTTCTGGGAGCTCTATCATGGGCCTTTTAAAATGCTCAACCGCAATGGAGCGTGGCTTCGGAGTCTTCTCCCTTGGGTATTTTCTTGTACCAAATGATTACCCCTTCTTAGAATTATATGGTGCATGAATTTCAACAACAATAACCTCGGGCACAACAGGGTCATCTCTAGGATGTGTGGCCATCATACTGCCTAGAATTATGTAACCCAACTTTGCATGGTGCAGCTCTTCTTAAAATCCTAGATCCAAAATAGACATAGACACAGAATATGCAGTGGAAATCAGAGAGCTCAAAGAAAATAATTCACTCAGAAATAAAAGGGAACTATTGCGACCCCATAGGTCATATTTATGCTTGGGGCATGTCTTCAACGATTCCTTTTGCATTAATGTGTCCCCATAAATGATGAAAAGGTCCCAAATCAGGAAAAATGTACTCATTAAATGCAACCTATATGCTCCCATAAATGGCAATAAAGTTGTCCTTTCCAGATTTACAGTTGCAACAGGTATTTTTTGTCACTTCTGCGACCTAGTCAACCTCCTCACACAGATACCATGTGCGCATCACAATGATTTTCGCAGATACTCCTGAGCTAAAAATCACCATTTGCAGATCGTCCCCTACAACACAGGCTTATGATCACATAATTCAAAGCATAGAGGGTAGTGCCCATCTCTTCCTTTAATAACTACAAACTCTTCTGACATTCCTCATCCCAACGGAATGTCGAATCCTGTCTAAGTAATTTAGTTATGGGCGTAGCTATCAACTCACAATTCTAAATGTCCTTTGTATAGTGCCCAACGATGCCAATCATCGAGCAGAACTGTGTGACATTCTCAGGGGGAGAAATCGAGGTTCCAGTGACTGTACATTGTTCCCTAAGTTGGACAGCTATCAGATTTCTATAGTTCACAATAGCTTTCATCTGCGCATCCCTTTCTAGTAGAGCGCACTCGATTAAAACATTTTTTGTATCAAATCTGGCTTCTTGAATATTATGCGAAGCTTGGCCAATATTATCAAATCCACTCTCAAAACTGAATGTAAGGATAAAACTCTATGTTAGCACAAACAATTCACTAGTGCCTCAGTGCAACTCTGTCTCTAAATACCATTCCATAGGTACCTTCCCCAATGTGTTAATAAACATGTGGACCCATTTCGGTTTTGGTTCTATGCCTTGTACAAGATTCCATCTAGCCAAATTTCTGCGTGGATCATCTTTTCCAGAGTATATGTCTTCCATTCTGATGGTTGGACATTCAAATCATAACCTCATCATGCGTGCACATTCCTCCCAGTTTCCCATGTTTTCCTTATGAGTTTCCCACCATATTGTTGGAGTAGCGCCCAATTTTACATCCAAACCATGGAATCTATGTCCTTTAGAAACAATACTTTCAAGCTCCCCTAAAAACATTTTTATATCAATTAACCCATCATAGTGTGGTAATTCACGTACCTTAGATGCTATACATCACAAAGATCTTGTCACACGATTAGAACGTAGTGTAGATACCTTGTGCAACTGGTTCTTCCAGTTTTCTAATTCCTGATCAAAGTCTGAAAAAAAGAGTTGTCCTTCTCCTAGTTAATATTTCCATCATCTATTGGGTTAATCCAATCTTCCTTGCCCAAAGTCAGCTTATGGATTGGATCAATATCATCATCAACAGGCACAGGCTCCCTATATCTTTGTCCTTCTATAGGGTCTAGAGTAATGATGACCTTGAATCCGTTACTTTCAAATTCCATTCTTATTTTCTTTAAGTTTATGACACTCTCCATGTCGATATCCCAGTCCAATCCTAGTAGCATAGGATAAGAATCAACATCATCTACAATTTGTATGATTTCAAATTCTGCGATCACCTTAACGCCCTTGATACTGAATACAACTTGTGACAAACTCCCTAATGGAATTATCTTTTGCTGATTGGCCATGCGCAGTTTAATGGTATACCACTCCAGCTTGGGTTCTCCCATGTACTACCAAGTTTTCTTAGGTAGAACATTCGCATCTGATCCCAAATCTAGAATAACTTTGTCCATTTCATAAGCACCAATCTGCATAGTCATATGCATCTCTCTACCCATTCTCTTCTTATTATTGTATATTTTATTGACCGCTCATTGTTCTACCATTGGTTTTTTCTTCTCTACGCAATTATCTATCAGAGCTTGAAGATTCTCGACTGCCTTTTTTTCTCGCAATAAATTTATGCATGCTTGTAGAAATGTTTTGATCTCTTCATCTCCTCAAGATTACTTCATTGGTCTACCTAATTTTGATGTGCTTCCTTCTGCAAATTCTTTTCATGCTTCAAAAAAAATTTCCTTTGCACGTTGAAGATAAAATCATTCTTTTTTTTAGGTTCCCTATGGATCCATACATCAGTGGTCAGTTACTTTCCCTTATCTTCATTAGTGGCTACACTGATCCTAGTAACCACATTCACATTGGTATTTTCTTCATAGGTTTATGCTCTAACCATCTGAATATTTTTTGTTCGAGTTTGTGTCTTCTTCTCCTGCATCGTAGCAACCAATATAGGACAATATTATATCACATGATTAAATTTTCTGCAATACCTACATGATTTTCATACTGGATTAGGACAGTCATGCGCATAGTGACCAACATCTCTGCATTTATAGAAAATAACTTTTCCTCTTCCTTGACTATCTGATCCACCTCCTCGTCCTCTTCCTCTGCCCTAAAATCCACCACACCCAAAGGGGGATGCTAGTGCGGTAAGCTCATCCTGCATCCTATATATTTTTTATTTATCCAACATCATATCATAAGTGTGACAATGTTGCTCATCATGTCCTAGTGGCGGAAATAATATGAAAAACAACTGCTTCAACTCAGGTTGATACTTTCCGATACTCGGGCAGGAAGTTGTGTCATGTAACCCAACGATTTGACAGATTGTGTACCATACGGGACTATTTAGTGGACTAGGAACTCTAGCATTCAGATAATTATTGACAAAAAGACATTGATCTTTATGGTACCCAACAACTTTACATTTTATGCACCAGACCTTTGCGCATACCTCCTTTTCCTCGTGCTTTCACATGCTTTGAATCTTTCGATGCATGGCTTCCAAATGATTTTGAATTTGTTGTGTCCCAAGTGCAACAGCATTGGGGTAGCTTCTACTTTCATTGCAACCTCCACAGCCTCAGCTTGTGTTGAAGTATTTTGCTGACCTAATGGCTAGCGCAGATGTGGGAGAAACATAGAAATAAACCATTCCTTATGTTGAGTATCATTGATAAAAAATCCACCATCTCTGATAGTGTGCTTCAGCCTTTGTTCTGCCTCCCATACAGATTTATTAACCTCCAGATGAATATATTTCATTTCTTTCACCAGCAATGCGTATGACTTAGGCTTCTTAAACTTTTCTTTTAGGGCATATTTTGTTCAGTCCAAGGTGGCATTGGGGTTTTCTTGAACATATATGATGTACAAATCTAATGTGTGATCTTGGAAAGAAGTAGTTCTTTGGTCTAAAATGTGGATGAAAATTAGAGTTTCATTTACTATCAATCCACGTAAGTAAACTTCGAGGATCATCCAATATATATGGACTTAGAGACAAACTAAACTAAGCTAGGTGAAGAAATTTCAAAGCTCCCTTACAGGAGGTTTTTCATTAGGATCTCCAAAACCTAGTTAGTTATTTAATAAAAATGAAATCTAAAGACATTGTGATAAGTGTAAGAAATATTAAGGCTCCCTTACAGGAGATTGTTCATTAATATTTCTAATCATCTTAATCAACAAACTATTTAAACTAATGAAATTAAAGCACTTAAACCTAATTCTGATTGATTGCATGAAATGTTAAGGCTCTCTTACAAGAGACTATTCATTTATATCTCAAGCATATAAATCAGAAACTTAAACCAATGAAATCAAACATTAAATAACAAATCAGATTCAATGAAGGAAACATTATTACTTTCTTATGAAAGGTCATTCGTTAATATTCCAAAAATATGAACCTAATAATTTAATCTAATGAAATTCACAAACAAACATAAAATAAAAAGCCCACTAAAATAAAAGTTTACTTTCTAGGCAATGGGGATCCTTCCAAGGATTCACAAGCACACCAAAAAGAAAAGTCAAATGTAGAGGATGAAATAAGCTCCGTTTTATTTATCATCAATTGCAAATTGCAATTGCAACCATTACATTGATTCTCCAATCTAACTTCTCACTACCAACCTATAAGATACTAAGATTACAAATCAAGTTTAAGACTACAAATAAAGGAGATAACACTCCTATTTATACAAAATATTTGATAACAAACTCATAAATGTAAATCCACTATTCCCTCCTTTCACCCACATATTTCTCAACCAATGGTGACACATAACACTTATCCTCCATGATCTCTTCCATGAGGTCCATGATCTCCTCAAATTCGAATTTGAACATAGAGTGCCACATAAGGGTGCCTAGGAAGCTTCTTTTGTACCTACACATGTCCACAAACTCATTCTAATTTTTAGGTATAAGTATAAGCATATTATTTTCTAAAGTTTAACCAAAAATCCACTTAAAAATGTTAAGAATTAACAAAATTTGGAAAAGCATAGCTATAATCCAATGATCAGGTAAATGTAATGATGTGGATGTGGAATGAAGGTGACATGAAGGTAATATGGAAGTAATGTGAAGGTATTGGTGAATAATGGAGTGAGAATAGGGACTATTTTGAGGCCCAACATACCCCCAAACTGAAGGTATTTCATGTCCTCATGCAATCTATTACATTAATTTTTTGATACTTGAGCTTTGGCTTAAACTCTGCATGATATCATTTACTTAAATTTTGCAAAGTGTTTTTGATGAACTGCAACTTGGTTGGTTCTTGTGTTTCAACCATATTTTGTTTGTTGCATTCAATTTTAATGTATGATCTTTGCATATTGATAATGTGACTTTTATTGCATATTATTTTTGTTGGGATGCATCATGGTTGGTTCTTGTGCAACAACCATGATTGTGTTGGCATCCAATTATCTTTTAAGTAATTTTTGAAAAGCCATTTATATGCTCATGATGATGTAATAGTAAATATATTTTGAAAGTATGTGGGCTTTGAATGTGATATGAATGTTTTGAATGTTATATGAATGTGGCAATATATGAATGTGAATGTATTCCCCCCCTCAATTGATGGTTTTGGAAATTTGACAAAATGATGAAAGGAAGTGACGTTTTTCCAAAAATTATTCTTCTAACTTTTCAAGGAATTATATGGTTAAAAGTTAGAAAATATTAAACCTTAACTTACCCTTTCAAAAATGGATGAGAGTTGTGCACGTGTGATTGAAAAATTATTTTCATAGTCTTCTTTACTTGGTTGTGAAAATGGTGGATGAAATCGAAAAAGTGAATCTTTTATTGTTGTTGCATCTGCTGCTAAATCTGCTACTAGATATTCTGCTGAATGTTCGGAATCTGCTGCTGAATGTGGCTGAAAATGTATAAGGCTTGGAAGGTATACAAAATTCATAATTTACACTTCCCCCCCAAGACTTATTTATTGACTTGTCCTCAAGTCATTTACTTCAAAAACTGAAACACAATGAAAGGAAATCGTCTTCATCTGTTACAACTATGGGTCTTCAAGTCTTCAACGTTCGATGGCACAAATATTGCTATGTGAATAAATGTTCTGGTGTCGAACATAGCAAGAAATTTTTAACTTAGTGGCCATTGATGGATGTCACTAGTCAACACGAGAGCTCCCATATTTAATGTGGATGAGAGTCAAGATGCCCCGAAAACATCTTTCTAAGTATGAATGAATTTGTTGTTGTCGAATACTCAGAAGATCCGATGAACAAGGGACGTTGATGTATTCCCTTTGTTTATCGGAATTATAGCTTTCCCTTAAGGCATGCAAGCTTGAAGGAGTTTTTAGAAAAATATTTAGACTCAAGGACTATGGACTCAATGGTGTATGGAAGCAAGGTTTTATTTGCAAACGTAGGCAAAAGGAAACTGACAATAAATATGTAAAGTGGACCAAAAAGATTGTAGATGAGATTTTTTGGTTTTATTGGTGGGTTAGGATTGAATAAAATGTAATGAAGTGTATGTGGTAATGGAAAATGGATAATGAATTTTGCTGGGAAAAACAAATGAATTATGACTTCAATTTCTCAAATATAGCAAATTTGCTCTTTAATTCTGGACTACCTACTAAAATAGCTGAGTTTGACCAGTTGTTACACCATTTTTTGGTCATCTAACCTATTATCATTAGATGGACCCAAGTACACCATGTAAGACCAATTTTACCCTAAGTAAAATTGCTTTCACTATGTAAAATAACTTAATAAACCACATTTATTAGGTTGTTTGTGGTCTAAACAGGAAACCCCAAAAGGAAATATTAAACAAACCTATTTTGTTTGATTTTCCTCATGGAATAATTAATTAAACCATAATTTAATTATTATTCCTAGTCATGTTTAACCCAAAACACAGAAATTAATTAGATAAATGTTTATTTATCTTATTATTTTCTAGGAATAATTATTTAAATCTTACTTAGATAATATTCCTTGTTAAATATGACCAAATCACCCACAAATAATTAAATAAATCATTATTTATTTAATTATCCTTCAACCACTTCCTTAAAAAGATAAATAAATCATTTATTTATTCATTATTAACAAATAAAGGGATTTGACCCAAGTCAAATACTTTTTCCCTCCAACAAATATAATAAAATATTCCATAAAAGGTGGATCTAGATTTGGTTAACATTATTTTAATCATGCACCAAGATCTAGAATGACCTAATATTTTGTTATAAATAGGAGGGTTTTTCCTACCATTCTTCACCTTTTGTTGCCTATTAGATCACTCTTGATCTATACACTTGGTCACATTTTTCTACATTATTTGCTGTGTGAGCTCCCTCTGAGTTCTATCTTTGTCTGGGTTTTCTACACCAACAAGAGAGAGAGATTCTAGATCTGAAGTGCTGAGGACCTCCAAGAACCCATCCCATTGAGGAGAATTGGATACGCCTTCTTGTTTTCCTCCCAGGTGCCCTTAATACAAAAATTATTCCAAAAATTGTTCTTGTCTTGTCTATTGGATATATGGAGCAAACCTTTTATCATGTCTTCTTCTTCGAACTTACTGCTTCTTGCGCTCTTTTCCTGATCAACTAACTGCAGACCAAGATATTAAGGTACCACTGACCACTTCTGATGTTTTTAGTGCTATTAGTTGGTATGTAGCCAAAGTGGTGGTTTTTTCGTACACTCGACAAAGGATTTGGCAAATAACCAGGACAAGAGTCCACACTGGGTGCTTCTGAATTGATGCAATTCTGTTTGCTTTTTTAGTATATTCCCGCATATCATAGCTACTGCACTTGGTAGTTTCTTTTTTCAACTTTTTGTTTTTCCTATTTTTATGTTGTTTTTCTCACATAAAACCCTAAAAAATTAAAATTTCTAACTTCTGCATGTTTCTGGCCCTATTGCACAGGTGACCGACATCAGCCGCAACTGAGACGACAAATTTTCTGAAAATCTGCTGCCGAGACACCCGAAGCTTCAGGTCGCACTTTTCAACCCATAACTTGCGACCTGGACCTCCAGGTCACACTTTTCAGCCAATTTGCTGCAACCTGCACTGAAAACAGGTCAGAACCTGTGACTTGCCAAATTTTCAGCTGTTTTTCTGCAATTTTTCTAGGTTTTGCTGAAGCTTCTGTCAGGGTTTTCCAGCCTCTGCCTCCACCCGTTTAGACCTGTTTCTGATCTGTTTTGCCCATCCAAGTGGGAACCTAGCCCCCTAGGGCTTTAGTACCCTCCACTTTTTGTGGAAGAGTTTTTAGCTGTTTCAGCTGTCTGTTTTTCAGAGTTTCAACCTTCCCTTTTCCAGATCTGATACCTCCTCCTCAGATCCCTTTAAATCAGCTTTTCTTCCTTTCAAATCACCTCTTGTAGTTTTTTTTGGACCTCCCTTTAGGACCTTCTCCCTGTCCTTTCTGATTTTTACTGATTCCCTCCCTTTTTCCAGCCACCTTGCCTCTGCCTCTTGGCTGTGATCTGCACCTCTTTTCAGCAGCTTTCTCCTTTAGATCTCTGTCCCTTTCGACCCTCGATCTATTGGCCTCTTTTTAGTGCATTTTGACTAGATTTTTTCCTTCTTTTAGATTATTTTTGAGAGACCCGCCTTTTTGGGTTGAATCGATGCAATAGTAGCTGTTAATTTTCTGTTATTTCAGCATTATATACTGTTCTCTGTAGATTTATTTTCAGCTATGCAACACACTTTTTCTCTTGCTCTCAAAATGAAAAGGGTTTAAAAATTAAAATTAACGCATGCCACACACTCACCCTAAGCGAAGAAGAGCCTGGTTTACACCGCCAGGCAAAGACTTTAAAATCAATTGACCCTGCACCTATCTGCCCTTGTTTCGACATTGTAATCACTTGATTCTGCACCTACTTGCCCTTGTGGTCGTTCTTCTTCCCCTTGTGCCATGTTTGTGTTGTCATCATTGCGCCCCCAAGGCACACTTCCCGGAGACTTCTTGGCCTTCACCCTCATTTTTCGGTCGATCGACCTGCTCCGTCCCGTCGTCGTCGAGCTAGTCCTCCTCCGAGTCTGCACTCCGAATCCTCTTCTGATCCTTTGGGTTCTCCTTTCCTTCTGGTTCTCCCCCTGTCACCTTCACTATGTCTGGTCCAGGGCCTAACACTAGCAGTGCTCCCGACCCTAATGTCGGAACCACTACTAGCGGAACCGCCACAGGAACTACCTCGGCCACACCCTTGCTATCGTACATCGTAGGCCTCAGCCTCCCCGATTTCAATCAGTTGATCAATGAACCTATCCGCCATGATGTTGGTTGGCCTACTATGCCAACCAAGCTCCCCTCTGACATCCCTAAGTTCGAAGGCCTTGGTGGAGAAGATCCAACCAACCATGTCCGATCTTTCCACATGTGGTGTTCCTCCAACTCGATTATCGATGATTCCATCTGTCTTCGGTTGTTCCAATGCACGCTTACTGGCGAAGCTTCTAAATGGTATGTTGACCAAGCCCCCTCTTCCCATACAACCTTTGCGACCATTTCCCAAGCCTTTTTGTCTTACTTCCAGCTCCCTCTCCGATACGATACTGGTACGGAGCTTTTGACCTCTTTCAAACAAACCTCTTCGACTCGCCTTTCCGCCCATGTCCAGGAATGGCGACGAAGACGAAGCTTATGTCGATCTCCCCCCTTCGAAGATCGGATCTATATGGACTGGTTCCTTCGCTCTCTCTTAGCTCCCATTGGCAAAGATGTCGCCTCCCATTTCCCTCAAACCAAAGAAGCCACCCTCCAAATAGCCTTGAAATATGACCTGATCTATGCTCAGTCTGGTTATGTTTAAACCGTCCTCCCCGACCTCCCCAGGCCCAGTGGCACTAACGCCCCTGGGGCATCTCATTCCGCCAATGGTATCGTTGGAGCCCTTTCTCATCCGTATGCTCAACCTCCTATGTGCTATGGTCTCCCTCAGGGAGGGGCCAGCACCTCTAGCACTCTTCCCCCTCCTGGTAGCATGTATCTAGGATATGGCATGCCTCCTCCTTTTTGCCCAACCTCCTGATGACCTCAATGTTGCCCAACCTAACCATTACCTTTATCCGTAGCCTGGTGCGCCAACTCCTCCAGCATATGCGCTTCCATCTTGCTTGCCTCCTCCAAACCCGCAACAGCACCTACAGCCCCCTCTAGGGCAAGTATTTGCACATCAGGGCGCGACTAATCCCCCTTCTTCTCAAAGAAGGTGGAGAGGCAATCCAAACCAATCGGCCCCTTGTACTCGTGGATCCAATCCTCAAGGTGTTGACCCTAACACTGCTAACCAACAACAGGGCACTCAGCCCAAGCCGGACAGGCTGCTTCGCACAAATAAGCCTTGTTCATGTTGTGGTGTTTATGGTAATTACACCCACGATTGTCCCCTCTTACCCCATATGCGGCAGATGTCGGAGTCTCAAGCCACATTGCGCGGACAACACGCCTCCCCTCATGCTCCTCCTAATGTGGCCACTACCCAACCAGCTGTGTTTACTGATCCTCTCCCTCATCAAGGATTCATGGCTACCCAACCGCCTGACAGCCAGGTCACCACTCCACCTTCCCTTTCTGGTTCCTCCGATTACCAAATCCTTATGATGAACTCTGATCCTTCCCCAACCGTCGACCTTCACCTTCAAACTCGGTCTCGCCAATACCCCAAGCCTCCCGCTTATTCTACCCCCGAGCCTCCTTCTTCAGGTTCTCCAGAGCCTCTTTCGACATCCAGTGGCCCCTTACATATCCCTCAACCCAAATTTGAGGTTCATACCAAGATTCCTAAGGGACCATTACGTCGAAATGTCGTCTGGCCGAGCTTCTGCCTATCTGTGACAGCATAGCAGATGACGGGCCACCCCCTGCTGCCATTTCCACATTGGAACTCCTCCAATCGTGCCCTTCCCAAAAGAAGGCTCTACTATCTGCCGTGGGCACTGTAGATCCTGCTGATGACCAAATGATTGTTTTCGATGCCCATCAATCATAACATCCTCCTCTTCCTGCTTCCGTCACCTTCCAAATCCCAGTCAAAATCCAGAATGCCAACATTTCTCGGTGTATAATTGATGAGGGGGCATCCACCTGTGTGATGTCCGCTTTGGTTTGGAAGCAACTCGGATCTCCTGACTTGGCCCCTTCCACGATCACCCTTCGAGCGTGGGACGGCCACGGCTCCCAGCTCATCGGCCTTTTCCGTAGTTGTCCTATCACCCTTGCCGGTAAGACTGTTTGCGTTGATGTCGAAGTCATTGACGCCCCTCTATATTACAACATTCTATTGGGTCGAAGCTACACCTATGCCATGTCTGCTGTCCCCTCCGCGGTTTTTCGCAAGATGTCTTTTCCTCACAATGGAAAGATAGTCACCATCGACCAGTTGACTTATCATGCGCCAAAGTCTCAGACCTCCCCTGAGACGACCATCTCTTCTGTAGCGAATAAGCAAACCGTCGATTCCTTGACCAGTGTCTCCCCCGACATCTACAAAGATTCCTCCCTGCTTGGAGCTTTTCCTGGTCTTCCCCCTCCTCACATCTCTGATCCCAGCTTATCGAATGTTTGCATGATGCAATGGTCTCGGGCTGCTCTTAAGCGACCCGCTTTGGCTAGTCAGCAACCTCAGACTCAACCTCGCCCACCGCAACCCGCTCCTAGCCCTTCATCCCCGCCAGCCGGACCTCCTCCTCCTAGCCCTTCTCTCACAGCTGGTATCCCTGAACCACTTTATCCCCCTGGATCGGTTCCCCCAAGCCTTAACCATCTCGGAGCCATCCCTCCTGGTCATTATCCCCCTGGTCAGATACCATTCCTATCTCCCCCTCCCGGATTCTATTCGGTCCCCGTCATGGCCACCCTCTCTCTCCCTAACCTGACCCTGGGAATACCCGTCTGGTACCTTGACCCTCCAGCCGCTACCCCTCTGGTCACCCCAAACCCTATCTTGCTTTAACACCAGTTCAACCAGTCCCCCTTGCTTCCTCGGTTGCTACCATGCCCCCTGCACCTCCATAGGACCATACCCCTGTGGTGACAGCTCCAGGAAAGAAAGCCAAAGCTCGCAAGGGAGCATCCAAAGACAAGGCCACCCCGACTGACCTTGTGCCTCCCCCGCCTGCAAAGCCTTGTGCCTTGTGTGATGTCGTCAGTCACGCCACCCATACTTGTCCTGAGTTGCCCCGCATTCAACCCATGGTTAAAGTCGCGTTCCCTGAGTCTACGGTCTCCGACCCTTCTCTTCCGTCCTCGTCTGTAACAAAGAACCCAAAAACTATTCGCACTAGCAAACCCTGTGCTTTTTGCGGTATCCATGGCCATTACTCCCACAACTGTCCTCACCTGACACATTAGCGTGCCTCTTTAGAAGTAGTCCGAGAGTTTGAGGTTGAACAAAATCAATCTGCCTCTCCCATACTCGCGCAGTATGCTTCGGGTCAGCTTGAGGATCCCCCCACTCCCATCGGCATTCCCCCCCCTGATGTTCAGATGATAGAGTCTACTACGACCATTCTTTACCTATCCTCCTCTATGTGACCTTTAGAGCCCAGTCCCCTCGCACCCTCCCCTATGGCCTCGCTTGACCCCCATTCAGTGACCACCCTGGACCTCCTCGTTTCTACCCATACACAAGATCACTCCACCCGTATCTCTGTTGACCTCCGCAGCCCAAGTCCCCGCCATACCTCCTATAGCCCTCATATACCACCGTTTAGTTCATATATGAGTCATAGCCATCCTGCTCATTCCACTCCCTCCCTTCGTTTCCACTCAATGTCTTCTGTCCACTCATGCTGCCGTCATTGTATCTCCTCCCCCCATTTGTTGTCTTGTAACACCGTTCCGCAGGACCTCGCATCCCTCCCCTTTATCGGTTACGCCGATGGTGCAAGTCGTTACTCCCAGAATCTGGCCTCGGCAGGTTGGGCCATTTTCACCCCCTTGCATGCCCTTGTTCTCTCAAACGGGGTCTGCATTGGTACTGCCACCAACAATCAGGCCCAATATGATGCAGTGCATGGTCTCTTAGCCGATGCCCTCTTTCATTGCATCCTCCATCTGCATGTTCATTTGGATTCCATAATTCTTGTCATGCAACTAAATGGTGTTTATCGTGTGCATAACCCTGTGCTGTTTAGATGATATTTACGAGTGAAACTCTTGATACGTGAATTTGAAACCATAACTTTCAACCATGTACCTCGAGAACAAAATCATTATGTAGATAGTATTGCAAACCATGTTCTAGATTGGCATTTATCACACGCATTTCATACAAGACAATAACATTCATAATCATTAAAAATGATGTCTATCCATAATATGTGTCGCAAAACATGTGTTTAGAGTCCATCTACTCTGATACATATGACATGCTCATAGCATGTTACAAAAACTCAAAACTGGGGGCACCACCTGCCCCTACATACACACTAGGGGGCACCACATGCCCCACACCTACTCACTATCTGGCAGATCCCGAGCCAATGGCTCTGCTCCTGCAGCTCGTAGATCACATATGCCTTGACTGACCATCGCCATGCGCCGCATGACACCTCGCCATTCCGAGGGAAGACCAATGCATGCCTCCACATACTGGTCGTCTAAGTCTTGCCACCCGCGCTCTGAAAATCCGGTCAGCAACCTCTTGCATCTACAGTGGATGTCTTGCAGAAGGGCAGCCGCATCCTCATTGCGCGCTGCTCTCGACCCACTCGACCCTACAGCTCCAGAGGCTGCTGGGCGTCCCATATATCCGGCCGGTTTTACCGGAGCTATATCTGCATACCAAAAGTACATGAATCAGTACCATATCTACTATTCAATAACTTTAACATGCCCATACAAGAATAGTAATCTGTCACTTACCATTGGGCCCCCATACTCGACCAGGCGGAAGTGGCAGGTCCAGATCCCCACAATAACTCATCCCACTATAGGGATAGTCGTCAATGTATAACGACATCTAATCCCAATGGGAAAATAACTCAGGTCGAAACACTCACCTGACCGCCCCTCCTCCTCCTCTACACAGTAGCCGCCCCCACCGGCGCATCCTGGGCTCTCTCGGGCCCCCATCTAGGAGCTGTATCCGAGGTCGTAAGGTCGGGATCTTCTCAAAGAAGAAGGTGCACAATAAAGTCCCATACGAGCAATCGTGGTTCACTTGCCGCTTGCAGAGCGAAAACTTTCGTTTTAGCAACACCAGCATCATTTGGTCCCACCCATAGTAGGTCCCACTCAACACACTCTCCACAATAATCATCTGCCCCCCATTGATGTGATGGAGCGCCTGGTTGCCCAGGATACGCAGCACCGTTGCGGCCATTGCACGGGTCTCTAATCTCTCTAGATCCCTGATCGGTATCTGAGTCCCCTTGAATTGGAGACCTGATCTACAATTTCACTCCACAAACTCCATGATATGCCGCCCCCGCGGTAATACTGGCTGTGTGTTTCCCACCATCCCCAGTGGCGGGAGACCTGTCAGGAAATACACATCCTGGACTGTCAGTTCGATCCTGTGCCCCTGCACTACAAAGACCTCATGCTATGGATCCCAGTAACTGATAATTCGGGCCAAAAAAGGCTCTCCCGCTCTCATCAAAGGGTTCTCCAAAAACTTTAGAACCCCAAACCTGGCCAACACACGATGGACACCCTGATCTGCCTGGATCTCTGCCCGTAATGTACCCATGTCTCTCTCTCTCTAGTTAACCCGTATATCTGCCATATCTGCACAAAAACATCATCTTTGTCAGCATACATATAGGGAATATCATAACCAAATACAAAAACCCAACTCTCAGCCATAAAACAGCACCAAGACCCCCTCATCTTCCAGGTCACACTTTTCTGCCCAATTCTGGGACAGGTCGCAGTTTTTTCCCTGAAACCTGCTTCCCAGGTCACACTTTTTGGCCCAAAAATTGTGACCCGGCTATAGAGATGAAGGAGGGTTTGTTACTTAGATTTTGGGCCCTAAAATGAACTTTCAATCCATCAAATTGAAAGAGTAAGGTTAGGCCTCTTACCTGCCACTAACGGATCTCAATTCCAACAGTCAGTTTGTCCGCTACACTCGCCGCAAGATTTAGGGCCTTATCTCCTCTCTACATTCACCACAGCAACACTAGAAAATAAGTGAATTTGGAGGGAAAACTGCCTTATTAAAAGAGAACCCTTGTTTCTTCTTTTGCCTGCTGCGACCATACTGTAGCCCCATTTGAAAAACTGTTTGCACTGTTGGAAAGCTCTCACCGAGCCCTCAAACGGGTATCTGTTATTTTTTTGTGATCTGATACTTCACCACGACACATTTTTTCCAAGAAGGGTCACTTCACCTCTCCTTAAAATCACATTTCTTCACTTACGACACTTGTACTTGGGGCACCATTTTTCCTCCTTACTTGTCTTTGTTCATGTCAATTTTCGTCATGAGTTACCATCTTGTACTCATGTTTTCATGGTCCCCCATTGGGCCTTTACTATGTGGCAGCACCATCGAGTCGCCCTTGTTTAGAGCATCCAAGTTGAGTCATCATTGCATTCATGGAGTCTATCCCAAGTCCCTTTGTACCCCGCTATAGCCCTCCATCCTTCATTGCTTGGTCTCTCTCTTGTGTCGGACATTATGGCCTTCAGTCCCATTGTCCCCTATCCCTTATGATATTGCGTCAGTCGCTGCCATGTCATTCATGCCCTTTATGCTCTAACAAGGGAAGTCGTCCATTCGCTACTCAGTCTCTTCCATTTCCCCATCATCATTGGTGTCAGTCTGTCCGTCACTCTACTATTTTCTCTCGTGCCTTAGTTGAGGATCTCTCCTTGCCTCACCTATGGCAGACCTCCTTCTGTCGACATCATCTCCTTCATTCCAGAAGACCGGTCTAGAGGGCGGTGTACCTTGGTTCCAGCTTCCACTCTTGTTCGGCACCTCGCATCAGGCAAAGGGATCTCTCATTTCCCTTTGACTTGATTGTTTCTCTACTCCAGCTCCTTTCAGCATGATCGAGATCTGTATACTTGATGGTTCAGTGATGCAGCAGAAACTCTTGGTGATTCCCAGGTGTGTGTGAGATGTCTCAGTCCTCATGAGGGGGTGGCCCTGTAGGTAGCCCCGCACATGCCCGGATGACCTCTTCCTTTCAGCCTTCGATGCAGCTCCATATATTTGATGATGTCATCCTCAGCCTCTTGCAGCGCCTCTTTGATTTGCATGTATCAGTCAGATTTTGTGAGCCCTTCCCCGTGCATAGGGGGCATTTGGGGTTGTTTTTGTATCTCATGTACTCAGATATTATTGTATAATTCCTGGCTGTTATCCCAGGCACAACATGTATTTGGGATTCCTCATTGTATTCTTATCTGGCTCATGTTTATGCCGGTTGTACTTTATGGTTCGGTCCCTTGTTTACTGGCCACACTATTCTTTTGTACTTTGTCTCGGCGGGCATAAGTATGCCTCCCCTGCCGCCTTTAGCATAGGTACCCTCTCATAAAAAGAGACTTGTTGCACCTGCGAGTCTCGTCTCCTCAGGGTCTAGTTCTTCAGCACACTAGTCTACCTTACATTTCTCTCTCTGACTTCCCTCTTGATGTCTGGTGATTGAGTTCTTACAACGTACTTCGGTCATACGATTTGCTCCTAACACTCGCACGCTGGGGGGAAATCTGTTACACCATTTTTTGGTCATCTAACCTATTATCATTAGATGGACCCAAGTACACTATGTAAGACCAATTTTACCCTAAGTAAAATTGCCTTCACTATGTTAAATAACTTAATAAACCACATTTATTAGGTTGTTTATGGTCTAAACAGAAAACCCCAAAAGGAAATATTAAACAAACCTATATTTGTTTGATTTTCCTCATGGAATAATTAATTAAACCATAATTTAATTATTATTCCCAGTCATGTTTAACCCAAAAACATAGAAATTAATTAGATAAACCTTTATTTATCTTATTATTTTCTAGGAATAATTATTTAAATCTTATTTAGATAATATTCCTTGTTAAATATGACCAAATCACCCACAAATAATTAAATAAATCACTATTTATTTAATTATCCTTCAACCACTTCCTTAAAAAGATAAATAAATCATTTATTTATTTATTATTAACAAATAAAGGGATTTGACCCAAGTCAAATACCTTTTCCCTCCAACAAATATAATAAAATATCCATAAAAGGTGGATCTAGATTTGGTTAACATTATTTTAATCATGCACCAAGATCTAGAATGACCCAATATTTTGTTATAAATAGGAGGGTTTTTCCTACCATTCTTCACCTTTTGTTGCCTATTAGATCACTCTCGATCTATGCACTTGGTCACATTTTTCTACATTATTTGCTGTGTGAGCTCCCTCTGAGTTCTATCTTTGTCTGGGTTTTCTACACCAACAAGAGAGAGAGATTCTAGATCTGAAGTGCTGAGGACTTCCAAGAACACATCCCATTGAGGAGAATTGGATACGCCTTCTTGTTTTCCTCCCAGGTGCCCTTAATACAAAAATTCTTTCAAAAATTGTTCTTGTCTTGTCTATTGGATATATGGAGAAAACCCTTATTTTTACTGCTTAATGTCTTTCTATGCATAGATATGGTTTTTTTCAGCTCTTTTCTTGATCAACTAACTGCAGATCTAAAGATACTGGCAGCCACTTTTGATGTTAGGGCTATTAGTTATGCGTAGATAAAGTGGTCTTTTTTCGTACACTTCGACAAAGGATTCATACTAACACCAGTGTTGACCAGCCACCTGTAGACTTGAAATTCAAGTGTGGATAGGTATTTCGCCATCCTTGGACATTTAGGAACAAACCCCAGCTCTTTGAATTTTTCTAATCTGTCATGCAACATGTCAAACCATTAAGATATTACAGGAAGTTGCAAGAATTTGTAATTTTCTGGAAATTTCGTTTATGTTCATGGACTTGTTCTTTAGAATTTCTCGTGAAATTAGTCTTTTGAAGACCAATTGTGTGCAGAGTTAGTTTCCTTGATGGTCATTTGATTAACCTGTAACCTGCAAAAAAAACTTGGCAGAAAGAAAACATAAGTGTGTTCAAGAAGAAATGGCCATTTCCTTCATGATTCTTACGCAAAAATTTCGTACCAAATAAAACAGATTAAGGACAATCAAAGTGTTTAAATTGACTCAATTCATGATATTAGTATCAACCCATTCTTAAAGAAATAACCATGAAAAGTAAATTTACTCCTTGTTTTTGTCAGCTAAATTTTGTTCATGGCGAAAAGCTTGGCATTATAGATTTGTTGTGTCCTACAGATTAGTACATTATAGAAGTATACAACAATATCAAGTTGCCAACTCTAAGAAACTTAATCAAAATTTAAATAATCCACTAAATGTTCTTTAAATTAATCTTCCAAATGTTCCATTATATGTTTTCAAATCAATGAAATATCAAATCTGTGTAAGATTTCCTAGGAAGACTTCGAAGTATCCTTCAAGTGAAGGAGTAAAAAGATCAACAATGAAAGGGAATTTTGAGAATGACAATAGTGAATGATTTTAAAAAATGTTGAAGTGTCTTTTTAAAAAAAAAATGCCCTCAAACATGACCCTTTTCCATGAATGAAGTATTGTTGGTGAAACATCCAGCCTCAAAAGGTCCTTTGATAGCATGATTCTTTTTCATTAGTCTTGCAACCTGCTAGACTGAAACCTTCTAAATTGGGCACACACCCCCAAAGTCTTCTTCCAATGAGAGAACACATGCCTCAAGGCCCAAATTGGCCTTATTCTTTTTCTTTAACAATCATTAAAACATTTGAAAAGGCTTTTGTATCTTTTGGGAAAGAAATCGTTGATTTTATGAATTTTATGAAAATGAATGTGGGGCGTTTTTTTTTTTTTAAATAACAAAATTAAATCGAAAAAAATATTTTGTTATTTATTATTGATGTTGATTATTAAATTTTTCTTGTTTTTTTTTTTTAAAATAACAAATAAAAAAACAATTTTTTAATTTTTTAATTTATTTTTTTAATAAAGAAATAAATAAAATCAATAAAAATATATTTATTTATTTTCTAAAAAACTAATAAAGAAAAATATTAAAAAAATCTAACACTAAAATTAATTTTTTTAATTTTCTTCCAAACTCATCAACGTTTTAAAAAAACAATCAATGCCCAAAGAAAAGAATTACCATTTCATTTTAAGGTTACAACACCAACAATAGCTTTCTTTCCCTTTTGACAGTATTTGTCTCTTCACAGAAAATTTGCCACTTTAAGAGCACGTTTATCCTTCCCTACCTTTAGCAGCTCACTGATCCATTTCTTGTAAGGAGCAAGCCCTCCGTCCATTTGCTCCTCTTCCTTTTTTTGGCGGAAGGGCGAGGAAACATAAATCGTCAGTTTGGGGGATTGCATGTTGTTTGTGCAATTCGTTCAACGAATGCAGTTCAAGGTAGCTACAAATCGTTCAAATGTAAATTAGGTTGAATTTTAACCTATTGCAAAATCAGATTTACACATGCACCACTATCTTCCTCATGGAAATCAGATTTTAATTATCTTGGCATTATATCCTCCTCGTTCCATGGACAGAAAAACCAGTTTTCTCATTGATTTTAGAGGATTTTGCTCCCCCAAAATTTCTGGAAGATCTATGGCATTAAATAAAATGTCCATATTTTGTGAACATAATTTACAACAACCTGATTGCAATTTGCAATATGATTTCTTGTTGAGATCATTGCCACTTTTGAAACTGATACTCCAATTTGGAGAAGCTATGGACGAAGCAGTGAAATGAGGGATTTGAAATTGAACTAACTTTTGAGTCAATTTACTGTTGGAAGAAGTCATCCTCCACTTTTTTCTATTCAAATCCAGCATTACCACCGATCCATCACTCGGAATGATTTTCATGTTGCCTTCTCTATCATACGCAGCCACAACCCCTACTGATGGAAATCGTAACTTTTGTTCATTCAAAATATCCCACTAATTCATATTCATCTTATTTAAACCACAACTCCTACCATTTCCCAATTGTTTTCTAGGGACTCACTTTGTTCTTCATCTTCACCCTTTGCTGGTGTGAGTTTATGAAATTATATTGTTTCAGTTGAACAAAAATAACAACAACAGATGCTCAAGTTGTTCTCTCATTGAATTACATCCATTGTAGCCTTATATTTTTAGGATCGGATGGATGGTACAATTGTGGCAGTTTTGGGTGCAGTTGTTCACATTTTGTTGTTCATGGCTGCCACAGTTGGAGGAAAGTATCAGGATAGCTCAGCCCCTACTCCAGCTCTCATAAGCAATGGTAATAAAAGTGGAAAACACTAATAGCCTCCATGGATGTACATCAAACACCACCTATGTGCCTATGCCACTTTGTCGATTATCACTTAGATCTCATTAATATTAATTCCATTTTTATTTTTGGAAAATCACATAAACCCTTGTTCTAATTTGATTGATGTCGATATGTTGTTATTCAAGAATGACAATCGATAAAGTAATTTATTACATTCTCATGTTTGTGGCATTTCTTCTCACTTATTTCCTCCATTGATTCTCATCACTTTATCAAATTTTCTATATGGATCCATAGATTTATTCTTGGCTAGTAAGGTAGTGACCCTTTCACACCCACCCAAATGGAAGGATGAATTACTCCCTTTTGTGGGTGCAGTTAAAATATATTAGATGTAATAGGATTGGAGGTTCATCTCATTCTCTTGAATGTCAAAGACTTTTATGCCTTGTAGTGTAGGTTGTATGGTACCTAATGTAAGAGTTTCAAATTCTTATATTGGCCAATTCAAATAAGATGGAAATGCAGATTCTTCAATTCTCATAGTTCAAGTTTTGTTTCTTTCTGGGGGTAATGATTATCTCGATATAGGAGAAAATTATGGTGCAGGAACAATATATTTAAATCGATAAGCCATAACTAGGGAATGTGATAAAAAAAATTGCAAAATCAAACAATCATATGTGCATTAATAGTGCCATTGATTTATTTCAATATGCTGTGAATTTAGTTTGAACAGAAAATTAAATTGTTGCAGCAGATCGATATTGGAACCTTGGAAATTTCTTATAATCGATAGAATGCGCAGATCAATTTTCCATTGAGAGAATTTTTATTTGAAATAAATCAATATATTTTCTGATCTTCTTGATCGCACGAAGTGTAGGAAGAGAGCATACTAATCTATTGATTTGTTTTTATTTATGTAGGTTAGCATGGATGGATAATAAACACAATAAATATTTGCGACAAAACCTCGCATTGTCTATACTCTTTCTAAAATATCACGGGGGCGTTTAGACTCTCAAAAGACAAAGCTTTCTGATAATCAAACTCCTAGCTTACCCATGATACAAAAAAAAGATATAGAAATGCGATGATGAAGTAGCTCTTACTGTGCCACTGAATTTATTCATTTATTCATGATTATTTTTTATTTTTTATTTTTGAAAATAATACTAAAAACTTCTAACGAGCTCGTTTTATTTTCCTAATTTATTCTATCTAACTTGCCTGAAAGATTTTTTATTTCCTAGGTAAAAGAATGCTTCCAATGAAGCCACCTGTCGACTAAGAATTTGAAAATGCTCACATCAAGATTTAAATTTTTTACCTTATGATTTGCAAGAATATGAGTAACCTGTCTTATTTTTTGAGTTTGTGCATGGTTCTTTTGGAACCAGTCTTCAAGATTATTCTTTTTCTCCAAAAGTTACATGTTTATCATCTTCAAATTCTTCATCTGTAGATGAGTTAGTAAGAAATGGGGGCTATAAAAACTGAATTTGAAACTAACTAAGTGAAAATAAAAATAAAAAATCTCAACTTGAACTCCTTTATGAAGATCTTGCTATCACCAGGTTTCACAAGTTAGTCCATAAAAATAAATTGCAATAAAAATGTCTTCCTAAGTCTATCTCTAAATCATCCTCCCCGGCAACAGAGCCAAAATGTTTGGTCTAAAATGTGGATGCAAATTAGAGTTTCATTTACTATCAATCCGGGTAAGTAAAATTCAAGGATCATCCAATATATATGAACTTAGAGACAAACTAAACTAAGCTAGGTGAAGAAATGCCAAAGCTCCCTTACAGGAGGTTGTTCATTAGGATCTCCAACACCTATTTAGTTATTTAATTAAAATGAAATCTAAAGACATTGTGATAAGTGTAAGAAATATTAAGGCTCCCTTACAGGAGACTATTCATTAATATTTCTAGTCATCTTAATCAACAAACTATTTAAACTAATGAAATTAAAGCACTTAAACCTAATTCTGATTGATTGCATGAAATTTTAAAGCTATCTTACAAGAGAATATTCATTTATATCTCTAGCATATAAATCAGAAACTTAAACTAATGAAATCAAACATTAAATAACAAATCAGATTCATTGAAGCAAACATTATTACTTTCTTACGAAAGGTCATTCGTTAATATTCCAAACATATGAACATAATAATTTAATCTAATGAAATTCACAAACAAACATAAAATAAAAATCCTACTAAAATAACAGTGTACTTGCTAGGGAATGGGGTTCCTTCCAAGGATTCAGAAGCACACCAAAAAGAAAAGTCAAATGTAGAGGATCAAAGAAGCTCCATCTTATTTATCATCAATTGCAAATTCCAATTGCAACCATTACATTGATTCTCAAATCTAACTTCTCACTACCAACCTATAAGATACTAATATTAAAAATCAAGATTAAGACTACAAATGAAGGAGATAACACTCCTATTTATACAAAAGCTATGATGACAAACTCATGAATGTAAATCCACTATTCCCTCCTTTGACCTAGATATTTCTCAACGAATGGTGACACATAACCCTTATCCTCCATGATCTCCTCCATGAGGTCCATGATCTCCTCAAATTCGAATTTGAACATAAAGTGCCACATAAGGGTGCCTAGGAAGCTTCTTTTGTACCTACACATGTCCACAAACTCACTCTAATTGTTAGGTATAAGTATAAGCATATTATTTTCTGAAGTTTAACCACAAATCCAATTAAAAATGTTAAGAATTAATAAAATTTGGAAAAGCATAGTTATAACCCAATGATGAGGTAAATGTAATGATGTGGAGGTGGAATGAAGGTGACATGAAGGTAATATGGAAGTAATGTGAAGGTATTGGTGAATAATGGAGTGAGAATAGGGACTATTTTGAGGCCCAATAGTAGCTATATGTGTTTTCTTAATATCATTATTATTAACCTACCGAGCCTGCCATATGACCTCAATCATGAACGAAAATTTCTCAATATCTTCATTTCCAATGCCTCTAAAATTAGGTAACTTCATCAACACAGCCACATCTGCTTCTAGGGGAGGTGGATGTGGTGGTGGAAATGTACTGCGTAGTGGAGTGGGTGTTTTGTGATATTAGTGTAGAAGTGGAGTGGATGGGGTTGGAAAAGAAATCAAGGGTTTCTAGTTTGACGAACCTTATTTTTCAGATTCACTATAGCTACTAACTTATGGTTCACCTTCATTATCAGATCTAGGCTTCAGAGGGTTAAAAATGATTTTTTCTAGATCTTCACGGTAAACTTTTCCACTGCGTGTAGACGAGCCTCTTCAAGGAATTTAAGAAATATGTTCACATAGAGAGCCCTATTCACATAATAGCATTTTCAACAACAACTTCAAAGAGAATAGGAACTTACCTCTATGACCTTTGAAAAACCTTCTTTCTACTTCAAAGTTTGACAGAAATTAGTAAATGGAAAATTTAGTGACAAATCATCGTAAGAGGAGATCAATTCAATGATGTACTGTGCAGGTGATCTTATGGTCTAACTTTTATACTTTATGAATTGATTTAGGAGTCCATTCAGTGACTGCATCATCCTTCACGAAGGTATTGAATTCAATCAAGCACGACAACCACTCCTGTAACTCGTTTGCAAAGAAGAAAAATAATATCTCATGAACTTCTATATATGTTAGGTCCCTATATCACTAGTATAGCCCCTTATTATTGTTAGTGTAAACCCCTTATTGTTATTATTGTACCCTTGTAACCCCCATTTTTTTATTATTGTGCCCTTAAATTATTATTGTTAGGTCGGCTAGGATTACATTGTGGCCCACTAGGATTACATTATGGCCCCATGGACTCCTCTATATAGAAAGGAGGTTTTGTAAATTGTATCATCCAAGAATTGTTCATTTATGTAATGTATTGGAGGTTTCCCCCTCGAAGTGGCTCATTTCTAAGGCGCTGATATCTCTTTTCTTCTATTTTTGGAGCTGGTTACACAACATTTGGTATCAGAGCTTTGGATTCTAGGGTTTCGCTGCTCCAAACAGGTCATCGTGGAATTTTCGCTATAACTTTTTTTCTACGAAGTTTCAGAAGCTGAAATTTTTAGGGTGTGAAGAAAAAATCCTGAGGAAGCTTGTATAAAAATTTCAGAGTTTGGTTCGCAATAATTTCGGAGATATGATCTGTGGAAGTCAGGTATTTTTTCAGGCTCCTAAACAGGTCATCGTGGCATTTGCGCTATAAAAATTTTTCTACGAAGGTTCAGAATCTGAAATTCATATGGTGCGAAGCTGAAATCCTGAGGAAATTCATCAAAAAATTTCAGAGCTTGGTTCGCAATATTTTTAGAGATATGATCTGTGGAAGGTAGTGCTTTTTCAGGCTCCTGAATTTCATCTTAAAGAGGTGATCGTGGGAAAAGTTCAATAACTCTCTCTCTAGAGATTGGATTGGAGTGCCATCAAAATTGGTCGCAATTACACGGCCTGTAGTTTATTGGCTATCAATTTTAGAGACAAAGGACAAAACAGTGACACGTGGCAAGTCGTACAAGTTCGCTCTACTTAACCAGTCCAGAATTAGGTCATTGTGGGAGATTGGACACAACTTTGTCTTGGAGAATCCAAATCAGGTCAGACCTGTGGAATTTGAAAGAAGCTTTAGAGGGCTACTACAGGGCTGAATTTCAGATATCGAACATTTTCAATTACATAGATAATTCAATTTCAATATCGAGCTCCTCAAAGCTAGTAAAAGGTGTGTATTTTTTTTCCGAATTGCATAAGTCTTGTTTGAAGAATCAAGTTGAATTGATTCCAAGGGAATCTTGTAGAATAGATATCAATATTGGATTCTAAAATGGCCCCAAAAAAGAATTCAACACCCATTAAGCCTTCAGAAGGCTCTACTATGACTCATGAAGATGAAGAATTGCAACATGATCTATCAAAATTACAAGAGAAAGTGCAACAAATTTCACTCTCGCAAAAAACAACAAAAAATGAAATGGAATTTTTGAAGAAAGGCATGGAAGTGACGATGGACGGTTTGAAGAAAGGCATGGAAGCTAAAATGGATGGCGTGGAAGTGAAGATGGATGGTTTGAAGAATGACATGAAAGACAACATGGAAAACATGAAGAATGATCTAAAAGAATACATGGAAGGCTTGATGACAAGCTTAAAACCAGAAATGATTCCTAATGGCGGAAATATAGGAGAAGAACCTCCTGATGAGAACAAAATAAATGTTAATCATGATTTCATAAACTCGAATGTTGGCGGGAAGAACCACCATATTCCAATAATGGATATGAGGAAGTTTGATGGAAAGGATCCTGTAACATGGATACTACAGATGGAGCAATATTTTGATCTCCATAACGTGCAAAACACACAAAAGGTACGCATTGCAACTTTACATTTAGAACAAAATACATTTGTATGGTATCAATGGCTTTGCTCCCGTAAAAAAATTGTCACTTGGTCAATTTTTACGGAGAAAATGATAGCACATTATGAGGATACAAAGAGCAACACCTTCTTTAGCCAATTGATAAATCTCAAACAAAAGGGTTTAGTGGGGCGGCACATTGAGGACTTCCAAAAATTGAATATAAGGGTAACTGATATTCCAGAGGAACACAGGATTGATCTCTTCATAGGCACTTTAAAGGATAACATCCAACATGAAGTTCGCGTTTTGGAACATGATTCATTGGAGAAGGCATTCAGGTTGGCAAGAAAAGTTGAATGTAAAATTATGGCGACAAGGAAGCCTACCACTCAATTCTATAAAGAAGGAAGTGTTGCTACATCTAGATTTCCACAACCTATAAGGTTGACACCACAAAAATTGGAAGAAAAAAGAGCAAAAGGGCTTTGCTACGGTTGTGATAGAAAATACACTAAAGGTCATAAGTGTGCTGAGAAGAAATTATTTTACATAGATTGTGAAGAAGAAGAAGAAAATGAACAAGAAGAGGATATACACCGGGAACCAGCGCTAGAAGAAGAAGAAATGAATCCGACCATATCGTGTAATGCACTAGCAGGAATTACCACTCCTCAAACTCTCAAGATAGAAGGACATATCAAGAAGAAAAGGGTAATAGTGTTGATTGATTTAGGTAGCACCCATAATTTTATTCATTATAAGGTAGCCAAGGAATTAAATTGTTTCCTATACCCAGCACCAGAATGTCAAGTGATGGTTGCAAATGGAGGAACTATAAATTTTTCTGGAAAATGCCATAATATCAAGCTAACCATGGGGGAATATGTATTGACTAGTCCAATGCTTTCCATTCCTATGGGAGGTGCTGATGTTGTACTAGGAGTACAATGGTTACAATCTTTGGGGACGGTAGCTTTAATTTTCAAGAACTTTTCTTGAAATTTTTTTCAGAAGGAAAGGAAGTCGAATTACAGGGTATTGCGGGGAAGCCAGGAAGGATAATAAGCTCTAATGTCATGACAAAGCTTCTAAAGAAAGAACAGCGAGGCGTAATTGCACAATTATGCTCACTAGAAGTTTCAACATCAAAATCATCTATTTCTGCAGATCTCCAACAAGTCTTGGACAATCATTCCAAGGTGTTTGAAACTCCCAAAGGACTCCCACCTATTCATGATCATGATCATGCTATTCATTTGATTCCAGGCAGTGTTCCTCCAAACATCGGGCCTTATATATATCCTTACGTCCAAAAGAGCGAAATTGAACGTATGATTGCAGAAATGTTAGAGGCAAGTATAATTCAACCTAGTCAAAGTTCTTTCTCTGCTCCTGTACTATTGGTACACAAGAAGGATGGATCATGGCACATGTTTCTGGATTACAGGGAGCTCAATAAGCTCACCATTAAAGATAAATTTCCCATTCCTGTGATTGATGAATTATTGGATGAATTACATGGAGCAATTTATTTTACCAAGTTGGATCTTCGTTCGGGATATCATCAAATTAGAATGAAGACTGAAGATATTCCAAAAACAGCATTTCGAACTCATGAGGGTCATTATGAATTTTTGGTCATGCCTTTTGGCCTTGCCAATGCACCTTCTACATTTCAAGGGTTGATGAATTCCATTTTCAAACCCTTCCTTAGAAAATTTGTGCTAGTATTTTTTGATGATATACTAATCTACAACGGGTCTTGGAAGGATCATGTTCAACATGTTGACAGGGTGCTCAAACTATTGCAGGAGAAACAATTATATGAAAAAACATCCAAATGTTTCTTTGGAGTACAAGAGGTGGAATATCTGGGTCATATTGTATCTCACGAGGGTGTTAAGGTAGACCCTAACAAAATTAAAGCCATTAAGGAATGGAAAGTTCCCACAACCATAAAGAAGTTGCGAGGATTTCTCGGGTTAACAGGGTATTATCGCAAGTTTGTTAAGAATTATGGGAGAATAGCAGCACCTCTAACAACATTATTGAATAAAGATGCATTTTCATGGACTCCTGAAGCAACTAAGGCCTTTGAACATCTTAAAGAGGCAATGTGCCTAGCACGGTCTTAGCTATGCCAAACTTCAAAAAAACTTTTATTGTGGAATGTGATGCCTTAGGAAATGGAATTGGTGCAGTTTTAATGCAGGAAGGAAGACCCATTGCTTTTGAAAGTCGTCCAATCAAAGGAAAGTATTTACAGAAACCTATTTATGAGAAGGAAATGTTAGCAATACTGCATGCACTAAAGAAATGGTGAACTTACCTAATGGGAAGACACTTCAAGGTAAAGACTGATCATGATAGTCTTAAACACTTTTTGGAACAAAGACTATCTTCAGAAGAGCAGCAAAAATGGGTCACAAAGATGTTGGGTTATGACTTTGAAATAATCTACAAAAAAGGAAAGCTTAATGTTGTTGCGGATGCACTCTCAAGAAAGAATGAAGAGGTGGAAGCATTGCTTTGTGCCATTTCTATTATCCAACCAGATTGGATAACTGAAGCAAGAGATGAATGGAAGAAGGACAAAGATGTATGTATACTCATTCAAAAGTTGCAGCAAGATCCTAGTACATCTGATACATTTAGTTGGAAAAATGATTTCTTATGGTACAAATATCGCTTATATCTTTGTAAGAATTCCCAACTAAAACAAAAGATTCTTCTGGAATTGCACACTTCTCCTTTAGGAGGACACTCAGGATTTTTAAAAACTTACCACAGGGTGAAGAAATAATTTTTTTGGGATGGCCTTAAATCTGATATTCGAAAGTTTGTGGTGGAATGTTTGGTTTGCCAGCAGAATAAAGTGGAAACAATTAAGACCCCAGGACTTCTACAACATTTATCCATTCCAAGTCAACGTTGGGAAGAGATTTCAATGGATTTTATCACAGGTTTACCTAAGTCCGAAGGAAAGAGTGTCATCATGGTGGTAGTTGATAGACTTACCAAGTATGCACACTTTTGTGCATTATCTCATCAATTTAAAGCAAGTACAGTTGCTACTACATTTATGGATAGAATTCAAAAGCTACATGGAAGCCCAAGGGTTATTGTGAGCGACGGAGATCCCATTTTTACTGGAAATTTTTGGACGGAGTTATTTTCTTGTTTGGGTACTCAATTAGCTCATAGCTCATCTTATCATCCTCAATCGAATGGTCAAACTGAGATAGTAAATAAATGTTTGGAAGGATATCTTCGTTGTTTTGTATCTGATAAACAAACACAATGGGTCAAGTGGTTACCTCTCGCTGAATGGAGGTATAACACTTCCTTCCATACTGCAGCAAAAATGACCCCATTTATGGCACTTTATGGATATCATCCACCATCGATCACATCATCTTTAAGGGAAAATTCGAAGGTTCAAGCAGTGGAAGATCACATCGAGCATCGGCAAGAAGTTCTCCAACTCTTAAAGGATAACCTGAATTTGGCACAAAATCGAATGAAACAACAGGCAGATCAACATCGCAGCGAGAGAAGTTTTGATGTAGGAGATTGGGTATTTTTACGACTACAACCATACAAACAAATGTCCCTTAAGCAAGCTAAGAAGGATAATAAATTATCACCAAAGTACTATGGTCCTTACAAGGTGTTGCAAAAGATTGGTACTATGGCATACAAATTGGAGCTTCCTACTTCTTCGCGAGTACATCCAGTTTTCCATGTTTCATGGTTAAAGAAGGTTATAGGAGAAAATCTTCCAGTTCAAACAATATTGCCAGAACTTGATGAGGAAGGAAAAATCATATTGGAACCAGAAGCGGTCATGGAAACAAGAACTCGACAACTACGGAATCGATCAATTTCGGAGTATCTCATCAAGTGGAAGAACTTACCCACTGAAGATTCTACATGGGAGGATGAGAATTTTATACAGAAGCACCCAGAGCTACTCAAGCGTTGAGGACAACACTTTTTGAAGGAGAGGGGCATGTTAGGTCCCTATATCACTAGTATAGTCCCTTATTATTGTTAGTGTAACCCCCTTATTGTTATTATTGTACCCTTGTAACCCCATTTTGTTATTATTGTGCCCTTAAATTATTATTGTTAGGTCGGCTAGGATTACATTGTGGCCCACTAGGATTACATTATGGCCCCATGGACTCCTATATAGAGAAAGGAGGTTTTGTAAATTGTATCATCCAAGAATTGTTCATTTATGTAATGTATTGGAGGTTGCCCCCTCGAAGTGGCTCATTTCTAAGGCGTTGATATCTCTTTTCTTCTCTTTTTGGAGCTGGTTACACAACAATATAGATGTCTTTTTGTACCCACTTTTCTTCAGATATCTTAGTAATTTGATTCTCTTGGAGTGCAAATTCAAGGATATTTTTATCCAACCAATCTTGCAATTCATTTCGTGAACGGTTCCACAAAATCAAATCTACCTCAAATTGATCCCAGTACTGGCAACAAAACCATTTGTTGGCTTGAGGGGTCCTGACCTAGGTTCGATGTTTATCGCGCAACCAACAAACCCTCCAACTACTGACCCTTTCGGCAGTGACCTGCTTGTGTAGGTCAAAATTTGACACGAAGTAGTATGGGGGATGTTGGAACTAGGTTTCTGCACCCTGAGGAAGAAAATAATGAAGTGGCACTAAGAAGATTGATTGCAGACTTATATCGATTATCAAAAAATGTGCGCAATATAGAACAATACTTATCGGATGTAGACACAATCGTAGATCACTTTAGCGCAGATATAATATGACAGAACCAGATCCAGATCTAAACAAGGCATAATCACTTTAGCAGATTCATTCATGTATTATGTCATTAATGTAACTTCATACATAAATAATAGAGGTAATTTCGCAGATACAAATAATCAATATAGAGTAAATGTGATCCAAAGACAGAAGCAGTAGATAGATAACTTAGATTAAGAGACAATGTTTCACCAAAATATATCCTTATATTAGCTTCAGGTCAATTCAATACATTAGTCTTTATAACCTTTACACATTACCCTTCCATGTGCACTACTAGTGGAGTCCACACACAGCCAGGACTAGGTCTCTGCGCACACAGCCAGCGTGAACCTTTCTACCCGACCCAGACAACTCCTACAAAAGTGTTACAGATGCATAAATGGTAGGATCATAAAAATAGTCTAACTTGAACTTAACTTACTTCCTTATACTCGATCTATATATTTATATCATTCTAGCACACAGATACTATGGTCTCAAACCATAGTTTGAGGCCCATAGCTTTACCCTTAAACCCTTTTATATCAAAATAGGGACTTTGAGCCCCCCCCAAAGCCCCTTGAATCATTCGATAAGCGTGCATATACAAAACATTTAAAAAAATACACTAAAACGTGCACCTCAAGGGACCCTACTCCAACACATACAACATTTAACAAGCCACTTTCCCTAATAGTAGAATGTGAAGTCTACAAAACCTTCTCCTCCAAAGAAGTGCACTCCCTCTATGCTACAAAGTATCCAAGGCTCACAAAACTCCCAAGATCTTCCCAAGCCTAGGCCTAGCCAAAATCTTGGCTCCCAAAATCCCCTTAAATGAGTTATGAGGATATATTTATAAAAAGGGGGGGTGACTCTTGGAATTCCCCCTTTGTGACTCTTGTAATCCCCTCGTGACTCTTCAACTTCTTTACAAAATAAGTCATTAAATTATAATGTGATTCTTCACATTCCAACATGGACACTTGGAATTTCACTTTTACAATAACTACAAATAATATTACATTTTCCACTTGTACCCATATAAGAAAAAATAAGGTAGAGACAACTTGATAGCCTAACAAGGCAAAACACAATGATGCTAGAATTTGGGTGAACTTACGCTGGGAAACTTCAACTTGATGCTTCTAGGTCTCATATCGATGATAAGGGTGGTACTCTTTGATGGTCTCCCAAAACAGTGTGATGGTGTGAGGTAGGAAGCAGAATCTTGCCTCCTTGGCATCCAGGTATGATGTCTTGGATCCATTCTTAACCTATTTCTTAATCAGGAGCACCATGTTTTTGTATTCAGCTCTAAGTCCTCCTGGGTGTTGATTTATTTTAGCTACTCCAAGTACTGATCTATTTACTTCATGACTTTATGTTTTCATTTATCCTTGGTGAGTGTGCCGACTGATGGAATTTTGTGGGTTCTCACCATGAAATCCAAACTATTATATATCTGTACATATGAGGCCTGAATATTTCCAATGATATATGTGATTTGCTTGTTATTATTGATCAACATCTGAAATCTCACTTTCTCCAGCTCTGCTTGTGGCTTCATTTTCTTCACCAGGGTAAGGGGTTCCCCCTTGTATCACATTGTCCAATCATGCACGATGGTGATGGAAACTTGCACATTCCTAAGGATCTTAAAAAATCTCTACTCTTCCATTTCAATTCATGGAAGTAGACAACTACTTTTTTTATGGTCACGATCTTCTCGTTGAGGTCCCACATAGTGTATCCAAGTGTGGAAACTTTAGAAAATATCTCTACTCTCATATCCTCCAAGTAGACCTATGTGGAAGGTGAATTTTGTGCTGTTGCGTGGATTTGTTCAATCTCTTATTAGGAAACCTATAGATAAGTCCATCAAATAATGAGTTTTATATTTCACTGCACCTACAAAGTCCAAGTTGGCTTTTGAAATATCAGTTGGAATTTTACTGGTGTCTGCCACTATCACCCTTTCCCTCATAAATGTAGGAAATGCATGTTCATTTGGGAAGTTCTTTCTTTGCACTTGTACAATCCTCTTCTGGAGTTCATCAAATGACAACTTGTACACATCCATCATCAGATCATCATTAAGGGGAACTATCTCCCCTTCCTCACTCAAGGCTTGATCTGCGGCTGATCTGAATGGAAACTGGCCTACACCCATGGTATTTATCCGCCCATGGTATTTTAAGTGACATATATCCATGCTATTCATTCACCCATGGTATGCATCCATCAATGAAATTCATCCACACATGGAATTTACCCATGGTATTTTAAATGACATCCACCCATGACATTCATCACCCATAGTATTTATCCACCCATAGTATTGTAAGTGACATATGCCTATGGTATTCATTCACCCATGGTATTTACCCACCGATGGAATTTACCTATGGTATTGTAACTAAAAATTGCTATAATTAACAAGTTTCATCTTGTAAAAGGACATATTTTCCACCATGGTGTAGCTTCTATAGTTATTCTCTATTTTAATAAAAAAATATTTGTGGTTTTTTGTTGTGAAACCAGCTCCAAAAATAGAATAAAAGAGATATAAACGCCTTAGAAATAAGCCACTTCGAGGCGCCAACCTCCAATACATTACATGAATGAAAAATTCTTGGATGATACAAATTACAAAACCTCCTTTCTATATATAGGAGTCCATGGGGCCACAATGTAATCCTAGCCAACCTAACAATAATAATTTAAGGGCACAATAATAAAGATATGGGGGTTATAGGGGTACAACAATAACAATAAGGGGGTTACACTAACAACAATAAAGGACTATACTAGTAATATAGGGACCTAACATGCCCCTCTCCTTCAAAAAAGAGTTGTCCTAAATTCTTGAGTAGCTTTGGGTGCTTCTGTATAAAATTCTCATCCTCCCATGTAGAATCTTCAGTGGGTAAGTTCTTCCACTTCATGAGATACTCTGAAATTGATCGAGTTCTTGTTTCCGTGACCGCTTCAGGTTCCAATATGATTTTTTCTTCCTCATCAAGTTCTGGCAATATTGTTTGAACTGGAAGATTTTCACCTATAACCTTCTTTAAGCATGAAACATGGAAAACTAGATGCACTCGTGAAGAAGCAGGAAGCTCCAATTTGTATGCCATAGTACCAATCTTTTGAAACACCTTGTAAGGACCATAGTACTTTGGAAATAAATTATTATCCTTCTTAGCTTGCTTGGTGGACATTTGTCTGTATGGCTATAGCAGTAAAAATACCCAGTCTTCTACATCAAAACTTCTCTTGTTGTGATGTTGATCTACCTATTGTTTCATTCAATTTTGTTCCAAATTCAGGTTATCCTTGAAGAGTTGGATAAATTCTTGTTGATACTCGATGTGATATTCCACTGCTTGAACCTTTGAATTTTCTCTTAAATATGATGTGATGGATGGTGGATGATATCCATAAAGTGTCATAAATGGTGTCATTTTTGCTGCAGTATGGAAGGAATTGTTATACCACCATTCAGTGAGAGGTAACCACTTGACCCATTGTGTTTTTTTATCAGATACAAAACAACGAAGATATCCTTCCAAACATTTATTTACTATCTCAGTTTGACCATCAGATTGGGGATGATAAGATGAACTATGATCTAATTGAGTACCCAAACAAGAAAATAACTCGGTCCAAACATTTCCAATAAAAATGGGATCTTTGTCGCTCGCAATAACCCTTGGGTTTCCATGTAGCTTTTGAATTGTGTCCATAAATGTAGTGGCAACTTTACTTTCTTTAAATGGATGAGATAATGCACAAAAGTGTGCATACTTGGTAAGTCTAGCAACTACCACCATGATGACACTCTTTCCTTCGAAATTAGGTAAACCTGTGATAAAATCCATTGAATTCTCCTCCTAATGTTTACTTGGAATGGATAAAGGTTGTAGAAGACCCGGGGTCTTAATTGTATCAACTTTATTTTGTTGGCAAACCAAACATTCCAAAACAAACTTTTGAATATCAGATTTTAGGCCATCCCAAAAAAATTCTTTCTTCACCCTGTGGTAAGTTTTTAAAAATCTTGAGTGTCCTCCTAAAGGAGAAGTGTACAATTCCAAAAGAATCTTTTGTTTTAGTTGGGAGCTCTTACAAAGATATTTGTGATCTTTGTACCATAAGGAATCATTTTTCCAACTAAATGTATCAGATGTACTAGGATCTTGCTGCAAATTTTGAATGAGTGTCCACACTTCTTCGTCCTTCTTCCATTCATCTCTTGCTTTGGTTATCCAATCTGGTTGGATAATAGAAATGGAACAAATCAATTCTTCCACCTCTTTATTCTTTCTTGAGAGTGCATCTGCAACAACATTTAGCTTCCCTTTTTTGTAGATTATTTCAAAGTCATAACCCAACATATTTGTGACCCATTTTTGTTGCTCTTGTAAAGATATTCTTTGTTCCAAAAAGTGTTTAAGACTATCATTATCAGTTTTGAACTTGAAGTGTCTTCTCATTAGGTAAGTTCACCATTTCTTTAGTGCATGCAGTATTGCTAACATTTCCTTCTCATAAGTAGGTTTCTCTAAATAATTTCCTTTGATTGGATGACTTTAAAAGGCAATGGGTCGTTCTTCTTGCATTAAAATAGCACCAATTCGATTTCCTGAGTCATCACATTCCACAATAAATGTTTTTGTGAATTCTGGAGTAGCTAAGACCGGTTCTAGGCACATTGCCTCTTTAAGATGTTCAAAGGCCTTAGTTGCTTCAGGAGTCCATGAAAATACATATTTCTTCAATAATGTTGTTAGAGGTGCTGCTATTATCCCATAATTCTTAACAAACTTGTGATTATACCCTGTTAACCCAAGAAATCCTCGCAACTTCTTTATGGTTGTGGGAACTTTCCATTCCTTAATGGCTTTAATTTTGTTAGGGTTTACCTTAACACCCTCGTGAGATACAATATGACCTAGATATTCCACCTCTTGTACTCCAAAGAAACATTTGTATGTTTTTGCATATAATTGTTTCTCCTGCAATATTTTGAGGACCCTGTCAACATGTTGAACATGATCCTTCCAAGACCTGTTGTAGATTACTATATCATCAAAAAAATACTACCACAAATTTTCTAAGGAAGGGTCTGAAAATGGAATTCATCAACCCTTGAAATGTAGAAGGTGCATTGGTAAGGCCAAAAGGCATGACCAAAAATTCATAATGACCCTCATGAGTTAGAAATGCTTTTTTTGAAATATCTTCAGTCTTCTTCTAATTTGATGATATCTTGAACAAAGATCCAACTTGGTAAAATAAATTTCTCCATGTAATTCATCCAATAATTCATCAATCAAAGGAATGGGAAATTTATCTTTAATGGTGAGCTTATTGATCTCCCTATAATCCGGACACATGCACCATGATCCATCCTTCTAGTGTACCAATACTACAGGAGAAGAGAAAGAACTTTGACTAGGTTGAATTATACCCGCCTCTAACATTTCTATAATCATATGTTCAATTTCACTCTTTTGGACATAAGGATATCTATAAGGCCTGATGTTTGGAGGAAAACTTCCTGGAATTGAATGAATAGCATGATCATGATCACAAATAGGTGGGATTCCTTTGGGAGTTTCAAAAACCTTGGAATGATTGTCCAAGATTTTTTTGAGATCTGCAGAAATAGATGATTTTGATGTTGGAACTTCTAGTGAGCATAATTGTGCAATTACGCCTTGTTGTTATTTATTTAGAAGATTTACCATGACATTAGAGCTTATTATCTTTCTCGGCTACCTTGCAATATCCTATAATTCGACTTCCTTTCCTTCTGAAAAAAATTTCAAGAAAAGTTCTTGAAAATTAAAAGCTATTGTCCCCAAAGATTGTAACCATTGTGCTCCTAGTACAACATCAACACCTCCCATAGGAATGGAATGCATTGGACTATTGAATACATTTTCCCCCATGGTAGCCTGATATTATGGCATTTTCCAGAGAAATTTATAGTTCTTCCATTTGCAACCATCACTTGACATTCTGGTGCTGGGTATAGGAAACAATTCAATTCCTTGGCTACTTTACAATGAATAAAATTATGGGTACTACCTAAATAAATCAACACTATTACCATTTTATTCTTGATATGTCCTTCTATCTTGAGAGTTTGATGAGTGGTAATTCCTACCAATGCTTTACATGATATGGTTGGACTCATTTCTTCCTCTTCTAGGGCTAGTTCCTAATGTGTATCCTCTTCTTTTCAAGATTCTTGTTCATTTTATTTTTCCTCTTCGCAATCTATGTAAAATAATTTCTTCTCAACACACTTATGACCTTTAGTGTATTTTCTGTCACAACTATAGCAAATCCATTTTTCTCTTTTTTCTTCCAATTTTTGTGGTGTCAACCTTTTAGGTTGTGGAAATCTAGGAGTAGCAACACTTCCATCTTTATAGAAGTGAGTGGTAAGCTTCCTTGTCGTCATAATTTTACATTCAATTTTTCTTGCCAACCTGAATGCCTTCTCCAATGAATCAGGTTATAGAACGCGAACTTCATGTTCGATGTTATCCTTTAAAGTACCTATGAAGAGATCAATCCTGTGTTCCTCTCGAATATCGGTTACCCTTATATTCAATTTTTGGAAGTCCTCAATGTGCTCCCCCACTGAACACTTTTGTTTGAGATTTTTCAATTAGCTAAAGAAAGTGTTTCTCTATGTATCCTCATAATGTGCTATCATTTCCTCCATAAAAATTGACCAAGTGACAATTTTTTTATGGGAGAAAAGCCATTGATACCATACAAATGTATTTTTTTCTAAATGTAAAGTTGCAATGCGTACCTTTTATGTGTTTTGCACATTATTGAGATCAAAATATTGCTCCATCTGTAGTATATATGGTACAGGATCCTTTCCATCAAACTTCCTCATATCCATTTTTGGAATATGGTGGTTCTTCTCTCCAAAATTAGAGTTTATGAAATCATGATTAACATTTATTTTGTTCTCATCATGAGTTTCCTCTACTATCTTTCCACCATTAGGAAACATTTCTTTTATCAACTTTGTCAAACATTCCATGTCTAATTTTAGATCATTCTTCATGTTTTCCATCTTAGCTTCTAGGTCATCCATCTTAGTTTCCACACCTTTCTTCAAAACTTCCATGTCATTTTTTGTTGCTCTTTGTGAGAGTGAAACTTGTTGCACTTGCTCTTGTAATTTTGATATGTCATGTTGCCATTATTCGTCTTCATGAGTCATAGTAGAGCCTTCTAAAGGCTTAATGGGTGTTTAATTATTTTTAGGGGCCATTTTAGAATCCAATACTAATATCTATTCTACAATATGCCCTTGAAATCAATTCAAGTTGATTCTTCAAACAAGACTTTTGCAATTCGGAAAAAAAAAATACATACCTTTTACTTGATTTTGAGGAGCTCGATATTGAAATTCACTTGTCTCTATAATTGAAAATCCTAAATATCTAAAATTCGGCCCTGTAGTATTCCTATGAAGCTTATTTCAAATGCCATAGGTTTGACGTGATTTGGATTCTTCAAGATAAAGTTATGTCCAATCTCCCACAATGACCTAATTATGGACTGGTTCAGTAGAGCAAAATTGTATGACTTGCCACGTGTCATTGTTTTCTCCTTTGGATATGAAATTTATAGATAGGAAACTATAGTCCGTGTAATTCCAGTCACTTTTTACAGAATTCCAATCCAATTCTCAAAGAGAGATTTATGAATATTTTCCCACGATCACCTCTTTGAGATGAAATTTGGGAGCCTGAAAAATACCTAACTTCCACAGATCATATCTCTGAAAATATTGTGAACCAAGATCTACAATTTTGCAACGATGTTCCTCACGATTTTGGCTTCACGATATAAAACTTTTATCTTTTGAAGCTTCACAAAAAAAAACATTATAGTGAAAATTCCGCGATAAACTTTTTAAGTGAAATTCAGGAGCCTGCAAAAAGCAAATTTTGCAAGGATGTTCCTCAAGATTTTGGCTTTGCACTCTAAACATTTTTGCTGCCGAGCCTTAGTAGAAAACAAGTTATAGTGAAAATTCCATGATGACCTGTTTGGAGCAGCGAAACCCTAGAATCCAAAGCTTTGATATGAAATGTTGTGAAACCAGCTCCAAAAATAGAAGAAAAGAGATATCAACGCCTTAGAAATAAGCCACTTCGAGGGGGAAACCTCCAATACATTACGTGAATGAAACATTCTTGGATGATACAAATTACAAAACCTCCTTTCTATATATAGGAGTCCATGGGGCCATAATGCAATCCTAGCCGACCTAACAATAATAATTTAAGGGAATAATAATAACAATATGGGGGTTACAGGGGTACAATAATAACAATAAGGGGGTTAGAGTAACAATAATAAGGGACTATACTAGTAATATAGGGACCTAAAATTTGTTTACTATGCATTCTATCCTTTTTCTAGCATTCTAATTTTGCAGATCTTTCGATATCCATTTCATTTTTCTAGATCTTGGGGGTCTCCCCCCAAGATCTGAAGCAGTGGTTAGAGGTGGTGGAGTCTAAATGGTGACCTGTAGTGCATTAGGTATTAGCTCCACATATTCCTCCTACGACAGCTTAAATTAACTACTCGATATATTGAGCAATCTCCCGATCTTGCATCTATTTTCTCTCTCCCTTTATCATTGGTTGGGTTTGTTCTTGCTCTTTGAACTGAATAGTCATTGTTTATTCTCCTATCATGCCTTTCCTTCCTTCCTCTTCCTACTTATGCTTCTCCTCTTCTTCTCTCCTTCTTAGCTCTTATTCTCCTTTTAGCTCTTGTTCTTTTCTTTTCCCTCTCAGCTCTACTTCCTCCATGATTTTCTTCTCTCTCTTCCTCCATTCTTCTCTTTGTAGCCTTTGCCTCCTCTTTTATTCTATTTCCAAAGTTGTTTTAATTTTAAGAATTGGATCTACTTTAATATTCCATCTTTGTTCCTCCTCTGCACTGTAAGAAACCTTCCTCTAACAATTATCTTATATCGGATTGATGTCTTCCACAGCTCTTTCTTATGGAACTATTACCATTTTTTGATTAGCCTTTGAAGTCCCATCTATACTAATTAGTTCACGGGGTTTATAGGAATTATAAGATATCTTCCATGGTTCCTCCTCTAACAACTGAAATGCTCTGCTGACCCAGTTGTAGTATATTATCGCATAATGGTATTTGAAAATTCCCCTCCTATTATACAGATTAAATTCTTTTGTATCAAACTCAAAATTCAATATGCCTTTCGCTTTTGTATCTGGAAATTTGAGATTCTTAATCTCGTATAACCCGATCTGTAAAGGAAGAGTGGGCCATGGTGCCTTCTTATTCCTATGCAAAGTTACTAATAACCCTGTGGCAAGATGGTATGATACTTCTTGCATGAAAAAATTTTCGGTGTAATACCTTGGAAAAATATGTGGAAACTTCTACCCATCGAACACTCTAATAAATGTGCCATCTGGTAAGGCAAACCAATATACAGTATCTGATATTGGCTCCACATGCAAGGTGGGTCCTCCTGAAATATAAGCTTCTATAGAGGGATCATTAAGTGATTAGTTAGCTGCTCCATAAATCCTCAATGGTTGCAATCCGAAAGCAACTTACAATTATTGTGAACGACATTTCGTCTTAGAGTCCATGCCTAATTCATGCTAGGAAATTGATTATTTTCACATATTGCATCCAATGGGTATGTAGACATATGAAACCATGCTTGCTTTCCCTTGGGAGGATCTTGGGCTTCTGCTACATGGGATCTCAGCTGATGAGCCAAAATATCTAACCAATTGAGCAACTTCCCCTCATTCACCATCTGCTTCAAGAAGATATCCCACTCCTCAAGAAAGGTGTCTGGGCTTGGATGACCATATATTCTACAAGCTAAGATGACCAAGAGTTGGTAGGAATTCCTGTGTGAGTTAGTCTTGTATGTGTGGGTGGGTGTTTGTTGAAACTTGGATATATCCTTCACCCAATTTTTGAAAATATCTCTTGTGTTTGTGTAGCTATGGGTGGCATAGGATAATGATTCCATGATATTTACTAGCTTGGGAAGATGATACATAGACTAAAAATGTACTTCTAGAAATGTAACAGGCTTTTGTCCATTGGTGTTGCTCAGAGTGTGAGACATCTTAGCTGAACACATATACACATGGTAAGGATGAATACCTACATGCAACCTTGTATATTCTTGATTGTCGAATTTTGAGATAAATCTTTCGGTCCTCTAAATCTGCATCAAAGTACTTTGCAAAATCATCTTTAATTTTCTGCCATGTCAGTGTCGATTCCTTTTTTACAAACAACTAAGCATCTCCATATACTGGTAAGTTAACTGGATCTTTCTCAATTTCTTCCCCAGTAATTATTTCAAATGTTTCTTTTGAAGAAACTCTCTTGGATGCCATTTTAATAGTAACTATTGGATAGGTGCTCAAAAATTGTTATCCCTATGGGAAAGATTAGACACTCACAACAAGCAAACATTAGTCTTAAAAAAATAAATTTCAAGGCATGTTCAAGTGGTAAACCAAGCATCTGATGAGAATTATTGCACACTTTTCACTAGTAAGAGGGGTTGGCTGCATGTGGGAATTGTGTACTATTCAGTCCCAACAATTAGGGTCAAAGCTTGAGGTTTGAGACTTTGAATGCACAATTCAGCCTAGGCAGTGGTCTCGAAAAGGCTGCACATTGCACATTCTTAGTGGCTAGGGATGTAGACTGAGCCTTGGAACTGTACAATGTGTAGTTGGCCCAGCCTGTACTAGAAACTGTGTAGTTCCAGAGGCCAATCTCTAGACTTGAGCCTTATTATTTTGTAGTGCCCAGTTGTGCAAAGAAAAAATGGCCAAGGGAATGGATGATATGCCAAAGGGGAGTGTGAAAAAATGAGTAAATATGAGAGATGGTGTTGGTTTGAGTATAGATCTAACTAATCGTCAATGAAAAAACAAAAATCGAGGGCATAACTGAATAAATATGTAATATCCCAGAATGGGAATACACAACAAATCCTGTTGAAATAACACACTCCTTAGAAATCTATGCATTGAAATGAGTTTGTAGCTCTTGGATCCCTTAGATCAGGGGATGTACTGTCTAGATCCAAAAGGAGAGCAAAAAAAATCAAACTAGGTGAGGTAAATAGACCTCCCACCACCTAGTATTGCTGGAAAACACCCAAAGAGAAGGGTTGCAGCTATATGCAACAAACTGCTTCAGAAATAATGTATTTTTGAGAGAATGGGTAGGAGAACAATAAGAAGGATCGAATTTTATATATACAACAATAAATCAGATCCATCATGATGTTCTTAAAGTATACAATAGAATGTAGAAGACAAAATAGAAGAAACGCCTCAGAAAAGAGGGCTGCAACACATGTATTGACTGCAAAATAGTTTGACAGCGTTATTTATAAGAGCTGCAGCAGCTGTATATTAAAATCCATATCTAGATCATATCTTTTTACAAAGGATCAGATCCATTTCAGATCTATACACTAGAAAGGCTCCTTTACAAGATCCCCTTGGGGTTTTGATCAAATCATGCAATACAAAGAGTAGATCTGAGATTAAAGTAGCAGATCTACAATATTATTCAGAAATTTCTAAAGATGTTTAAAACATAAGAAGATAAGATATATACATAACATGGATCAGAAATCTAATCCATGGATCACCATAGTGAATGGCAAAGCCCCAGCACCAGAGATCTCTCCTCAAAAGTGGGTCAAAACACCCTGCAACTTCCTTCTTGCAAATAACACAGTCTTGGAATGGAAACTACGTTTTAGGTTGAAGCACTGGGTTGGCCTAATGCCAAGGTCTGAAATATCATCTCCAAAGGTTCAGAACTATCTTTCCCATGGGATAGGAAAATTTCCTAGTGAAAATAGGCCCTGAAATGGCCTAGATTTGGGCAGATCTAGCCTCCACTTGCTGTAGCTTGCAAGGAAAACCAAAAACTCAATAGGATTTTCATTTTAGTTGGAAGATGAGCTTGGCCAAATTCCTGATAGTGGATGAGATCAACAAGACCCTTCCAAGGAATCCTCAATGGAAGAGGTGGGATTCCTGCATAAGAACCCAAGTGCTAAGCAACACTATTCTTAGCTAAACAACAGAGAATGATATATGAATGAACAGAAAATATATTCAGAAATATGCACAATCAACAACCTTCTTATGTTGTCCCCCTCTTCTTCTTATAGGATGAAAGTCTTGTCAAACCCTAAACCATCTCAATGATTTAGATGCATTCACATGAGAAGCATCCAACTAAAATTGTGTTGTACCTCTAGAAGATTCAATGTATCTAGACAACACTCTTGATTTGGTCCTGGTTGACTTGGTCAAGTGCTCCAGTATCTTTCACACCTAAGTGTGCTTATGTAAATAGCCCAAATTTTTCCATGTTCACATGTGGCATTGATTTATTTTTCTGATTAGGAGTTTTATTCATCCTCCTTTACAGTTTTATTTATGAAACAAAATATTGAGACAAAATTGTATATTCCCATTAGCTTGGGCTAATTGGGAATATTACAGTCCTCCCCTCCAAAATTTTGCTTGTCCTGAAGCAACTTATAGGGTGAGTGTTGCAACACTTCTCCTTCTTCATTGGTGACACCATCAAATATCAAGATTTCATCATGAGCCAAGTGTTCACCAATCCAAGCCTCCATGAACTATTACTCCAAAATCATCATGAGATGTACAAAATCCATCCCACAAGGAGTCAAGAACTCAACAGAAAAAAACATGGTTGGTCCAATAATTTCTCTAAATCATGTAGCATAAGGTGCATGAAAGTTTCCATCCCATGTGGTACATACAAACTATCCATACTCTCTCCATACAATCCCATGAAAAGTACAACTATATAATCCAAGTATGGAAGCATAATTACATACATAAAAACAGAAACTTGAGCATGAGGAGGTGGGTAAAAGTCCCACATAGGGTCCCAGCGCAGTGCATCTGTTGCCTACATCAGATCAAGGTATGGTAAGTGGTTTCCCTACCACTTACTTGCTGCACAAGTTATCTCACCATGGATGAAATTGTGAGATATGCTTGGTGCCTTTGGGAACCAGCCATCATGAAAAGGAATCTCCCTTTGCATAGCAGGGGAGTGGCCAAGTTAATAAATTGCGGTGGCCCAAAGTTTTCCATGAGATTCATATGATATAAAAATCCTCTTGGGAGACATGGCCTGCAACAACATGGTGAAAGAATACATCAAATTAGAAAATGAAGCTTGCATTACATGATCAAATTTTTCTCCCTTTTCAAGAGAAGAAAGAAATAACTGAGATGAATCTTGCATAGAGTCCTTTGGCTGCCCCAAATCCACATAGCTTTTGCATTATATAAAATGTTGATGTAGCTCTCCTCCAAAGCCTTCCCATTCAAAACATCTCATGATAGTGTTGTAGATCTTCATAAAATAGGTAGGGCTGAAACAGAACTCCTTAAGGGCCCTTTGTAGCATCCTCTCCTTGAGCTTGGAGGCTCTAGGTAAGAAGATCCTATCATGATGATAGATTACTCCCTCATGGATTATATAGCCCTCTTCATGCACCTAGTCATAAAGCATTATACAAGTGTAGAGATCCTTGGAATAATCCACCAATAGCTGGGATTTCCAATATAGATCTACACTCCCCAACAAGGAAAATGGTGATGATGTATCAATAGGATTGCCTGACATGTTTCTTATCTCTTCTTTGACATTTCTTATGCCAAAGGTACAAGTAGGAAGTACATACCTTCCCTTTCCCTCCTCCAACAACGCAAAATCAGAAATGAAGGATGGTGAGGATGATGAGAGAGGAGAATCTCCCTCCTTCTGGTGCTTGATCAAGCCTTCCAGTGCTATAGTTGTGTCTCCTAATGTTCCCTTCCCTCCTGTATCTAATTTTGGAGCAGCAAGTAGTGAGATATATCCCACTAAAACTGAATCTGGTGGCCTCCCTAGTGGTTTTCCACTAGATGAGAGTGTCTCTTGCAAGAATCTCATGAACATGAGAGAAGGGACAGTGAGGTCCTTGCCTCCACTACAGAAATCCATCTCTATTTTCTATGTGGAAGTGTTAGGTGAGGGGTAAGAATGCATGCTTCTGATCATTTGAGGTCTACCACTCTTCTTGTCCACCCATTCCATTTTCAAAGGCTCCCAATCAGTGGTGACTTTCCCCAATGTAATCAGCCATTGAACACCCAAAATAACATTGGTGTCTGGTATTTCAACTACAAGGAACTGATCCACCAAAGTGCAGGTTCCCATGGTGACTGAAAGTGATGGGACATAATGCATGCATTTCATTGTTCTATCTCTTGGGACTAGAACAGAAAATCCCTCAAAGGTATCAGTGGGTATGGCTCTCCTTTGCACAAGATGAGCATCAATAAATTTGTGGGTGGCCCCACTTTCAATAAGAACAGATACCCTTTGATTCATGATTAAACCATGAAATCTTAGGGTCAAGTAATTAGGTACTCTCATAAAATATGCAATAGTTCCTCCAATAGGAGAAAAATATCCACCCCCATCTCCCGATGATGATGGATCTCCCTCAACATTGTCAGTGTTGTGACCTCTCCTTGGTCCATCATCATCTTCTTCCTCCTCAACATCTGAGAAGACTTCTATGTAGTGTGCTTTCCCAGCAGCACATCTATGTCCAGGTGCCCATGATTCTTGGCAAGTGAAACATAGCCTCTTCTTCCTTAGCTCCCTCTAGACTTCAATATCAAGAGGCTCCTTGAATGAGCTCTGCTTGGAAGAAGCAACTTTCTCTTCCTTCCCTTTAGAAAGGTAAGAGGGCTTATTCTGAAAGGTTTCCTTTGCTTTTGGCAAGGAAACTTGAAGGTATCCAGCCCTCTCAACGGAATCATGCAATGTAATGGGCTTGGTAGATTTAAACAACCCATGAAAAGGTTCATCCAAGCCATTGATGAACATGTACACCCTCTTTGCTGTAGATAGATCAGGAACCATAACATATTATCTCAGAAAATCAGAGATATAAGATTTTTCATTACCTAACTGCTTCAACTTTGGAAGGCTCATGAGAGGTGCTTCTAGATCATTTATGTCAAACCTCTCCACTAGTCTTCTAGTAAGTTCAGAATAGGAAGTCACATTGGCATGGCCCAATGTAGACAACCAATGGAACCACCACTTGTGTGCTTCACCTTCAAAGTGCAATGTTGTAATCTTGATAGCTTCTATCTCAGGGACATTATTCAACTAAAAATAGATATCTAGCTTTTATACCCATGCCTTGGCAGAAATAGTGGATGAACCATCAAACTTGGGTAAAAATAATCTGCCCATAGAGTGATGTCGATCATGATTATGAGTGAATCCACCATCTCTATACTGATGCCTTGGTCTTCTTTTGTCATTGAGGTGAAAAAACTCTTGAAAACTCAGGCGGTCCTTGAATATTTGATTCTGGGACTCATACTCTTCAAAATATTCTTCAAAGGATGCTTTCTCATGAGGTCCTTCATTCTCCACAAACAAGAAAGTAGGCATAGTAGAACGTTGTGGAGCTTGTGGCTGGTTCACTGGTTGATCATTCCAGTGGTGAGACATGCCAAAGCTTTCACCAGGATGAAACCTCATAGGATACTCCTTGAGCCTGTCTAGTCTCATCTCTTTGATCTCTCTAGCAAGATCTTGCATGGCTACCAAAAGAGTTCTTGCAAACTCTTCTCCTTCATTATCACTTCTAGTTTCAGGGGCTTTACCCTTGTCTTGATCATCATTGGTGTAATCAAATTTCTTCTGGCTTCTATTCTGATACCTCTTTTCTCTCTTAGTAAGAGGCTCATCTTCTTCTGACTTCATATTGGCTTTGGCTCTTCAAATAAAGGACAGACTATGCCAAGAAAGGAGCTCTGATACCACTGTAATATCCTAGAATGGGAATACACAGCAAGGCCTGCTAAAATAACACACTCCTTAGAAATCTATGCAATGATATGAGTTTTCATCTCCTGGATCCCTTAGATCAGTGGATCTAGTGTCTAGATCCAAAATGAGAGCAAAAAAAAATCAAACTAGGTGAGGGAAACAGACCTCCCACCCCCTAGTATAGCTGGAAAACACCCAAAGAGAAGGGCTGCAGCTATATGCAAAAAAATGCTTCAACAATAACACAGTTTTGAGAGCATGAGTAGGAGACCAATAATAGGGATCAAATTTTATATATACATCAATAAATAAAATCTGTCATGATGCTCTTACAATATATAATAGAATGTAGAAGACAAAATAGAAGAAACTCCTCAGAAAAGAGGGCTGCAACACATGTATTGACTGCGAAATAGCTTGACAACGTTATTTATAAGAGATGCAGTAGTTGTATATTACACTCCAGATCTAGAGTAGATCTGTATACAAAATATCAGATCCATTTCAGATCTGTAAACTAGAAAGGCTCCTTTACAAGATCCCCTTGGGGTTTGGATCAAATCATGCAATACAAAGAGTAGATCTAAGATTAAAGTAGCATGTCTACAATATTATTCAGAAATTTCTGAAGATGTTTACAACATAAGAAAATCATATCTATACAAAACATGGATCAACATTCTAATCCATGGATCACCATAGTGAAGGGCAAAGCCCCAACACCAGAGATCTCTTCTCAAAAGTGGGTCAAAACACCGTGCATCTTCCTTCTTGCAAAAAAAGTAGTCCTGGAAGGGAAACTGAGCTGTAGGTTGAAGCACTAGGTTAGCCTGATGTCAAGATCTGAAATATCAGCTCCAAAGGTTCAGAACTCTCTTGCCCATGGGATAGGAAAATTTCCCAGTGAAAGAGGCCCTGAAATGTCCTAGATCTAAGCAGATCTAGCCTCCACTTGTTGTAACTTGCAAGGACAACCAAACCCTCAACAAGATCTGCATTGTAGTTGGAAGATGAGCTTGGAAAAATTCCTGATAGTGGATGAGATCAGAAAGACCCTTCCAAGAAATGTTCAATGGAAGAGGTGGGATTCCTGCATAGGAACACCCAAGTGCTAAGAAGCACTATTCTCAGCTAAACAGTAGAGAATGATATGTGTCTGAACACACAATATATTCAGAAATATGTATAATCAACAACCTTCTTCTGTTGTCTCCCTCTTCCTCTTATAGGATGAAAGTCTTGTCAAACCCTAAACCATCTCAATGATTTAGCTGCATTCACATGAGAAGCCTCGAACTAAAATTGCGCTGTACCTCTAGGAGATTCAATGTATCTAGAAATCAATGTTGATTTGGTCCTGGTTGACTTGGTCAAATTCTCCAGTCTCTTTCACACCTAAGTGTGCTTATGTAAATAGGTCAGATTTGTCCATGTTCACATGTGGCATTGATTTATTTTGCTGATTATGAGTTTTATTGATCCTCCTTTACAGTTTTATGCATGAAACAAAATATTGAGACAAAATTGTATATTCCCATTAGCTTGGGATAACTGGGAATATTACATAATAGGATGAAAACCAAATTGGTAAGAAGAGTCGTCGCAACAATGACCATTACTGAAAAAACAATAAACCGTTGTGACACTTGTTAAAGGCAAATGATAACTTGAAAAAACACTTATACAATCTAAATAAAGTTGAAACAATATCATTCATACAAAGAAACAAGGGAAAAACACTCACACAAGACAAATGGAAAAAAGTGACAAAAAAGCGACAAAATGTGCTAAATGTGAAACTCACCCAGAAAAGCAACGACGATCACACTGAAGGTTCCTTGATCTCCTCAAGAATGATAGGGATCCAATATCGAATGTGTAAATTAGCTCTATAGGTGCTTGTTAAATATATTTGAGAAAATTAATGTTTATGATGTGCATGCCTAAAATCAAGGGAAAAGTGACACATGAAGAAAGTTTCCAAAAATAGATAGTGTGCCTCCTCTAGGATACTAAAAATAAATCACTATTTTTTAGGGAAATTTTTTTCTTTTTTCATTTTTTTATTTTTCAGGGAAAATGCAATGCACACTAGTGGGAAAGATTGCACAATTCTAGGGACCTGGGAAACTTCCGGCTTAGTGGACTATGCAGTTTCTAAGTGCAGTGATGGAATGTGCAGTTTCTGGGTTCAATTTCAGGCTTCCATCCATGATTGCATAGTTTATGGGCTCAAGGCACAACTTCCAGTAATTAGTGCACAATTCCAGCCATCAAGTTCAAGGTTTCCCTCATGGATTGCACAATTTTTTGGAGGCAAGCCCACAACTGCTACAAGACTAGGTTCGAAGGTTAGATTGTAAATTAGAATGATTAGTTAAGTGTATAAGTGAGTTAACACAATCACGAATGAAAATATAAGTTTTAATCAAAGCATGAATACTTGATAGTAGTACAAGATAAGCTCCTATGAAAATAAGGCTAGGCTCCAAAATTTAAGCAAAGGAAAAATTTTGGAGGGTGGTTATAGTTGTACAACAGGTTCACCCCATACTTATCATGTATACTTCCCTCCACAATAATATTTTATTATTTTATAATCAATTCAATGGAAAGGGAACTGAGGGCATGTTCCTTACCATTCTCCTCCCTTAATGTCCAATTTTACCAAAATGTAGATAAGAATACATCATAGGATTTAATCCTAAGATTCATAAAGATGAATTTTATCAACTAACATTCAATTTCACAAAATCCCTTGCACTTTCTCCTAGGTATAGTTATAAATATTCGGAAAAATACAAAATATATTCAATTAATAAAAATTGTTAAGATACATCAATCCTTTCTAAAGTCCTATAACTTGACTTACATTATGTTTCTTGGGCTTCACACACACACACACACACACACACACACACACACACACACACACACACACACGCACGCACGCACACGCACGCACACATGCGCATAAGCTAGGTATGTATTTGATTAAATTAGAGAAAAATACATTACATAATATATGTCCTTGTGTGACATGGTACACCACTAAGGAAACTAGATCAGTCACACAAAAAAACTGATTTTCCGCATTGAAACAATCTAAGTCCAGAATAAAAATTGTGGTGGTACTAAATAGTAAATTTATTTTAATTATCCTTTCCAACTATAAACCATATATTTTCAATTTATAAACTCAAAAATATATTAAACATAGTAACATTTTTTGGCACCATTATCATTCATTAAGAATGGTTTTCTACTTGAATGGTTCTACTACATAAAAGGAATAGCTTGGTTTAGAGTGAAACATCCAAAAAAAACCGTTCCACAACTGCCATTTCGACACCTACCATTTTGGCATCACCTATGAGCAAGTGAAGTCTCACTCAAGGCATATTATGAGGGACTGCGGGAGTCTAGATAGTTTTGTAGTGATGAAGGAGACATGGAGGCTATGTTATCACTCTTATTCTCAACATAAAAATAAATTTTAAGTATGTCCTAAATTCACACAACATTTCAATAATGAAGGTATCATAACAAATAAATCCATGACATAATGCACAACAATAGAAAATGAACCCAAATAGATATTTCAATTACTTTTGAAAGTTATCCATTACATTCCAACTATTATGTCTCACTAGCCTAATTCTCAGGTTATAGTGCAAAATCCTTACAAAACATCAATATAATATATCTCTAAGTCTAGTTATAATTCCATACATACCTCTCTCCTCTACATCGTGGCTTTAACTATTTATAAATTTACGTTAGGGTGTAAAGGTGATAAACAACCTAATATTACTATGTGAAATAATTATTACCATGGGGAAAACCCCTTAATCTAAGCTTGGAATTTTTACTTATTTTCCATGATCAATGCACTTACCCTTTATTGAATTCAATGCATAGTATCCCTTTGCATTTTTATTCAAAATATTTCCTAAGAATACTACTCCAATAGGCCCCAAACACTCACATGTGGCTCATCTTCAGCCACTCAGTCCTTCTACTATTCCATGTTGCTACCACTATCACAATGAGTCTATCTCCCCATCTTATGTGTTGGATAAAAATTTGGTGTTTTTCTTTCTTCTGGCCCTCAACCTCAAGCATGAAAGTAAAATTTCTTTCCTTCTACGCAAATTTTTTTCAAAAATATCACCATGCTATCTCCCAACCCATGAAATATTTATTCCTTCTTAATTATCCAATCAACACACCATCTCCCTTCTGCACATTGGTTGTCAATAGGGATGCTCAATTGTTGGTCAGGTGCAACCTGATCATGAAATATAGGATCCATTAGTGTGCTCAACCTTACCTAGTGATAGATATCCTTTTAAAATTCCTATATGCATTGGGTTATCTAAAACTAGTTATTTTACTTAACTTTCTACATACTGTGTAATATCTACAACTTCTACTAATTGTTTAGTTATGGCCTTCTTCTTTGATACTCCTCTCCTCATTAATGATACATAAAATTTCCAACACTCTCTCACTCTCCAATTCTCAACCACTCTAACTTCCTCGCGTTGTTCAATTATTTCTCGAAAAGATAAACTAATTTCCATGTTACAATATAATTTGAAATGTCTCCAACCTGATTTGGTTTTCCATCACATTTAATTTCCTCGATATGTATAGCCTTAGTGCATTTACTTAGGCTACTTTATGTCCTATACAAAACCTCTTATATTAGATCCAATGATTTGAATACATCACTTTCATTATAGTTTACTCATTTGATCATTGATGAATTGGATTTTCAATCCTTCCATGGCCTCCATGTCCATATGACATGGAATAATATGACATTTCGTAGTACTTTGTTTGTTTCCTACTCCCTAGTATTCTAGATAACGAAAAAAAAATTATCATCTTAGAACATGCCTGTGATGTGATCCCACCTTTGTACTTATGTATGATTGCCTATTTTCTCATAAAAATGATCACCACCCTTCTCTTTTTTCCCTCGTCATATTCTGTGGATCCTCTTACTGCAGAATGTGTTCGTCACACTTGTAGAGTTTTAGTCGGCTCCCAATTATGAGTCATTTGATATGTTTCCCATTGAGTTTATCTAAATTTACAACTCATGCCTCTATCACACATCATGTAATACCACCACCCATGCATGATGTAGATATATGTGCTTATTATTAGGTTGATGAACCAGATGTATACTACGGGCTAACATGCCTATTTTTTTATGATATGTGGCATGTGCCCCCATATGGATATGTTAAATATTGTGGTGCTAGCATGCCCAAGAATAGGTGTTAGTGTGGTTTAAGGGGCCGGATGACCTATATTGTAATAAAAATATTTGTAAATATTTTAATAATAATAAAAGAGACTAGTCGCAGATCCCACTCCAAGTTAAGAGTATGAGGGGAGGTGCAACTCCATGTGTGAGGCAACAAAGTGTTTGGTGAAAATTTTTGGTGTGAAAGAGAACTTGGGGCCCACATGTTTTTAAGAGAGCCACTTGGAAGATAAAAGCCATGCAGTGTGAAAGTTTATATATTTTCCTAGGGTGTTATTATGTTTACCTATTATCACTATGATGACTCGTATAGTTCTAGAATTCCTGGCTAGTTATAAATCACCTTGAAATTTGGGCATCATAAATTATGGGGTCTTGAAAAAGGATGAGCCACTTGGGTGTAGGTATGGAGGAAGTAGAATCTCATTACTGAGAATTTCTCAGTCTGATATGAAGCATCACTTGGGGTGTAGGCTTGGGGAAAAAAATTGAGATGTCCCTATCTAGCTATAAGGTGCCAGTTTGGCGCAAAGTCTAGGGATGTAGTTGAAACATTATTTTTTAGCCATAAGGAATCATTTTGGGCGTAGGTTCAGTGGAGGTAGAGTTGTATTAGTTTTTTTGGCATAGAGGGTACCTCGAGCCCTAGCACAACATGGATATGGGTTGGCACCTTGTCTATGGATGTATGGTTATTTTTTGTTAATGTCTCCAATGGAGTTACAATCCCAACTCGAGGATGACCCATGATTGAAATTATTGAACCACGCGATGTATGGTAGGTTGGAACATGGAGATCCCCTAGCGAGTAACATCTTTTACTTAGAAAAGTACTCTCATATCTGTGTTGTGCAAATTTAATTTTATATGCCATATTTCTCTTGAAACCCTGATTAGGGTTCGACAACATGATTATGCATACTTATGTAATTCCTTGTGACATGCGTGTATGGGTTGTATTTTAATTTTTATGGGTTGTTTTACTCTAAACCTCAGTTAGGGGTTCCATGTTAATTCATCATTAATTTTTATGTTTATATCTATATTTTCATGGCTGTCATATGTCATAATTTTATATATTTACTCTAATTCCTTGTCTACTTTCATTTTTTACGATAGAATGTGTTAGGCTAGAATTACAGGGTTATGTGTTTAAAGTAGTTGACTATTGTGTAGTTTTCATTGTGCATAATAATTAAATAATCTTTCTGGTTATTGTAATTGCTTCATGTGATGCTGAATTATTATTTGATCAACCCCTAATTCTATCAATTCTAATTTTATCCCATTCACTGTTAATGAACTCAATGTTGGGGTTTAATATGGAAATTACAACATTATGTGCTTTTGCTGAATTATTGGATCATTTAATTTGTGGAATTTTGTTTTGGGTGAGTAGTGTTTGTTGAGGAAAAATACTAAGAGGGGGGGGGGGGGGGGGGTGAATCAGTATTTAGAGCTGACTGATAATTTTTTTTTTTGTTTTCCTTTCTCTTAATACCATATGTTACATTACTTGTATGTCCAGAGATCTTATCACGTCTTTACTTAAATCATTGCATCATTTATTCATCAGATAAGCATGAATAGAAATAACAGTACAAACCATCAAACATAGAAACACATAAGAACACCAGGATTTAAGGTGGAAACCCAATTCAGGAAAAAACCACCGCTGCTGAAGTTTCTGTTTTCAATATTTTATTATAAAGAAAACATATTTCAATTTCTGTGCTGGCGCAGACTTATACTAGCACGCAGGCACCCACCTGCAGAAGGCTACAACCTTCTCTCGTTTACCAGCCTCTCCTGGAAGGGAGCAACAACCCCCCCTGATCATAACATCAGCTTCTATATACAGAAGGCTTCAACCCTCTGACCCAATGCAACCCTTTATTCAATTAACAAACATATTTTTCCCAATTCTACATAACAGAACAGCGAGACCACTGTAATCCAGACTTCAGAGAATTTATGCATTCAACATTTTGTGTATCCTTCAGTGTGTATTAACCTTCAGAAACTCCAACTATCATATGCACCAGATCCATATGTGTTCTTCAGTAGACATCCGCTAGTTTTTCATCGTTTCTTCTGTTGAATACTCTCATGACTCATCACCTTTTAGATCAATGTCTCGAAGGGTGCATCATGGACTCAGAATCATCAATTAAGCACGTTGTCTGTCCATACAGATATTCCTTAGAGGAATTCCTTCTTCGCCAATGCTCACACAAAAAACCCCTCAATCGAATAATGATATTTTTCCTTTATATAGATCTCCCCTTTCTCAATACCATGAGTCTAAAACCACTCAACCGCTAAAGGTATTCCTTTAGCTTATCCTCGGGGCTCTTCGATTTATTTTTAATTTATTTTATTCAAATGAGGAGATTCAAATTATCTATGTGTGCCCAGCCTTTAACCCAAAGTTTAACCCTTTGGATTTTATAAACAATATCCAACACTTTTCCATACGTAAGTGTCTTGTTGATGTGGTGAGTTCCACAAGCGGAACAAACATACATCTCAATATTTTTGTATTAATAATCGTGCCAATCCAATTTGAAAACCCTAACCTCCATTCTTCCATGCACGAATCATCCCAAAGGTAGTCTTTTATCTTCGCCATATAATATTATTTCAATTCAGGGGCTTCCTTCACACTTTATAAGAAAATGTTCAAATTTTATAACTATAACCCCTTTGTGGGTCCCTACGGAGGCACCAAACGGTTGATGCTGACTTGGCATGCAGTGCCCCCGTAGTAATTCTCCACCGTTGATCTATGGTCAGCGCTTGATTTCCTGGTCAACTGCGGGGGCACCCCCTCCAGTTATTTTAAAAGTTTACACTGCCCCCGTAACATTACTTTTAATCAAATTTCAATGAAATTTTAACTCGGACTTCAATCTTCAAACAAAATGGATTTCATTCTTTGACCTCGGGCCCACATCACAGTCGGCCATTTGCGATGTGCGATATATGATGGCGCGATCAAACAAAAGGCGGAACACATGGATGTGCGATATTGCGATCGTGCAATGGCGCGATGATCGCACATCGCAAACAATGGAACTTGCGATGGCAAAAATAACAAATGTGAGATATTGCGATATTGCGATGATCGCATATCGCAACAATCAACAAACTCTGGCTTGTGCAGAGGGTGATTTTGTGACATCGCGATGTTGCGATCGTGTGATGGCGCGATGATCGCACATCACAAATAATCCATATCAGCGAGACACTTGAAACTTCAAAACTGCGCTTTGCGATTTGCGCTCAAGTTGTAGGGACCACTTGTCCTGCCGCTTTCAAAGACTTAAAGAACTTCCACTGTTTTATTCAATTTTCTTCATACTTGGTTGTTGAGGGCTTAAACACCCGAAATGACTATTTTAAAAAAAACTCTGCTCCTCCATAGTCTAGAACTTCGACTGTCTTTATTTCACTGTAAAATGGTACTGCCCAACACCATAATCAACTCTCCTCTGAAATTTGTGGTGGCGGCCCATGACAATTCATTCATCCTTACATTTCTCCCATCCTTCTTGAATGCGTGTTGCTGTACACCAAGACTTTGATGTGCCTTTGTACTCTTTTCTCCCATTCTGTCTCTGCTCCTTTTGTTCTTCCTCTGTTGCTTCTGCTTTAATTCCTCTATTTCATCTGCTGCCTTTGCTACCTCTCTCTTTTCTTAGTTACTGTTTCAGATGCTCCTTCTTTGCCAATTCCTTTGACATCAAGGACAACTTCATCTAGTAGGTTGTCATCATCTTCATCAAAATGGGTTGCCATCAAGGACAACACTCTACATCATATTGCAAACAATCTCCCCCTTTGGACTTGATGGCAACCACGATGGTGTTTGATCACTACAACAGATTAATCATAACCATTCTTCAAGTACCATGAAATTCTTTCCCCTTATTCAAACACCATGTCACTCTCCCCCTTTGACATCAAGGGCAAAGGGCGGATCAAAACCAACACAAGGTTTTTATCCTCTTGTAGAAGGAAGCGCTCTGCAAATCTGATGTGCACTGAAGTTACCATGCTCCCCCTGAGTTCATGCTGAATCTTCAAACATAAAATTCAATGAAGTAACAAGTAATGCACCCTTACCACATGACCAATGCTCCCCATTAATCTTCTGTAATTAAGTAGACCTAATTCTCTGCATGGCAGAGACTACCCCCAGTTTCTGTCTGAGATATTCGAATGCTTCCTTGGGTAGAGGTTTGGTAAATATATCAGCAACTTGTTCTTTGGAGGAAACATACTCCAATTTCACCTTTTTCTCAAGCACTTGTTCTCGTAAGAAGTGATATTTGATGGGAATGTGCTTCGTCTTGGAATGCATAATAGGATTCTTTGAGATACTGATGGCACTTGTATTATCACACATAATGGAGATAGGAGGTGAGCATTTGATTTGAAAGTCTTGTAGAGTTTGCATCATCCAGAGAAGTTGAGTGCAACATGATGCTGCAGCCACATATTCTGCTTCTGCTGTAGATAAGGCAATGGAGCTTTGCTTCTTGCTAAACCAAGATACTAACCGGGGCCCCATATAGAATGCACCACCACTAGTGCTTTTTCGATCATCAACACTTCCAGCCCAATCTGCATCACTGTACGCATGAAGAGTAAGATCAGAATTCTTTGGATACCATAGTCCAAAGTCTTGAGTTCCTGGTAGATATTTGAATATTCTTTTCACAGCCTAAAGATGAGACTCTTTTGGATTGGCTTGGAATCGTCCAACAATCCCAACTGCATGCATGATGTTTGGTCTTGTCCCGGTGAGATAAAGGAGACTTCCTATCATAGATCTGTATTCGGGTTGATTTACTGTGGGGGAATCATCATTAGAACTGAGATTACATCCAGTTATCATTGGTGTACTTACAGGTTTGCAATCTTCCATGCCATACTTCTTCAGAATTTGCTTGAGGTATTTTTCTTGTGATATGAATATGCCATATGTTGCTTGTTGCACTTGCAAGCCAAGAAAGAATGTTAGTTCCCCAAGAAAAGACATTTCAAATTCTTGCTGCATATCAAAAGAAAATTTCTAACTCATAGACTCTTTATTACTTCCAAAAATGATATCATCAATCAGTTTTTGTGTACAAGTTGCTATCAGCAGACCCTTTTGAAAATCCTTGTTGATGAAGATATTTGTCAAGACGATAGTACCATGCCATTGGAGCTTTTTTGAGACCATATAGAGCCTTTTTAAGTCTACAAACAAGTTTTTCATCATTTCCCAAAATGAATCCCTCTGGTTGTTCTATATAAAATTCTTCTTCTAGATCACCATTGAGAAAAGTAGATTTAACATCCATTTGATAAACTTTGATTTGTTGGAAGCTTGAAAAGGCAAGAAACATTCTTATGGCTTCAAGTCTGGCTACAAGAGCAAAGGTTTCTTCAAATTCTATACCTTCTTGTTGAGCATACCCTTTGCACACAAGTCTAGCTTTATTTCTTATAACATCCCCATTCTCATTTAACTTGTTTTTGAATATCCATTTCGTTCCAATGACATTTTTGTCACGAGGCCTTGGTACTAATTCCCAAATGTGATTCTTTTCAATTTGATCAAGCTCTTCATTCATGGCTTGAATCCAACATTCATCTTTGCTAGCTTGACTGACACTGTGAGGTTCAATAGTGGACAGAAATGCCATATTGCTAGAAGATCCCACAAGAGTCCTCTTGTTTGTACACCTAATTCCTTTTCTCCCAAAATTTGAGATTCTGGATGATTCTTTTGAACATATCTAGATGGAGCCTTTTCAGACAACTCCTCTTCAGATTCTTCACTGGGTGAACTGTTTGTATCATTATTTTTTGATGTAGGAGAATATGTGTCCTCATCATCTTCATCTGTTGTTTGCTTTTCTTCTTTTGGGGTTGCAGGAGACTCATCAATAACAACATCAATACATTCAACAATCTTTCGAAGTCTTGTATTGTAACATTTATATGCCTTACTTCTAGAGGAGTAACCAAGAAATATTCCCTCATCTGCTCTGGGTTCAAACTTGGCAAGTTTTTCATCATTATTCTTGATAAAGCATTTGCTCCAAAAAATTCTAAAATGCTTTATAGTGGGAGGATTACCATACCAGAGCTCATATGGAGTTTTATCACTATTTACACGAACATGTGCTTTGTTGAGAATGTTTTCTGCCGTATGTGCTGCTTCTCCCCAAAACGTGTCAGGTGTTCTGGAATCATCAAGCATAGCTCTAGCCATTTTTTGAATTGTTCTGTTCATTCTTTCTGCAACACCATTATGTTGTGGAGTGCCAGCTATAGAGAACTGTCTTTTTATGCCATTTTGTTCACAGAATTCAAGAAATTCTTTGGATGTATATTCTCCTCCTCGATCAGATATGAGACACTTGATTTTTAATTCTAATTCATTCTCAACTAGTGCTTTGAAGATTTGAAATTTCTCAAATGCTTCATCTTTGTGTTTAAGCAGTCCAATCCAACACATTCTAGAGAAATCATCAATGAATAAGATATAGTATTCTTCACCACGGGGTGAATTTTTCCTCATAGGTCCACATATGTCAGTATGAATGAGTTCAAGAGGCTTACTTGATGATCCTTCCTTGGCATTAAATTGTACCCTGGTTTTCTTACCGAATTGGAAGGATTTGCATATGATATTTTCAGGTAGAGTAATATTGGGAAGATCACGAACAGCTTTAAGTCTGCTTGATTTGTAGATTTGAGAGAAGCTCAGATGCCCCAACCTTCTATGCCATAGCCAATTTTCTGAAGATTTACTCAAATAACATTGTTCTTTGGGGTTCTTCAATATATACAGGTTGTTTGGAGTTCTTTTTCCTTTTATAATTTCTTTACTTGTATCAAGATCACGTACCACACATTCTTTTGAACTAAAGACAACTTCAGTTCCTTGATCACACATTTGACTTACACTTAACAAGTTATGTTTTAATCCATCCACATACATGACTTCATTAGCTTTCACCTTATCCTTTAGAAAAACAGACCCTTTTCCTTTAATGACCGCAGGAGTATCATTTCCAAAAGTAACATTCTTCTCCTTTTCTAGAGCATTGTATTCAAGAAGTTTGTCTTTATCACCTGTCATATGTCTTGAGCATCCACTATCAATGTACCATTGGTTTTCTTCATCTTCTGCAAATAACGCTATGCCACAATTTTCAACCTGTACTTCCTTCTTTTTCCATACTTTGGAGCTTGAAGAAACTTGTTCTTTTGGCTAAACTTTTCTCCTACATTCAGATTCTTTATGGCCAAAGTTATTGCAGTAAGTACATTCAAATTCATTTTGAAGAGGAGAAAAGTTGTTATAAGTATTCTTCTTTGCTTCAATATCAATCCTTTTCTTTCTTGCTTCTCTTGTCATAATAGTTTTATATGCTACACATTGAACAAATTTATGACCAAAATTGTGACATGAGAAACATTCTCCATTGAAGAAAAAATTTCTGCGATCATCAGATCTTCTATATGAATTTATCTGTTGATTGGTGTTTCTTTGAAAGACATTCCTGTTAGTGTTCCTTGAATTGAAATGATCATGCTCTACCTGTAAGGATTCTTTATTCCCTTGCTGAGTGACAACATGTTGTAAACTAGCTGTAACTGCTTTTAGATAATTTGGTGCTGAAGCTTGAGAAGATTCTCCGATATATCCAAGACCTGTCTTTATAAGAGGAGAACGTTGTACCTTGATAATCTCATCTAAGGTTTCAGACCCTTTAGCAAATCTAAGATTCAAAGTTTTTACTTTCTCAAGTTCTTTTCTTAGATTCACAACTTCACATTCTAAATTCTCATTGTGTTTCTCTTTATCTTCAAGCTGTTTTTTGAGAGTTTCTATGATTATTTTACTCTCTTCTAGGAAATTTTGAGTTTATTTTTTTCATCAAGAAAATCACTGTCTTCTAGAGCATCCACAAAACTATCCTTTTCTTCTTTAGATTCTTTTTCAAATGCCATGAGGAGTCTAAGTTCTTTTTCACATTATTCCTCACTATCTGATAGCCCATCACTGTCTTCATGAGTATAGTAACTCTTTCTAGTGCTAAACTGATTCTTATTCCTTTTTTCTGCTTCCTTCCCCTTTCTATGTGTTTCTTTATAAGGAAACTTAGCAGCATGATGACCAACTCTTCCACAATCAAAACATTTGAAAGGAAGCTTACCTCTGAACCGTCCTATGCCAAGTTGAAGTTTCTTTACGAAGTTTATCTCATCTTCTTCTGAGATATATCCTGATCCTTCTGTTATTTGTACTTCATTCCCTTTTGTAGAAGTTCTAAAGACAACTTCTTTGACTTCAGATGGTCCTCCTCTTCTCATTTCATATGCAGTTAGTATGCCATGAAGTTGTACCACAATAAGATTTTGAAGATCCTGCTTTTCTTCAAGAGCTGAAACTTTTGACTCAAATTTTGCTGTTAGAGATATTAAGATTTTCTCAACCAAAGTAGATTCAGTTATTGTTTCTCCCAGATTTCTCATGTGATTTACAATATCATCAAGACGTAGAAAGAAATTTGCAATGCTTTCTTCATTAAGCATTTTTAGATTCTCATATTGAATTCTAAGAGTTTGAAGTTTAGCACTTTTTACCTTTGCATCACCTTCATAGCTTAGAATGATTTTGTCCCATATTTCTTTTGCTGTGTTCAGCTGCATGACTTTGACAAATTTTGTTTCAGTTAGACTTCCCAATAGAGCATTGAATGCCTTTGAATTTGTTTCATAATTATTTCTTTCCATCGGATCTGTTGGCACTGTGGCTGGATATCGATATCCTCCTTCAACAATAGCCCATACATCTGCTCCCAGAGACTGAAGATAGGACCTCATCCTTGTTTTCCAAAATATTAAGTTGTTTCCGTTGAAGAGTGGAGGCCTGATAGAAGCTGTTCCATCTTGATTGCTCATCTTGATTGATCTTCCTTCTAGCGGCTAAGCTTTTCAAAAGGACCTGCTCTGATACCAATTATTGAGGAAAAATACTGAGAGGGGGGGTGAATCAGTATTTAGAGCTGACTGATAATTTTTTTTGGTTTTCCTTTCTCTTAATACCATATGTTACATTACTTGTATGTCCAGAGATCTCATCACGTCTTTACTTAAATAATTGCATCATTTATTCATCAGATAAGCATGAATAGAAATAACAGTACAAACCATCAAACATAGAAACACATAAGAACACCAGGATTTAAGGTGGAAACCCAATTCGGGAGAAAACCACCGCTGCTGAAGTTTTTGTCTTCAATATTTTATTATAAAGAAAACATATTTCAATTTCTGTGCTAGCGCAGACTTATACCAGCACATAGGCACCCACCTGCAGAAGGCTACAACCTTCTCTCGTTTACCAGCCTCTCCTGGAAGGGAGCTACAACCCCCCCTGATCATAACATCAGCTTCTATATACAGAAGGCTTCAACCCTCTGACCCAACGCAACCCTTTATTCAATTAACAAACATATTTTTCCCAATTCTACATAACAGAACAACGAGACCACTGTAATCTAGACTTCAGATAATTTATGCATTCAACATTCTGTGTATCCTTTTGTGTGTATTAACCTTCAGAAACTCCAAATGTCATATGCACCGGATCCATATGTGTTCTTCAGTAGACATCCGCTATTTTTTCATCGTTTCTTCTGTTGAATACTCTCATGACTCATCACCTTTTAGATCAATGTCTCGAAGGGTGCATCATGGACTCAGAATAATCAATTAAGCGTGTTGTCTGTCCATACGGATATTCCTTAGAGGAATTCCTTCTTCACCAATGCTCGCACAAAACCCATCTATCGAATAACGATCTTTGTCCTTTATATAGATCTCCCCTTTCTCAATACCATGAGTCTAAAACCACTCAACCGCTAATGGTATTCCTTTAGTTTATCCCCGGGGCTCTTCAATTTCTTTTTAATTTATTTTATTCAAATGAGGAGATTCAAATTATCTATGTGCGCCCAGCCTTTAACCCAAAGTTTAACCCTTTGGATTTTATAAACAATATCCAACGCTTTTCCATACGCAAGTGTCTTGTTGATGTGGTGAGTTCCGCAAGCAGAACAGCCATACATCTCAATCATTTTTGTATTAATAATCGTGCCAATCCAATTTGAAAACCTTAACCTCCGTTCTTCCATGCACGAATCATCCCAAAGGTAGTCTTTTATCTCCGCCATACAATATTGTTTCAATTCGGGGGCTTCCTTCACACTTTATAAAAAAATGTTCGAATTTTATAACTGTAACCCCTCTGTGGGTCCCTGCAGAGGCACCAAACGGTTGATGCTGACTTGGCATGCAGTGCCCCTGTAGTAATTCTCCACCGTTGATCTATGGTCAGCGCTTGATTTCTTGGTCAGCTGCGGGGGCACCCCCTCCAATTATTTTAAAACTTTACACTGCCCCCGTAACATTACTTTTAATCAATTTCAATGAACTTTTAACCTGGACTTCAATCTTCAAACAAACTGGATTTCATTCTTTGACCCCAGGCCCACATCCCTCGGGCCCACATCATAGTCGGCCATTTGCGATGTGCGATATTTGCGGATCAAACAAAAGGCGGAACACATGGATGTGCGATATTGCGATCGTGTGATGGCGCGATGATCGCACATCGCAAACAACAGAACTTGCGATGGCAGAAATAACAAATGTGCGATATTGCGATGATCACATATCGCAACAATCAAAAAACTCTGGCTTGGGTGGAGGGTGATTTTGCGACATCGCGATGTTGCGATCGTGCGATGGCGCGGCGATCGCACATCGCAAATAATCCATATCAACAAGACACTTGAAACTTCAAAACTGCGCTTTGCGATTTGTGCTCAAGTGGTAGGGACCACTTGTCCTGCCGCTTTCAAAGACTTAAATAACTTCCGCTGTTTTATTCAATTTTCTTCATACTTGGTTGTTGAGGGCTTAAACACCCGAAATGACTATTTTTAAATAAACTCTGCTCCTCCGTAGTCTAGCACTTCGACTATCTTCATGTCACTGTAAAATGGCACTGCCCAACACCATAATCAACTCTCCTCTGCAATTTGTGGTTGCGGCCCATGACAATTCATTCATCCTTACATTTCTCCCATCCTTCTTGAATGCGTGTTGCTGTACACCAAAACTCTGCTGCGCCTTTGTACTCTTTTCTCCCATTCTGTCTCTGCTCCTTTTGTTCTTCCTCTGTTGCTTCTGTTTGAATTCCTCTATTTCATCTGCTGCCTCTGCTACCCCTCTCTTTTCTTAGTTACTATTTCAGATTCTCCTTCTTTGCCAATTCCTTTTCCATCAAGGAAAACTTCATCTAGTAGGTTGTCATCATCTTCATCAAAATGGGTTGCCATCAAGGAAAACACTCTGCATCATATTGCCAACAGTGTTTCCTGGAGGGAGGCTAGGGACATTAAAAATGTTATCAGATCCTTTCAGCACTAGGCCTAAATGGGGCCAAAAGTGCGGCAGGTTCAATAAAATTCTTACATGTTAACACGTTGTGGGTTAATTGCCTAACATCAGGCTTTTTCACCAACTACTTCATGAAATTCGTAGTGGTGGAATTGTGTTCAAATTATCCTGGAATAAAGCATAGATACCCCGAAATGAATTAGGAGGTTAAAATTATTGTAAATATTTGAGGAAATTTGTTTCTAATTATTAAATTAGAATGTTAATTACATTCGTGTAGGGCACCATACCTGTGTATTAAGCTTCATTAAGTTATTATTATTATTGGGGTTTAAATTATTTTCAGTTTTTCTTTATTACTTTTAAATTTTTATTATTAATCGAACCAACATTTAAATGTTTACACTCATCTCGACATCACTTTCAACTTTTTTTATTTTTTAATTGAGCGGACAGTTAAAATTGTTTACATACTTACATTACACCTACACATCTACCCTATATTGGGTTGTAGAGCACCTCTCGGTGCAAAACCATCATGAATTATATATATATATATATATATATATATATATATATATATATATATATATATATATATATATATATATATATATATATATATATATATATATATATATATATATATATATATATATATATATATATATATATATATATATATATATATATATATATATATATATATATATTTCAATTAAGTCATGATGTTTTTGCATCAAGAGGCGCTCGATAACCAAAAAAGTTAAAAGTAATAAATAAAAAGTTAAAATAATTTCAGAATGAGAGTAAACATTTAAATTTTGGCTTAATTATTAATAATAAAACGCTAAAACAAAAAAACAAAAAAACTCATTTTTTTTATATTTTGATTTTGTTACTAAATTTTGAATAGGCTTTGTTACAACACCAGAGGCCAATACCATGTCTTATCAATACCACATGCCAAAAATGTTAATCAAGGTTTTCATTGATGACAATATGGCATTGACCAAGATGTCAATATGGTTGAGATGCCTAATACTAGATGATGATGTCATGAATCTTTTTTGACAAGGATGCCATCAATGAAGAGGTCAACCCATGAAGATGTCAAACCACTAATGAAGAAGTCCTAAGAAGTCCTTGAACTAGCTATAATGTTGCATGTGCCTTGATGATCTAGACCTTAACCCTTGATGACATATGGAGTCATACACTAAATTAATGACCACAATTTATGATGGCACTTGATGAATGTTGAAATACTAGATGATAATGTGGAAGATATCATTTGATGGTTGGAAGACTATTTTGAAGTTCTCCTAATGATGCTGCACTATGACATATTACTGCACTATTATTGATTATATGATCTATACCCTCTTGATGAGGCTAGATACTATCATGATGACATGGATGTCCTACATGATGAAACTATGATCCTATGATTGATAATCCAAACAAAATGGAATCCAAGTAGTGGAAACTACATGCTGTCCTATTCACCTCCTGCACACAAAAATTAAGGACAGTCACAAAAAAAAATTGTTTTTACCACCTTGGAGGCATCCTATCAACATGGGTCCTATACCATCTTGTAGAGTATATTTTTCCCATTCTAATGAGCCTTTACTTTCCCTGAAACACCCAGCGGTTGAGGAGATATGGAATTTTTAATTCTAGAAAAATTAACCTTAGCAGTGAGCCAACCTATCTTTGCCTTCATGTCGGCCTACCTTCAGAAAGACGTTTCCTTTAAGTTCAATGTCAAACTCATATAAAAAGGGGAGTTGAACCATTCATTTGAGAAAAAAATTGGTGAAGATTGCAGATAAAAGGTTCAGAAACACATAAGAAGAAAGAAGTTGAGGAAACAAGAAAAATAAGTGTTGGGCTAATACTGTTTTTGAATTATTTGATTGAGTATACCACAGAGAGATAACCACAGGCATTGAAGGGAAATTTGGGCAATTTTGAAAGGCTATTTTGTGTTTTTTTCATATCCAAGCTAGAGAGGAAGGGTGCCACCGAGATAAGGACTTTTTTGGGTTATTTGATATTGTGTTTGTGGCATAATATCGTTATTTGAGGTTGCAGATAGGTACAGGAGTTTGAACAATAAAATAAGCTCTATTCTAAGGAGGAAATTCGCTGCTAGTTAAGGACTTTTAGGTGCTTTTTGGGACATATATCATAATTCTATGGAAAACTTACCAGGTAGCCAAAGTAACAACTATGTACACTAAACCAGAGTTAGAGAAAAAGTTGGCAAACTTTGAAATGAAGTTGGAGCATCATAAAAGACATCATTGTTGAAACAACCCTTACAAAACTTTTTGAAGAATATCAAAGACACTTTGTATCCTTTGAAAAACATAGTTGAGGCAGAGTTTGGAGGGAAAAATTTGAAGGAGCAATATCATTGAAATCTTGTGCTAGGGAAGAGAAACTTCATTAACAAATCTTGGAGCAGTATGACTGGAGCATCTTTAAGACATTGTTGAAAAGCACCACTAAAGTCTTCTAGCAGTTTTGGATCTGTTACATTGAGAGCAATATATTGGGCATTTTTTTGGGCAATCCTTAAGAATATTTTTGGTGAAAATTTGGAATATATCTTGAATTGAATTTGAAGAAGCCTTGGGGATCTGTTTCATTAGCATATCTTGGGAAGTCATCTTGAAGGTTGATTGAGAGTATCTTAGAGCAACTTATTGAAGACATTTTGTTGGGAAGGATTGTTGAAGACCCATTGAAGATACTTGTAGAAGCATATCTTGGAGGAATTCTTGGAGACATTGGTTAACCTCGTGATAGATAATTGAATCCATCTTGGAGATATTTGTTGGAGAAGTCCTAGAGTATACATCCTTGGCCTTGGAGCTGACTTTCAAGATTTGTGGAGATCCTTGGAGACCATGATGTTTTGCTAATGTCATCATGAGGTGGCCTTGGAGAAATTTTTTGGGTGATATGAAGAGCAGTGGAGACACATTCATGAGAAGACAAGTGTTTTCATTGATGACATGACATGCAGACTAAGTGAGGGGACAATTGAAGATTTACATGGCTCATTGAAGAGATTTTGGGAGCCATGAAGAATAACCAAACATATTTTGATGAAGTGAAGTTGAGGGTTGGAGCCCAAGAGGTTGGAGTCTCATGGAGACAAGGTCAGTGCCTTGGAAGATAGGGTTGGAGCCCTAGAGTATTGGAGTCCTCAAGGAACCAGGTTGGAGCCCTAGAGGTTAGTGCCTCAAACTGACAAGGTTCGAGCCTTAGGAAGTCCAAGTCTGTGCTTGGCATAATACAAGTTGGAGCTTGGGAGATTGAAGATTTGTGTCTTCATCTAGGGTTGGAGCCCTAAAAAAATATTGTACTCAATTTATGAATATTAATAGAAGAATTTGTTCTTATTGTTAATTTGTGTTCTAAATATAAGTTATCTAACTGGTAAAAATAACAATTGGAAAGAAATACTGATTCATCCCCCCTCTTAATATTTCAAAAAATTGGTTTCAGAGCTAGTACCTTCACTCAAAGAATAAAAGCTCGAAAGTTGATCATTAGAACACAAATGGGAAAACCAAGGAAGAAAGTCTCCAATCCTCCTAAAGATGTGTCTTCCTCAACCATCAAAATTGAAGTCAATAAATTTGCAAAGGCTCCATTGTTCAATGGAATTTTTGATATATGGGAGGCAAGAATGAGGAATTTCTTTAAGACTTAAGAAATTGAAGTTTGGAAATCAGTGATTACTAATGACACGATGGATGAAGAATCCAAGGAGTACAATACAAGAGCAATGAAGGAAATTTTGAATGGGTTAACAAATTCTGTGAAGGCCAATTTTAAAATATGTTCGCCAGGTAAAGTCATATGGGAAAAAATTCATGATATTCATTCAAAAGGAGCATTGACAATGATTTCTAGTCAAGAAGATGATGAAAAACAAGAAACAAGTCTAGAATCCATCAATGAAGCTGAAGATAAGAGAGATGACAACATGGCTAAAGAAGACCTAGAAGATGAAGAGAACAAATAAGACTGTGAATAAGATCTCCTGAATAAAATTATGGCTTCCATGGAAGAGATTAACAATTTTAAAAAGGAAAATGAAGAACTTAAGAAGAAAGTGCAAGATGGTAACCAAGACAAGACAAGGAATAAAGTTGACTTTGTTAAGCTTCAAGTACAAGAAAGGGATGAGTAGCTTGCCAAACTTAAGGAAGAATTTCATCAAAAAAAAAGAAAGCATCATGAAAAGTCATATCTATGAAAAATCAATTGGATAAGGCAAAGAAAATGGAAGAAGCTTTTTCAAGCCACCTTGAACAAAGAATTAAGATCTTGAACAATCTTGAAGCAAAGATTGGTCAATACAAGGAAGAGGTCTCCTCTCTTAGATATCAACTAGAAGAAGCAAGGAAACAAGCACAAGGAGTTGACAAGGTGATGGAAACTTTGGCATTCATAGAAGGACAAGTTGATGAAGAAAAACATGAGAGAAAGACCATGATATGCCAACTAGAAGAAAAGGATGAAGAAATCTTCAAACTAAAATTAGACATTAATCTTCTCAAGGCTGAAACATGTGAAGCTACAGGAATAAAAGAAGAAATGGAGAGAATTATAGCAAAGAAGAATGAATAATTCTTCATAATGAAATCAAATATTATCTCCCTTAAAATTGAAGCAGATGAAGCAACAAGGATGATGGAAGAAATGAAGAAGCAACTAGTGATGAAATATGAAGATTGTGAAAAATTGAAAGGAGAAATTGTCTCTCTTAAAAAGGAAGTTGACTTGATGAATAAGAACTTGAAGAGTTCTCAAACCCTAGATGACATCCTAAGTCATCAAATATGCCCCTTTGATAAATCAAGTCTTGGCTATGTAGGTGAACCCTCAAGCAAGAATGATAATGCTTCAAGCAACAAGGATGTTAGGAAGCCAGGAAGGAATGATACTCCCAGTTCTAGTAAAGGAAAGAGTCAAGATGACATTATAAGAAACTCTACTCCAAGGAGATTTACATATGATGTCAAGAATACAGAAGGAAATGAATATCATTAAATAATTCCAAGGCAACAAGACTTCAGAAGTAATTCAAAGAACTCTCCATCTCCTAGGTACCAAAGTATATTTTTTGGTTATTTCTATTCTTGTACAAACTTTGGGCATATGGAAAAGGATTGTAGGGCATACCACAAGGGAAAATTTAATGGTCCTCATCAATCTCCTAGAAGCATCTTTGTAAGAATAAATCATGCATCCTCATTTATGAGCAGAATGGAATGCTTCAATTGCCATAAAATTGGACATATGGCTCGTGAATCTAACTTGACTTGGGTCCGTAAACAAGCTAAAACTATGACAACCAAGGTAGATAAGAAAGTTACACAAGTATGGAAAAGGAAGAAAATTGCCTCTCAAAATCTTTGAACACTCCAACCAACAAAACATGTTGTTGACTTGATGAAGTCATCCTTGATATTCCAAGCGATTGATAATGAAACTCTGCCAAAATGATACCATGCATACATTTAGGGGGAGTCTGTGATTCTTGAGATTTTTTGCAGAAGCTATCCATGAATGGGCCGTATGAAATCCTTGATGAGTCACACATGGAAAATCATCCTTTCATAGATCATCTCTTGAGAGAAGCTCCATTGAATAAATGTTGACACATCTATCATCCACCACATTTCAAGAAGGAATAGCAACATGAAAAGGGGAGTAATATTCACAGGAAGAATTACTATTGATGAAGAAAATAAGTAGCTCGACAAGGGGAGTACTTGAGCACCCCGTTTTCCATTGATGTCAAAGGGGGAGAGAATATTGGAAGGGCAAGAATATTTCCATCAATGACAAAGGGGGAGATTGTTAATCAAGGTTGTCCTTGATGTCAATATGGCATTGATCGAGATTTCAATATTGTTGAGAGGCCTAATACCAGATGACGATTTCATGACTCTTTTTTGACAAGGATAACATCAATGAAGAGGTCAACCCATGAAGATGTCAAACCACTAATGAATAAGTCCTAAGAAGTCCTTGAACTAGCTGTAATGTTACATGTGCCTTGATGATCTAGACCTTAACCCTTGATGACATATGGAGTCATACACTAAATGAATGACCAAAATTCATGATGGAATTTGATGAAGGTTGAAAGACTAGAAGATAACGTGGAAGATATCATTTGATTGTTGGAAGACTATTTTGAAGTTCTCCTAATGATGTTTCACTATGACATATTACTGCACTATTATTGATTATATGATCTATACCTTCGTGATGACACTGGATACTATCATGATGACATGGATGTCCTACATGATGACACTATGATCCTATGATTGATAAGAAAAAAAAAAAGGGAATCCAAGTAATGGAAAAGGCATGCTGTCCTATTCATCTCCTGCACACAAAAATTAAGGACAGTCACAAAAAAAAAAAAAATTTACCACCTTTGAGGCATCCTATCAACATGGGTCCTATTCCATCTTGTAGAGTATATTTTTCCCGTTCTAATGAGCCTTTACTTTCCCTGAAACACCCAGCGATAGAGGAGATATGGAATTTTTAAGTCTAGAAAAATTAACCTTAGCAGTGAGCCAACCTATATTTTCCTTCATGTCGACCTAACTTCAGAAAGAAATGTCCTTTTAGTTCAATGTCAAACTCATATAAAATGGAGAGTTGAACCATTCATTTGACAAAAAATTCAGTGAAGATTGCAAATAAAAGGTTCAGAAACATAGAAGAAGAAATAAGTTGAGGAAACAAGAAAAATAAGTGTTGGGATAATTATTTTTTTGAATTAATTGATCGAGTATACCACAGAGAGATAACCACAGGCCTTGAAGGGAAATCTGGGTAGTTTTGAAAGTTTTTTTTGTGTTTTTTTTAGATCCAAGCTATAGAGGAAGGGTGCCACAGAGATAAGGACTATTTTGGGTTATTTGATTTTATGTTTGCGGCATAATATCATTATTTTAGGTTGCAGATAAGTATAGGAATTTGAACAATAGACCGAGCTTTGTTCTAAGGAAGAAAGTCACAGTTGGTTAAGGAATTTTAGGAGATGATTGGGATGTATATCAAAATTCTGTAGAAAATCTACCAGGCAGCCAAAGTAACAACATTGTACACTAAACCAGTGTTAGAGAAAAAGGTGTCAGACTTTGAAATGAAGTTGGAGCATCATAAAAGACATCATTGTTGAAACAACCCTTATGATTTTTTTTGACGAATATCAAAGACACTTTGTATCTCTTGAAAAACATAGTTGAAGCAAACTTTGGAGGGAAAATTTTGGAGCAATATCATTGAAATCTTGTGTTAGGGCAGAGCAACTTCATTAACAGATCTTGGAGCAATATGGCTGGAGCATCTTTAAGACATTGATGAAAAGAACCACTAAAGTCTTCTAGCATTTTTGGATCTGTTACATTGAGATCAATATATTGTGCATTGTTTTGGGCAGTCCTTAAGAATCTTTTTGGTGAAAATTTGGAATATATCTTGAAGTGAATTTGAATAAGTCTTGGGGATCTGTTTAATTAGCATATCTCAGGAATTCATCTTGAATATTTTATTGAGAGTATCTTAGAGCAACTTATTGAAGACATCTTGTTGGGAAGGATAGTTGAAGACCCCTTGAAGACACTTGTAGAAGCATATCTTGGAGGAATTCTTGGAGACATTGGTTAACCTCGTGATAGATAATTGAATCCCTCTTGAAGATATTTGTTGAAGTATTCATAGAGTATACATCCTTAGCCTTGGATCTGCTTTGAAGATTCATGGAGATCCTTGGAGACTATGATGCATTGCGAATGTCATCATGAGGTGACCTTGGAGAAAGTGTTTTGGTGATATCAGGAGCAGTGGAGACACATTCATGATAAGACAAGTGTTGTCATTGATGACGTGACGTGGAGACTAAGTGAGGGGATAGATGAATATTTACATGGCTCATTGAAGAAGACTTTGGGAGCTGTAAAGAATAACCAAACATATTTTGACAAAGTGAAGTTGAGGGTTGGAGCCCAAGAGGTTGGAGCCTCATAGAGACAAGGTCGGTGCCTTCGAAGATAGGGTTGGAGCCCTAGAGAATGGGAGTCCTCAAGAAACTAGGTTAGAGCCTATACCAGAGATAGGGTTGGAGCCCTAGTGGTTGGTGCCTCAAACTGACAAGGTTGGAGCCTTGGGAAGTCTAGTCGGTGCTTGGCATAATACAGGTTGGAGCCCAAGAGATTGAATATTGGTGTCTTCATCTAGGGTTGGATCCCTACACAAACATTGTACTTAATTTATGAATATTAATAAAAAAAATTATTCTTATTGTTCAATTATGTTCTAAATATAAGTGATATAACTGGAAAAAATAACAATTGGAAAAAAATACTGATTCACCCCCCTCTCAGTATTTCCAACACAAAAAGAATAACTTATTTAACAATCAAAATATTTTAGAACAATATGACATGATTCTTAACCATTGATATTCGCACCCACTTTAACATGGAAAATATTAACTTGTAAATAGGAATTGCTACAATATCATGGGAAATACCATGTCTTATCAATACCACATGCCGAAAAAATATAACTTATTTTACAATCAAAATATTTACAGCGAAGGTGTTTCTTTTTAAAATTGATCACGCTAGACATTGTCTATCCCTTTCATCTCAGTTTGACAATTGTCCCTCTATTGTTTTTCCTATTAAATGGCATCTGTTCAAAATTTGACCACTCTTTCATGCAAACGAAAGATATATGTTTTCAACTACAATTTCCTCACAATCTGCAACCCATTAGACTGTTCATTCAATCGATTTTTTGACATTAATGGTCTCCTCCAATTTTACTACATATACAAGACAACTCGTGTGCATCTTAAAGAAACTCGTAAACAATCACGAGAATTCGCAATAAATTTGAAGCAGAGATGTCTACGCTGAAGTAAGCATGAGTTTGCAAGATGTGGTTGTCTTATTTACATGATGGTAAATGCCTACTTGCCAATATAGGAATTATGTTGTATATTATTTTAAATGGATTGGTAGTGGCAAGATATGATTTTTTTTCTTCACACTTGGTAAATGTTTCCCTGTATACTTTGAAATTTTGTGTATGTTTTTAATGGACGGGCAGTAGCAGGTTTCTTCCACAAGGTGAACATTGAATTTTATTATTATTGTGATTTGGAGGGGAATTTGTAGATACCCATGTTTTGAACACTACATTCAGTTAGCAAGAATGTTGAAAATATGTAATAAGAAATGTTGCTCTTCATTGAGGATTCGATACAAACAATAATCCAAATACATTGTTTTTCCTTTGTTGTTTGTTTTTTGCATTGTGGGGACATTGTTTTTATTTTGTTCTTTGTTGTTTGCATTGTGGAGAGAAATAAGTAAACTCATTAAAATTTCCATCCACTTTAAAATGTGTATGGGGTTCATTGTAGTCTATTTTCTTGAATTTCGTGGCCCAAGGTAAGATTATCTTGTTGATTTTCCATAGGGCTTGTTAATTTTTTCATAATAAAATTTTATTTTTAATGTTGGTATTATGGTTTTTTCATGCGATGGTGGTGTGATAGTGTTGGGTGTGTTAGACTTTAGTTACTATTTTAATATGAATGCACACTGTGAAACGGATTTGATTGTCCAAAAGACACTCCTTGATGTGAACTTGCAGTTAATGGTGGTATTTGCTGCACTAATATACCACGCTCTTCTCTAACGCCGCGATGTAACATGAAATGTAATGCCATGATGTAACATGCAATGTTAGAACACACATTTTCTATTTAAATAAATAAGAAGTGGTTGCCAATTTTGAATTACATGAGTGTTTTAAGATGAACCTATGCACTTTCATATAATATATTTGAAAATACCACTTAAGATGATGGCGCAGAAGAAATTTCATTAAAAGAAAAAAAATATATATTCATTTTGGATGAAAAATACATATGATGTTGTTTTTATCTGCACATTGTTTGGAATTTAATTAAAATAAATATACAGTTTGAATTAAATATTTGAAGTTTTTAAGATGATTTAAAAACTTTTGTATTCATAATTTAAAATTTAAACTTTTTCCTCCATTATTATTATTATTATCTTAATTTTAAATTTATTTTCACTATTTAATATTTAAAATATAATAAAAAAAATATCTAAAAAAAATAATTATAATATATACATATGTAATTAAAATTATAGTTATAATTATAATTTAATATGTAATTTAGAATAAATGATATTACTAATATATATTTTCAAAATAATTTATCTTTCCCGAACTAAAAAAACTAACAATTTATTTGTATCATAACTAGTTTTTAATTTCTTTTATAATTATAACTAGCAATTGCACTACATGTTGCAAAAGAAACGTCATAAGTTTGTGATATAGGAAAGAATAGCATATAAGAAAGAAGAGGTAGTAGGAACTTTCTCGGCTCCAACTGATCCTCCAGAATAAGGGGTGGAGAAATATGTTTACTGGACCTCAAATCAAAATATCCATATTGGTTAATTGATGTGGAACAACTTCTTTGTTATTAGTTGCATGTAAGATGTGTTTTTTCATAATGGGTGAGACATTTTGGCCAAAGTAATCTAGACCTCTATATGATGGAAATATGCATGTTTATTTTTTTTCTGCATGAATGATCCACTTGGTTTTATGACCAAGTTGGGCAGACTTCACCCTTCCATGAAATTATTTGCTTCTATCATGTTCGCAATGTTGAATTCCTCTGATACTACTCCTACAACTCTCACTCTACTCTACAACTAGAATTATTTAATGGAATAAAAACTTATCACTATGACATGTTGTACTTCATAAGAGACTACTAAGAAGCTTAAGTATTGTAAATCCACCTTCACATGTCATTTGAACATAGAGCATAGGGTTATCTTAATCGTCAATTTTATGGATAAGAGTCATTTGGGCCCTTTTTAACCCTTGGGTATGATTAATTAATCTTGGTTCATACAATTTATATTAATAAATTATCTATAATCATATTTCCATAATTCCTTTTTGAACAACCAATATTCTACTGCTTTGGAACTTTTCACCTTAGTTAGAATAACAAACATCATGAAGACCCAAAATTAAGAAGAAAAAATCAGCTCATAATCAGGGAATCTAGTGACTTCTTTAAGGATCATAATTCAAGACTTTAGTGTCTTTTAAAGATAATTTATTTTCCCATCAAATAAAAATCAACAATCAAATTTTGTTGTGACAAGAATGGAATTTTTTTTAAAATGTAATAACTCCTTTCCCTAGTGATAGTCCATTTTTGTTTTGAAATGAAATTATTTTCCCGATATTTTAAATAATAGATTCCTCCCAAGTGACCCTTTAGAGATACCTTGTTTTTTTCAATTGATTGGAATAGGTAAGTGTCCTTTGTCTAGTATTATCTTAATCATGAATTTTATGGATAAGTGACATTTGGGCCCTTTTTAACCCTTGGGGATGATTAATTAATCTCAGTTCAGATAATTTATATTAATAAATTATCTACATCATATTTCCATAATTCCTCTTTGAACAACCAATATTCCACTTATTTGGAACTTTTCACCTCAGTCAGAATAACAAACATCATAAAAACCCAAAAGTAAGAAGAAAAAATCAGCTCATAATCAGGGAATATAGCGACTTCTTTAAGGATCATAATTCAAGACTTTAGCGCCTTTTAAAGATCATTTATTTCCCATCAAATAAAAATCAACAATCAAATTTTGTAGTGACAAGAATGGGAACAAATTTTAAATGTAATAAATCCCTTCCCTAGTGATAGTACATTTTTGTTTTGAAATGAAATTATTTTCCCAATATTTTAAATAATAGATTCCTCCCCAAGTCACCCTTTACAAATACCTTTCTTTCTCAGATGATTGCAATAGGTAAGTGTGATTTGTCTAGTATTTTCTGAGTCATTGAATTTAAAGGCAGAGGTAAAGAGACTACTAGACAAAAAATAGTAGTGTGACTAAATGTGAAATGAAAATAACATTGAGGAATCTCTTCTGATTTTCTCATGTGGGCCTTCTTCAATTGATGAGGTAGTAGGAACTTTCTCCTCTAGAATAAGCATTGGAGAATTATGTTGAGTGAACTACTACTCATGTAACTTTGACTCCTTACAATTGGAATTTTTCTCTTCCCACAACTCTATCTCGAGTTATAATTCTAGCTTTCTCTTGTTTATTAATAAATTGTCTCTATATCACTATTGTTTGTCTCTTTTTGAGTGCTTGATTGAATCAGTGAGACAATGTAGCTCATATAGATTTCAAAATCCTTGAGTAACCCATTTTCTGAAGATTCCTCTTTTCTGCTATTTGGTCCTCCATAGCCTTGTCAACGTCGTTTCCTTCTAAAGAATCATATATTCTTGATAAGTATCCATTGTCCTGCTTTTCTTCTTCCATATAATTCAAATCTAAATGAATGTAACATGAGATAAGCTTCATGACATTTTCAAAATTCCAAGATTTTTCATTGCACTTCTCATGTTTATCAAGGAAAATGGATTCCATACATTCAACATTATGCCTTTTTAGGGCTTGTTATAAGGTTGGAAGCTTCTCTTCAGCATGTCTTCTTTCTTCGGTATCCTTGACTTTGATACAAACAATTGTAACCGACCCCTTTAAAGGTAAATTTAGTGTTATTTAAGAAATGAGAATTATGAACATTCATCATTATTGCTCAAGATAAATCATGTCCTCTGAAATAATTTAAAAATTTAAAAATGATCACATATTTTAAAAAATTCGTTATTAGTTTAAATTTCTATATATTAAGAAATAATACTCATGAATTATAAAACATTTGTAACATAAATAATTTATAACAAAAAAAACCATTTATTTTTGGAAAAATAAAATAGTTGTAACAAAAATAATATAGAACAAGAAAAAATATGTATATTTGGATGTATGAAAATTTAGATACAATTTATTAATTAAAATTTTAAAAGAATAATGGTTATAAACATTTAAAAATAATTTTATTAAATAATTAGTTTAGATCCAGAGTTAAGATTAAGTTAGGCCATCTTAGTTCCCCCTATAAAGAAACTACATTCCACATGAATACCATGGATCAATACCATGGACTGTCTTTATAGTTTATCATTATTTTATTTTATTATTTTTATTTTTTATTGTATTTTGACCTAGTTAAAATGTTCATTACATTATATCAATCTTTTTATTTAATTTGTTTTCATTTTTAATTTTGTGTAATTTTACATAGTCAAAATGTTAAACATGACATTACAACCTTTCTATCATACTTTGTTGGAGAGCATAGTAGCACAAAAATGTAATATTTAAATAAATAAATAGTTATTTTCCTTTTTTTTATATTGTTTTTTATCCATATAATATAAATTAATTGGTTTTTTTGGAGTTTAATTCAATGATATAAATTTTATTATAAATATAAATTTTATGCTTATGTACCCAAAAATTTAATGTTTATGTATTTTACAATTTTTTTTATTCATTAAACTAATTTATGTTAAATCTAGTTTTATTAAGTTATTAATTTAAATTTTATTAAAAAAATGAGGTTAAATATGGAATATTACTTTAAAAGGAATACGAGAAACTATGTTATTAGAAAAATGGGCACATGAGGACTAGACAGTTCAGGGGTTGGAAGGCAGAATCCTTTAACAGTTGAATCTAAATGAAGAAATTCTTGCCCCATCTTCTTGGAAACAAATATCAGCTGGATATATCATAAGAAATGTTTTTGTCATGCCCCACTCAGTTTTTATCAAACTGAACTATGATGGGGCTTCAAAAGGAAACCCCGGTCAAGCATGAGCTGGTGGCATATTTAGAGATTGTACAAGGATAGTTTTAAGGATTTTTTCCATTGATCTTGGCTATGCAACTAATAACAAAGCCAAACTTTCAGCGATTAAATTAGGTCTTGAAATTGTGCATCGTGAACATTATAATAGATTAGAAATAGAGGGGGATTCTACAATGGCTACAGGTATACTCAGAAAGATTCAGCAAGGGGCTAATTGGGAAAAAATTAGCAAGATTTGGCGAACTGCAAGATTAGTTCAGGAAATTAAGAGACTATTGGGAGAAATTGAATATAATCTTCCTTCTCATGTGAGAAGAGAATGTAGTAAAGCAACGATTTTTTTGGCAAATTGGGCCTGCAACAATGTAGATCGGCTCCTCGATCAGCCATGGAGGCAAGTGCTGGAAGCGGAGTTGAATGATATTTGGGGTATCGTCAAACATGATGGGAACCCTGCAAATTGGGACCATAACAACCCCCGATCGGGGTGGAGTACAATGACGAGGGGGCCAAGTGGCCATGTTGGTGAAAGGGTTATGTGTGGAGGCTGGACGACAACGTGGCCTTGGCATGCATATTATGACAGAGGTGGGTCGGCGGGGAAATGGATAGGACATATCCCATCTAAGGTAATAAATTCCATTTACAACATGTGGTAAACAGCTGGTAAATCCAGCGAGGCTGTCAGGCGACCTTTGGGGAATGTGCTGGAGGAATGTCTCGAGGCAAGTCAATAGTTGCGGTATGGTAAGTTTTTCATTATTTTAGTCTTCTTACGAAGTTGGATACTCCTGCGTGTCCCCAGGAAGCCATTGCCGAAGACGTTGGGTGACTCTGTGAGTAGCTTCTTGGTATGTATTATCCTTCTTCCTAGCTGTGCAAATGAAGATGGTATCCGAATTCCATCACATGCAAATTATAATCCTGGTGTTTTTAGACTTTTTGTATAAAATTTTTGCTCAGTTCTGGGATGCTTTTCATTGTCGGAGTTCTGTAAGGATTGGAATTTGTTTGTTGGATAGTATTCACTCTTTTTCTATTAGGAGCCTGGATGAAATTGCCTATGAATCTGTTCAGAATTTGGTGAGAATGCAGGACAATCATAAGATGAGAATGCAGGATAATTATAAGACTGTTTGGGCAGGTACTGTGGTGCAATTTATTGAGAGCAATGTTTATGTTAGTATCCTATTGAATAGGGCATTCTATTGCTTTTCGTCTAACGATTTACTAGTTTCATGGGTTGGTAGAATTTTGGAATTGGGCATGGTTCGCTGTCTTTGCTTTTCGTTTTGGCCTTGGTTTCTTTCTAGTAATTTAATGATTCAGCTTTGGGTTGATGAGGGCTCTAAGTGGAAGAGGGTTGTCTGTGGGTTTAATATTTGGGTTGTTCCAGTTTTGTGGAGTTGTACATCTGGGTTTCTCTATTTCATCTTAATGCTTTTGCTTCCAGTAAATTTTGTTGGTGCTACTAGTAGAATGGTTAAGGGGAAGGGTACGTCCGTCTGCTCACCAACTTTTTTTAATTCCAGTTTTATGATATGTATTTGTCATGGAATTTTTTCTCGGTTGATGGAATCAGGAGTGTTTCTCATTGATTTTTATGAGATGGTGAAGAAAACCAGAGGTAGGAAGCCTAACGGCGGTAAAGGAAAATAGCCTATCTCTCCTCCGCCAGCAAAGAGAGGTAGGAAGTCAACAAAAGAACTCATGGAGCCACTAATTCAAACCTTTGTAGAAGACATTCCCTGTTCTATTAAATCTCATATTTATGGATGGGAAACAGAAGTCATAAACAATATGGATGAAGAGGATGATTTGGCATTAGAAGATCTGCATAATGTCATTGGAGATCCAGGGAATACCCTTGGGTGTATTTCTCTGTTCCAGCACTCAATTCGAACTTATTGGTTGATAAAAAAAAATTTGCAAAAGCTTTTATGTCAACTCAGGAGATAGGTGAAATGAAGTTAGGGTCCACCATGGCAGACATAAATAGAAATATTCAGGAAATCAACCTCCATCAACTACATCGGTATGCTAGACTCGGTAGAATGGAGAAGGATATAAAAGCTTTGCAGCAGGTTAAAATCCCTGGTTCCAACGCTAAAAACCCTGCCCCCGTGGAGTCAGAAGATGATTAGAGATATCAATACTTCTTTTTTCAATAGCTAGATTTACTTTTTGTAAATGATATTATCACAATACTTTGATATTAAATATATTCAAACTCTGTGTAGGTTATTAATGTTGTTTATGTTTTGGTTGGCATACATTACACTTAGATGGCCAACAGACCTTGTTTCCTTTGGGCAGGTTGAGGTCTAATTTTTGTATCTATGTTCCCTGGCTTTTAAATTAATAGAAAACGGGAAGGATCTACTAAGCTTTAAAAAAAAAATGAGGTTAAAATTTAAAAAACTTTTAATAACGGAAATTTAACTTAAAAGTCACCAAAACCTAAATTCAATCTAACTTAATAAAAATAAAAAAACTAACATTATAAAAAGCATATATAAAAATATTTACTTGATCTAATGGCCTAAAAAATTTCAATCTTCTAACATTTGATCCAATCGCTTAAACATCAACTCAGTGACAGCTAGAGGAATTGTTTTCAAATAGTGACGCCTTACGCCATAAGGAAATTTTAATGAGTAAGAATTAATTGATAAAAATCCAATGGAAGTGGACTAGGACCATATGTATGTTAAGAAAATTGGAAGGAGGGTGTGGTACCATTGCAGGGTTCGATCATGGTACGAGAGAGTGGGAGTGGCACTTTGTTGTAATGGGAACAATTGCACATCAGTCAAGAGAGTACTGGAAGACCGCAGGAGTCTGTCAACATTCAAAGAGAAGTATATGAGAGGATCATGTCAAGTCCATTTCGCCAAGGTTCTATTCAACTCCAAGATTCTGGTAGTAATTCAAGATATTTGCAGGTACTAAGCGAGGCATATCAATAGTGGCTTTGATCGCATGTTATCAATGTAGATGAATTTATGCAATCTCTTAATGTGACCAAGCAACCAGGACAAGCCTAATGCGATCAGGAAACCGAGAGAAGAAAATTAAGGGGGAAAAAAAGAAACAGAGGCTATGAAGGTGTAGAAAGAAGAGCTTTGGCTTAACAGTGCAGTGGATGCTTTTCTTCAGGAGTTTTAAGATATTTATTTCAAAAAACACCAAGGTTAGCTTAGAAAGAAGCATTGGGATAGAATTTCACTTGCATTCACATTCCCCACTGATTTGATACCGTCACTAGTCCTGCACAACACACACAAGAAATGATGGAAATTCATGAACATAAAGCATAATGTTAGAAAATTATATATTACAGAGCAATGCAACACATAAAATATGTAGAAAATACAAGAACACAAAACACATAAAACCAAAGAGACATAGATATACATGGTTCACCCAGTTTAGGCTATGTCCACCCCAAACAGCCAGTCCTTCCTTTCTATTATCCAGCAAAATGAAGACACAAAACCTACAGCAGATCCGCTGCAATATCCTTTTTTCTCTTTCACAGTCTCCCTCTCTTTCTCTCGCTCCGAGAATACACATACAATACACGGCAACAATACAATACCCTCATAAAAGCGAGGGGTTGCCTTCTAGGGCACAAAACCCTAAACTAAACGTAACTTCTACCATCAGATCATTTTCCTAATGAACGACCCAGATTGACTAGAAATTAGTATACTTTTACAAGGCAATTTTACATCTATCTTTAGCTTCGGGGGCGCTACCCCCGAAACCCCCGACCAGGGGGGGGCTCGATAAAGTCGCTGCCGCCCCCCCCTAGACCCCCCATGGCAGTGATTAATTTACGGGCGGCGTTGCCGCCCCATTTAAGGTATAGGGTTCCGATGTTGTGATACAAAGTAAACAAGATAATCAGGCTCCACACCCAACAATTTCCCACTTGGAGACTGATTGTAGCAACTCCACCGCTGCTTAAATTGCTGGAAAATGAATCCTCTTTAGACCTGGCTATTTCTCATATTCATCGTCATCCTTGAAGACCAATTGAAACTGAGAACATTCTCAGTTTCTCCCTGGTTACAACTTTTTTAAGCATATCTGCAGGATTTTGGCTAGTGTGTATCTTTTCCAGCTTCAACTCTCCATCTTCCAATACTGACCGTATGAAATGGTACTTGAGATGTATGTGTTTAGTCCTAGAATGAAATGATGATTTATTTTCAATATGAATGACACTTTGGCTATCACTGTATAATGTGCTGATATCATGCTTCTTACCCAATTCACCCATAAACCTTTGTAACCAAATAATTTCTTTACTAGCCTCTGTAGCAGCAACATACTCTGCTTCTATTGTTGAAAGTGCAACAACACTTTGGATAATTGAAACCCAACTGACAGTTGTTCCACCTACAGTAAATACATATCCTATAGTGCTCCTCCTATTATCTCTGTCACCTACCATATCTGCATCAACATATCCCTGTAGAGAAATGTTTGAACCACCAAATCATAATGCTTGATTTGTGGTACCTCTCAAATATCTGAGAATCCATTTTACTTCCATCCAATGTTCTTTACCTGGATTGTTCATGTACCTTCTTACAACTCCCACTGCATGTGCAATATCAGGCCTTGTGCAGACCATTGCATACATTAAGCTTCCAACAACTGATGCATATGGAACTTTAGACATATATTCCATTTCTTCGTGGGTATTGAGGCACATCTCCTTACTAAGTTTGAAATGGCTAGCAAAAGGTGTAATAACTGGTTTTGCATTCTGCATATTAAATCTTTTCAACACCTTTTCTATGTACTCATTCTGAGACAGTGTTAATTTGCAATTTTTCCTGTCTCTAGTTATCCTCATACCAAGGATTTGTTTTCCAGCTCCTAAATCCTTCATTGCAAATGAATTTTCCAATTTTCTTTTGAGCACATTTATTTCATGCATGTTAGACCCTGCAACAAGCAGGTCATCTACATACAATAACAATATAATATAGCTGCCATCATTTTTTCTTTTCAGATAAACACAATAATCAGAGTGAGATCTAGTATAACCTTCTTCAGACATAAACTTTTCAAATTTTAGATACCACCGCCTTTGCTCGTTTTCTTAAGCCACAAGCTCCTTCCTTTTAACCTCCTCGCACACCAATTTTTTCTTCTCTTTGACCTCATTTTCTGGTTGCTGCATATAGATCTCTTCCTCCAAATCTCCATGGAGAAATGTTGTCTTTACATATAACTGTTCAAGATGTAAATCTTCTGTTGCTATAAGACTTAAAATAGTTTTGATTGAAGTCATCTTAACAACGGGAGAAAATATTTCATCAAAATCAATACCTTTCTTCAGTGCAAACCCCTTCACCACAAGTCTAGATTTGTACCTCTGTTTTCCTCCATATTCTTCCTTCAGCCTATAAACCCATTTATTTTGCAGCAATGTAGTTTTACCTATTAGCACCCGAGTAAGTCCTGCAATGCAAGTCCGGTTATGCATTAAGGGAGTCCATTTAATTTTCTGTCATTAGCTCCCATTGAGTCCCTATTTTCAACCTCGCATTTCTTTCTTCATAACATTCTGTTCGTCTTAGTCAACAATAAATAATATAATGAAGGAGAGTATCGTTCAAGGGGTCTACTTATCCTGGTATATCTTCTAACACCACTTTCAGGTGTTTGAGGTGCTTTTTGTTGTTGCGATGGTTGTTGTTGTTGTGGATGTTGATTATTATTATTTCCAGGCCCCTTTAATTTTTCTGTGATCTCATCAAGAACTGTGTATTCTCGCTTTTTCCGTTTCCGCAACTGATTCTTATACAATAGCTTTTTATTGAATATTACATCTCTTCTCCTAATGATGTTGTGATTTTCATAATCATATAAGCGATAACTAAAATCATTAACACCATATCGAATAAAGGTACATTTCTTTGGTTTTGCCTCAAGCTTTGTTCTATTTTCGTTATTAATATGGAAAAAGGCTTCACAACCAAAAGGCTTTAAAAAAGAGTAGTTTACCTTTTTACCTGTCCATGCTTCCTCTCGAATACCACCATCCAAGGAACTTGAAGGCCCTCTATTTATTAGATAAACAACAGTATCTACGGCATCTGCCCAAAATTTCAAAGGCAATCCTGCATGCAATCTCATGCACCTTGCATGCTTCATGATTGTTCTGTTCATCCTTTATGACACACCATTTTCTTGTGGTGTTCTTGGGACTGTCTTCTCTCTACAAATTCCATGCTGTGAACAGTACCTATCAAACTCTTTGCTGCAATATTCACATCCATTGTCTGATCTTAGACACTTCAACTTCTTTCCTATCTCAATCTCAACCAAAGCTTTCCATTTCGTGAAAGTATCAAATACATCAAATTTATTTTGAATACAATAAATCTAGGTTTTTCTAGTTGCATCATCAATAAAAGTAACATAATAATGAGAGCCACCAAGAGATGATACTCGGAAAGGGTGTCCAACTACATCCTCGTATGCAGCAATAAGCTCTGAATTTTTTCACTCTTCTTTTTCTTCTCCCCAACTCTAAGAAATCTGACTCTCTTCTGTTTTCCATAAATGCAATTCTCACAAAAATCCAAATCAACATTCTTCAAACTCGGAAACAAATTTCTTGAGTGAAGAATCTTAATCCCCTTCTCACTCATGTGTCTGAGCCTATGATGCCATAATGCTGCATCTGCTCCTTTTGAAGTTAAAGCATTAACAAAGTTAGAAATACCATTGCATAAATACAATGTACCAACCTTTTCTCCTTTTGCTATTACTAGGTCTCCTTTGGTGACCTTCCAAGATTTATTTGTGAAAGTTGTCACACAACCTTCACCGCCTAACTACCCTTAGCTTCTTTAATAGCCATTGGTTTCCATTCTGCTATTTTACAAGAACCTTACCCATTCCAACAATTTTACAGGGTTTATCTTCACCCAAACAGACTTGTCCAAAATCTCCTTGAACATAGTCATGAAAATATTTCTTATCAGGTGTGGCATGGAATGAAGCCCCTGAATCTACAACCCAAGAATCAGTAACATTTTTGAAAGAAATAATCAAAGCATCTTGTAACACATCACCTGTCACATTTGCTTCATGATTTTTTTCTTGCTGTGTGTCTCCTTCTTTTCCCTTCCAAGATCTACAGTCTTTCTTTAGGTGTCCTTTCTTTTCGCATTTCCAGCACACTATCCTTGATCTGGACTTGGATCTTCCTTTCCTTGATTTACTGCGATATCCCGAGCTCTTTCCTCTTTCCATTCTCCTTCCCCTAGAATCTGCACTCAAAGCATTACCCGATGTCTCACCGGAGCTTTTCCATCGCATTTCCTCGCTAAGGATAGCACCGACAACATCATAAAACTTTAAAGTACTAGATCTAGAGACAGAGTTACTAATGGCCATTAATAAACCATTCCAACTCTCTGGCAATGAGCACAAGAATAACAGAGCTCTAACTTCATCATCAAATTTTACCCCTATAGAACTTAACTGACTGGTAACTGTATTAAAATCATTTAAATGGTCTGCAACAGATCCACCTTCCGACATCTTCATTTATTTAGTTTAGGCTGCTTCATAATATCAGTGTGGCTTGAGGCCTTAGGGTTTTTCTTGTGAGGTTTTGCCAACGCCCAGAGATCAAACTTTCTTCCATGTTGTTTCCTTCAAAATATTGAAGGCGACTGATGCCGCAAGGCACAACCATACTGTTCCGAGTGCCTTTCTATCGAGAATGTTCCATTCCGCATCTGTCATGGCTGCCGACTTCTTTGTTTTTCCGCTCAATGGTAGATATAGATATTTCTGATACAGATAATCTTCCATCTGTATCTTCCACAGCGGGAAGTTTTGGCCATTAAATTTCTCAACCCTAAACTTACCATCTTCCACCATTGCTCCCACTCGAACCAGGAACCCTTCTTTCCTACAAGTTGATCAGCCAAATATACCTTTCGCTCTGATACCATTTGTTAGAAAATTATATATTACAGAGAAATGCAACACATAAAATATGCAGAAAATACAAGCACACAAAACACATAAAACCAGAGAGACATAGATATACGTGGTTCACCCAATTTGGGCTACATCCACCTCGAATAGCCAGTCCTTCCTTTCTATTATCTAACGAAATGAAGAGACAAAACCTACAACAGATCCACTATAATATCCTCTGTTCTCTCTCACAGTCTCCCTCTCTGTCTCTCGCTCTGAGAATACACATACAATACACAGCTGCAATAGAATACCCTCATAAAAGTGAGGGGTTGCCTTCTAGGGAAAAAAACCCAAAACTAAACATAACTTCTACCGTTAGATCATTTTCCTAATGAATGGCCCAAATTGACTAGAAATTACTATACTTTTACAAGGAAATTTTACATCTGTTTTTAGCTTCAGGGGCGCTTCCCCTGAAACCCCCCGCCAGGGGGGGGCTCCATAAAGTCGTTGCCGCCCGCCCTGGACCCCCCATGGCAGCGATTAATTTACGGGCGGCGTTGCCGCCGCATTTAAGGTACAGGGGTCCAGTGTTGTGATACGAAGTAAACAAGATAATCATGCTCCACACCCAACACAGAATGTAACTCACGCAATGATATTCCCATTTCACCGACAACACCTTACTAGATTCCACCATTGAGAATGTAACTATGAGCAGCACAAGCTCTAACTGCCATAGTCACGTGAGCCATAAAGTAATCTTGGTCCAAAATTGTCCCTAATTTCAAATCTACAGAAGAGAAGAGAACAATAGATAAGGCCATGGTAGAGGTGATGTCATCCTCACTACTCCATTATCGGTCATATAATTCCCTTACAACTGCTGATTTCAAAGATGCTACCACTGCTGCAGGAATTCGATCTTATTTGCAAGTTATTTTATGACAGCTGGAGAATATTCTTTAGATGAAACCCTTGTGAAATTCTTCTCCCAAAGACAAAAAATATGCAGATTTGGCCAGTCCCCAATGAAGGATGGAATACCACCATGTAGTATGTTCCCAAACATATTCAACACTATCAAGTCTTTTAGGTTTGAGAGTTCCAAGGATATTTCTCTTGAGAGATTGTTCTTGCATAGATCTATGTATTTTAACCTCGTAATATTGCCCAACTCAGGGGGAATTATGCCACTGCAGTTATTTCTATACAAAAACATCGCATGCAGAATTTTTAGACCACCAAGCTCAGAAGGAATTGCACTGCTAAGACCACAATCATCCATACTCATACAAGCTTGCTCAAATTTCATATCTCATGAAAAATATTTATAAATTATTATACAATTATAATATAAATGTTTATGTTATGCTTTTCTTCTTATAATATTGTTTTCTATCTATTTTTCATATTAGAATATTTACAAGATATGCATTTTTTAAGGTTTTGAATCATATTTATAATTATTAATATTAATTTGTGTTTATTAGTCATTTATTTTATATTTTTTACACTAATTTTGTTATTCCTCTATGTGGTGGAAATAGTGTTGAAGCTTGGCTACTAAGCCTATTTAATAGTTTTAATATTTTTCTTTGTGACATTTTAATTTTAATTTTGATTTACTTGATTAAATGGTAATTTTAAAATATTTTTATTTTATGTATGATTAAGTTTGGATTTACTTTTATGACCTTGGTGTGCTTTAAGTTAAAAAGTTGGCTTATCTATATTAAAAGGCGAAGCTCAGCATTTTATTTTATTTTTAACTAAAACTTTCTATTATTAGAAAAAAATTACATTGTTATATCAACTAACTATCTATGAGATTTCTTGTTCCTCATTGAAACTAACATCAATTTAATATAAAAGTTTAGGGGTGAATACTAGCCCATAGGTGAAATTTAAGAGGTTTTATATTTTGGAGAGGTTTTTTATTTTTATTTTACACCCCTTTTCTATAGTTTTCCAAAAATTATTTAAAAAATAAATAAATAAATATTGTACTTTATCCACCAAATATTATAAAAGATAAGCTTGATAAAAAAAAAAATTTCCTCTCTAAATTTCATTCCAAGCCCAAAATCGCCTTGAAAATATTATTTTCAGGTGGGATTGGCTTCCAATCGCCCCGATTTATGGGAATGACATTGGTTAGGGGTTATTTCACCCTTTACCATTCTTGAAAATCGAGGCTATGGTTTACTTCACCCAGATTTTAGGGGTTTTCTTTCATTTACAATTTAATTTTCCTATATAAATGTGTATCTACACTCAGAAGAAACTTTGTGACAGATTGAGTCTTCACATAGGGCATTGGGAAACATTATTTGGGTTTTTATCATATGCGTGAAAGCAGAGGAGTGACTGAGTCAAATAGTGTCCTTCTTCTTGTTTTAGGTTAGTTCTTCGACCTACTTCCTCAATATCTACTCATTTAGAGCACTCTCAATCTCTTACCTTATTACAGAGCTACACGGTCAGCATAGGTATCCAAGACACTGCCCAAAGTAATAAAAAATTATTTGTTCTAACAATTCCCTTAATGAAATTCAAGTGATCTCTAATTTATTGTCAAGCAAACTAAGAATAGCCTTTAAAAATGGAGATAAGTTGGCTGAAAAATGTGAGACATGTTGCATATGTTACCATTGATTGTTTTAATGGCTTCCTGGGTTTCAGTCAAGTTCAATCTCAAGATTCCAAGAAGATTTCCCACTGCTAGGTTTCTTGCACATTTCTCATCCCTTTTCTTCATAATTTTAGCTCATACCACCTCCACTATAATCTCTTAGTGAAAAAAATGGAATTACATTTCCTTAATATTTCAAAAAAAGTCATTTAAGAGAATTACTTTGCATTTGTTGCATCACATTGAGAGTTTTACTCAGATTTTCATTACTCCTCATTTTGGTTGAATTTTGAAAAAATCATTTAGCATAATTACTTTATAAAAACTTTGGGATTTTGGGTGCCCCAAGGGGTCTTGATTGTCTTGAATCGATTTCCACCATAAAAAAAAAAAAAAAGTGGTTCAAAGACTCCAGCATCTCACCAACAACCTTGACAATCACACAAAATAACACAAAATACATTGTAATAGGTCGTGATACACATTTTTACAAACAAAACAAGAATTATAATAATAAATATATCATTGGCTAGTCACAAAATTATTTTTCCAAAAGGAAATGCAATATAAATGTTTACCTACTATAAATGTCTTTCCACAATGTGATGGAAGAGTTGGAAGTGGCTTTTCCAATGCTTGAAATATAATGCCAATGGCCTTGATATACATCTCTTAAGTCCTTTCGGTGATGCTGACGAGCACACCAGTGTCAAAGATGCATTCACACTATGTAAAATTAAACAGGGTCAAATGTTAGCATGTAAAATTCTGAACATCTTGTTTATTATTTTGAAATTATATATTTAAAATTGATGAGGGTGTAATATTTAGAGGTTTTTTTATTACAAATTTTGTGTGAATGTAAAGTTTCAATAAAAAGGAATATTTGTTTGTCAGTGTTATGATGAATGTAATTAATTTTATTTAGGTATTTGTATTTTATAAATAAAATTTTATGATTATTTGTGTTATTAAAAAACTTTTTTGAAATTATGTAGTCTATTTCAAATTCTAAAATTTAATTATGAGATTTTTTTTGGACTTATTCTTGGGCATATGATCTTCTCAAATATTCTATTCTTTTTTTCTATATTTGCACCTTTTGGAGCGATTTCTAGTTTATAGCTATATGAAAAGATTCTTAACCATGAATATTCACACTCACTTTTCCATTGATATTGTGAATAGAATTTGTTACAATACCATGTGCCAATACCATTACTTATTAATACCACATGCCCAAAAATCATAATTTACTTCACAATTAATTTTTTTTTTAACAGTATGACACAATTCTTAACCATAGATATTCAACTCCACTTTACCATGGATATTATTAACTTGAATATATACCTTATTACAATAACATGGCTTATCAATACCACATGCACAAAAAACATTTTTTTTTTCAAGAAAAATATTTTATTTTAATTTAATTTACATAAAATATTCTAATAAAAATTAAATCAAAGTTTTAATAAAATAAAAAATTGGAATAATTTTATATATAATGAAGTGAAATTTATATATTATAAATAATATTATTAAGAACCAACATAGATCCATCTTAACTAAGGATCCAAGTTATGAGAATAAGAAAAGTGACTAACAATAACAGAGGAATGATAGTGCATGATTATTTTAAGTTTTTCATTATTATATTTAGGTTTAATATTTTACAACCAATTGAGTTTTTATTTATTTAGAGACTTTTTAAAACACAATACAATGGGATCAAATTTAAGAGAGAGAGAGAGCGAGAGAGAGTGACTGGTTGGGAGAGAGGGAGAGGGAAGAAGTGAGAGGAGGGTAGAGAGAGAAGGAGAGAGGGAGAGTGAGGGAGAAAAGAACAAAGACATAGAGAGATAGAGGCATATAGAGAGAGAGAGGGGATGATAAGGGAGAGATGGAGAAAGATTGAGGGAGAGAGGATAAGACACAGTAGACAGAAGAGGAGAGGAGAGAGATAGGGAGAGAAGGAGAAGGCAGAGAGGGAGACATAGATATGGAAGGGAGAGAGAGAAGGAGAGAGGGAGGGAGATAGTCATAAAATTGGAGGGAAGAGATAGAGTGCGAGAGAGATGGGGGGAGAGAGGAGTCAAGAGAGAGAGGACTCAGGACAAAGAGAGAGAGAGTTGGAGGGGGAGAGAGAGGGAGGGAAGAAGAAAGCCATAGAGGGAGAAAGGTGGAGAGAGAGATAGGAGAGGAGAGAGATAGGGAGAGAAGGAGAAGGCAGAGAGGGAGATATAGATATGGAAGGGAGAGAGAGAAGGAGAGAGGGAGGGAGATAGTCATAAAATTGGAGGGAAGAGATAGAGTGTGAGAGAGATGGGGGGAGAGATAGAGTGGGGTGGGGGAGAGAGGAGTCAAGAGAGAAAGGACTCAGGACAGAGAGAGAGAGAGTTGGAGGGGGAGAGAGAGGGAGGGAAGAAGAAAGCCATAGAGGGAGAAAGGTGGAGAGAGAGAGAGGGAGTGACAAGGGAAACACACAGAGAAAGAGAGAGAGAGAGGGAGAGGAAGGAGGGAGAGAGAGATGGATAGATATGGAGAGAGAGTGTATATGTTTTGGGGGTGAGATAGATAGAGGGAATAATAAAGTGACACAAATACAAATATAAATATTATATAGTATTATATATCCAATCTAGATTCATCTTAACCCTGGATGTATCAAGCACCAAGAGTGATAAAATCTCTCAAGATTCAAACCTTTTCTCAAGTTTTTCACTCTAAAAAGAGATTTTCACCTCGAGAGATTCAATATCTCTAAATACTTGATAAATCTCAGGTTAAGATGGATCTAAACTAATATATAAACAAGACATAAAAACCATGTATATCTATACATATATACCTTAAAATTTTCCCAGCAAAGAAAAAAAAAAAAAAGCTAAAATTGAATGTTGGTAATGCTTCATACATATCTCACAATTTAGATGAAGTGGTTTATATGTTTTCAGTGGAAGAAATGTAAATGGGCAAGTGACTTATGAAGAATTAAGTTAGTTTTAATATTTTTCATATTATATTTATTTCATTGTAATTTTTTAATGTTGCCAAACGTATGTGCATCATTTAACGCACATTAATACTTAGCATACGCATTGTATAATGGTCTGCGAATGAATTTCAATGATTTCATATTGCGCAAACTATTCAATGTTGGATAAAGAATTGACCTTGCATAGAGGATTTTGAAGCCCACATTATAGCATGAAGCCATGGAACCATGATGAAGACGGATGATACAGAAGTGATTGTAGCCCACAGAGGAGTTACATGACTGTGGTGTTGGAATCGTGTTGAGGGGGTCTAGAACCTGGACCATCGTGTTGAGGAGAATGGTTGAGATCCGATGGTGATAACAACCATTGGATGAATCAGATTTGGCTCGTCAAATTTATTAGGGTGCATTTTCGGGTTACTAGGTTCTAGATTCAAATTTTTAAAATTTTGATCCAATAGTTAGGTGTGAAGATTTGATCTCCACAAGTCCCATAATCAAATCCTAGAAAAACTATGTACACATTACACCTCAAAATTGCTCCACCCACCATTTCTTCGGTTGAAACAAAAAAGTCCCGAATTCCATGGCATCTCTACCATTGGTTTTGTCAATCTCCATCATCAATGTAATAGACACATGATTGGTGGGGTCCGCGATTCGATCTGAGACATCCATTTCTAGCCGCATAACCACCTTCAAATGATAGGGGTTGATTATATCATGTGAAATTTTGTTTATATAAAGCATTATATGGTTCAACGATGTGGGTCCAGGAAGCTGGAAGGATGTACGAGGGGCTTGCATTATTTTAATTAATTTAAATATGGACATTAGCATTATATGTATGTGTATTTCTTTATATATATATATATATATATATATATATTAATTACTACTATAGTAGGGGCATGTATAATGGTTTAAAAATTTATATTTTAGGCTTTGCAGGATAAATATAATTTAATATATATATTAAAAACACAATACATTTATCATATCTCCTTCCTTATATTTGTCCAAAGAGACTTGGATTACTCTTTTGATTCATAGTTCATATTACAAATTCGAATTCATCATGCATCAAACAGAGGATGTTAATTTTAAAAGGAATAGGTGTGTCTCAGTGTTTCCCACCACAATTAGGATGTATTATGGTGTGAAAGCCATTACATTACCAGTTTCCCTCAAATGCCCCTTGAAAGAACAACATCACAGATATAGTCCATGAAGAGGATGTAGACGGGTTTGTTGCAGATACTACTATGAGAGGGGTGAATCATTACTTCCCTGCCTTTTTCGAAATGGTTAGTTAATATTTAAACACTCATAGAATTAATCAAGATAGAATCATAAAAATGACATCAATTGAACATTACACAGAATATGTCATCCAACAAGATTTACATTATGTATGTTTTACATACAACAATTTACCAGTTGAGCTGGAAGGAAGTGCAAGTCTCCCCAATGGCTGAAGATGTTTGCAAACAAGGTCTACAAGAGTCTTCAACCTCCTTTACAAACAACCAATTCACCCACTACTACCACCACTACTTCTTATATTCCCTTTGTTTCCCATTGATGCCACTAATCACTATTTCCACTTATAGTCATTGTTGTCTAATATTTCCCTTGTTTTTTATTGCACTAGTAACACTGTCCTGTCATTTGTTGCTACTATTTCCACCACTCCACTATCCACTGTCACTGTTGTTTCTTCTATTTCTCCTTCTGTCCACTTCTCCCACTAGTCACTGCTTCCACTAATTCCACCGCTACCATTGATTCCACTCAATGTTGCCATTGTCCACTACTACCACTATTGCAATTCCTTCCACTATTTCAATTTTTTGTTTCCTTTTCGAACTGCTCCATCTGCTACCATTATTCATCTAATTCATAAACTAACATGCCAAGGGATACTATCATCAGTGGAGTGTCATCAATGTCGTCAAGCGCACTCTTTCATCTTGGTAATGTCATCAACACGATTGTTTCTATTTCGAAGATGATACTATCACTGTCAAGCTTATTTTCTTGAAGCTCACTTATAGTAATGTCATCACAAAGGCATTTTCATGTAGGTCAAGGGCACTATTTCAGTCATACTGTAGTACAAGTTTCATACTATAATTAATAATATATCAAGTTTCAAGGTCATTGGCCTATTTCATTTATAATATCTATATATCAAGTTTAGTGTCACATATTAACCACATATTCATTCAATCCTAGAACATCCAAATCACTATCACTGCCATGTATAAAACCTATATCAAGTTCATTGCATTACAAGGAAAAGACCCTCTAGCAGATGTTTTTGAGGAACCTCAAAGAAAAATACCCCATACATCCGTTTATAGCAGAGGTTACTAGAGGAGGTTGGTGGGCGGAGGGTTTTGCGGATGTTTTCCTTTCAGTGATTTTATCGTTAAAACTCGCCCCGGTGCTCTCAAAAAAATAAAGCACCAGTGCGACCAAAATCATTAGCACACTCAACACCGTGCACTCCGTACACACATGCCCGATGTGTCATAATATAATAGAGCACCAGTGCATTATAAAACACAACGCCAACACTAAAACCACGTGATGCGGTAGACAGAAACCGCACCGGTGCATCATAAAAAATGTGCCAAAACACAAACTGACCAGTGCGTTTGTAGCAAACAGTACCGGTGCACCTATAAATAACGCGCACCAGTAAAGGGTTAAATTAAACGACAAAAAACCTGAATTTTTCAGTTTTCCAGTGCTCTTGAGCTATCAATTACCGGTACACACAATACCATAGAACGCACTGGTGCGCACCGAAAATTGGCACACCAGACAACGTGTGGGAAGTACACACCGTCAGGGCGTCCAATTACTATAACGCACCGGGGCGTCAATACTCTTCCGCGCCGGTGCATCATAAAACACTGCGCCAAAATAGAAACGAACCACTGCGTTCTTCTCTAAGAGCACTGGTGTGCCAGAAACAACATGCACTAGAATAGTGTTATATATATAAAAAAAAAGTTTAAGGCCAAAAAACCGGTGCTTTGCGACTATTACGCACTGGTGCTTTACCATTACGCTACCCTGTTGCATCCTCAAATTCGCGCCAAAACTGAAACATCCCGGTGCGCGGTTAGGGTAACGCCCTGGTGCGTTGTAAACAATGCACCAAAATTGATAGAGCCAGGTGTGGTTTCATTTAACCGCCCCAATGCGGTTATAAAACCCTACTCACAAGAACAGGGTTAATAAAAAAAAAATTACGGCCAAAAAACATCATTATTCACTTTCCTCAGTGCTCCAGAGCTTTCAAGCCCCAGTGCTATTTCCTTATTTCTGAGCCGCCCTGCCATCGGTGCTCTCATTGCACCCATTGCATGCACTGCTGCTTTGCATTTCCAACCAATCTGCAGCTTGCATTTTGAAAAACAGTGGGAAAATTTTATTTTCCAAATTTTACAGCCAATATGCCTCAACCACGAAATGTACAGGTATTTTTCTAGTTTTTCTATAATTAAGCCTTTTACCGGATTATATATTGAAATAAACTTAAAAATAAACATAGAAAAAAAATTTCGCGCGGTGCGCTTGAGCTATTTGGCTCATACCAGTAGTGGTGCTACCTGTAAAATTTATAGGTAACACCGCTACTGGTACTAACAGTAACCGCACCATTTCCGAGGCGGAGCCGAAAGGTGCCCCGAATAATTTTAAATTAGAAATAGAAAAGAAAAAGGCGGTGCGCTCATTTATCTAGGTGCACCATTGACCCCGGCAATAACAGTGCGGTGCATTGACTGTATTTTCTACCCCGGTTTATGTCAGTGCACCGCATTTTGCATTCAGAGAGGGTCAATGGTGCGTCCGGGTAAAAGACCACATAGTCAACTATGTCATTATCATGAAGTCGGTGCGTTGACATAACTATACGCACCGAGGCATATATTTTAGTCAGCGCACCACTATTATGAATTATATATAGTTTGTGGTGCTTGAAAAATAGACATCGGCACCGAATCTGGTGCGCTAAAATATTAGAATGCACCGGGACTGGTGCGTGACTATTTTTATGGAGCACCAACTTGTATGTATGTTTTCTTTTTCAAAAAAAATTATATATGTATATTTATAAATACATTTATGTTTTAATAAAAAAAAAATATTTAATATGGAAATGATTCAGAGAGAACAGGAGTAACAGCAGCAACAACAAGCAGAACAGTATGACATGATTCACCAATGGGAGGCGAGAGAGAGGGAGAGAGATGGATGCCCTCACCCTATTATTGCAGATACCCAGGAGATCCTTAAGTAGGTAGGCCTCCTCAAGTTTTATGAGGAGGCTATTTCCGGCCTAAAGGTCCATAGAGTGCTTTTGAGACATCTTATCGGTAGGTGGAATGCCCATCGACATGCTTTTCAGGTTGGTCCTAACTAGTGGTACACACCCACTAAGGAGGAAATTTATTTTATTACAGGACTATTGAGGAGAGGGGTGGATTTTCCCTCATTCCGAGATGTGCCACCTGGTTGTGTAGCAGGGAGTCAGTTAGTTTACTCCCAGAGATACATTGGAGCACATGTACTGTCTCCTTCATAGTTTCAGGTACCTGGAGGTCAGTTACGTATAGGTACTTTTGGTAGATAGGACGTGCAATGCCTCTCTATTATCGCTTCGATCATTTCGCACAACACCAATGATGGGAAACACATTAGTTGCTCGCTTTTATATTACATTGATTCTTTAGTACAGCAGCCACAACTTGCTAGGTGTCCTGCCATTTTTTTGTGACAGTTTTGTACGACCTTAGATAGATGTCATGCTCATGCATAAGGGAGGGTCTACTTCCCTTTTGCTTCAAAGCCGTTTTATTTATTTTTTGAGAGGTTTCTAGAGATGAGACCCATTTTTGTTCAACAGCCTCGTAGGCCAATGTAGCAGGCCCGAATGCGCATGTGGGGGTAGATGATGCCCGAGAGGGGAGACACTGTGTTTCCAGTGAGGATATCACATGATTCGCTGGATTTACTAGCTAGCGTTGGCAGGCTGAATCCCTTCATTATGGTCCCATGTCCTTATGCTGGACTAGATAGGCGAGGGTGTCCCAGTATCCTCTTCACTCCTGATGAGCCACCAGATGATAGAGGTAATATTACTATTTTATTTATATTTATTCTAACATGTTATTTAACTTTTTTTTATTAAATTATGAAATGAAATCGTCTAATTATTGTTGTGTACTTGTATATATTTTGCAGACATTGGGTCTTTTGATGGCGATGAGATGCCGGATCCACCACATGATCCAGGTTTCGATCCTGATGATTACGATCAGGAGATGGATGATGCGCCAGATCAGGGTGAGGCTGGTGGTGTAGCAGAGAGATGTGTTGATCCTCATGCACCTCATGGTGCACTGGTACTACCATTTGCTAGGCATGGTTGACCAGAGACCAAATATCGGATGGATTTGGGTAGCCAACTCTGTGGATTGATTTCAGATGCGGGCATCAGCCCTGCTCATTACAGAGAGATACAGGGCAATGATAGATTAATACGGATGTGGAGAGGCATGCCGCATGACATGTACAGCCTGATGTGGCATGTCGTAGGAGCTACGACAGTTGTTACGCGATTGAGGATGATTGTCCATAGCTATAGGCATGGTCGAGCTGCGACACGTGATGGATGGTCTGCCAGTAGCCACTCAGATGCATCTCATGATCATTCACCTCGCGGCATGCCTGATGATCAGCATGAGGCTCCACTACCATCATCTGACACTAGTCATCATGGAGATGAGGATAGACCATCGGCCACGTCCAGTCAGCAGCCTGTAGCATCCACCATGAGTACTAGTCACGATCATTATGAGCAGGCTGGACCATCGACCGCTGAGGCTACAGTACTATTGATTGAGCAGGCTGCCTCCACTACTACTGCACCTCATATTGATCATGTTGTACTACCACCAGCGGATGCATCCATCATTACTACTGATCATCATGATCATGAGCAGGCTAGTCGATCATCGACTGTCGAGGCTGCACCCAACGTTACTGAGTAGGCCCCATCCACTTCTACTAGTGTTATTGATGTTGTTATACTACCACCACCGCTTGATCCATGACATGATTTATATTACAATTGTATATTTTTAACATTATTTAGTTATATATATATATATATATATATATGTGTGTGTGTGTGTGTGTGTATGTATGTATGTATGGTCTATGTATTTTATGTTCATGTTGCAGTTGTACTTAATTTTCATGTTGATGATCATCATGATGTGGTGCATATTGTTAGTCATGTTAGATATGTTCATTTAATGTTTATCTTGCATATAAATGTGTATATGTGATAGGCACATGAGTTATTTGACATTATATTGAGATGTATATTTGATGTTTGTGTTGTGATGATGTTAATATATAATGTTAATTTGATGTTAATTGAATGTGTTTATTAGTCAAATATGATGTTTTTATGATGGTTATCATGATCGTCATGATGTTTATTAATTAATTTAATATTATTAAATGACCATGATATTTATTAAATATTATGTCGTGAATGTAATTGTAATTTAAATTTTAATTCTATGTAAAATTGTAAAATTTTATCTGTATTTGTATTAATTGTAATTTTAAGTGTAATTATATGTAAAATATTTACTACTGTAAAATTTTAATTGTAATTGTAATATTTAATTTATTCTGAAATGATTGTAATTGTATATATGAAAATTTGTAAAATTTTAATTGTAATTCTAATTGTATGTAAATTTCACAAATTGTAATTGTATTTGTAATTATAATTATATGTATCAATTTTAATTAATGTAATTGTATGTAAAATTTTAATTGTATTAATGTGAAATGATTTTATTAAAATATTTAAATTTGTAAATTTGCAAATAATTGTAAAATAACAAATATAGAATAATACGAATTTTGTAACATAAAGTTTAGAAAATAATGAAAATAAATTCATGTAGTTGAGAGTGCAAGCTTCTGTGATCCATAACATTTTAATTATAAATCTTCCGGGAAATCACATAAGAAATTTTGGAACCGACGCGTTTCGAACTACCTAGTTCAAAACGCATTGGTTCCAATATTTCTTATGTGATTTCCCGGAAGATTTATAATTAAAATAAATTCATGTACTTTATACTTATCATTATTTGAATATGATCTTACATATATAAAGTTTAGAAAATAATGAAAATAAATTCATGTACTTTATAATTATCATTATTTTTATGATCTTACATAAAAAAATAAATAAATAAATATATAAATAAAATTTAAAATACCGGTGCGCTTATTACCCTAACAGGCCCTGGTGCGTAGTATTAATAAAATGCACCGGTGCGTCATATTTATGCACACCGGAAATGAATAAATGCAAATAAAAAAACGTAACTCTATTTTGTTTAAGTTTAAAAAAAAGCGGCAATTTGAAAAATGGGCAGCAAACAATTTTCGAAAATCTAATTTGATAGAATAATTCTTTAAATACTAAAGACTTTTCAATATTTCACTATTTTTGCTAAAAATTTTCAGTCAGATTTTTGCGGGAGACAGACTTGGAGCAAGAGAGCACGAGGGCACTGTGGATGGCGAAATACGTTCCAACAAAAGTATTCAGACAATCAAAAACCAAAACTCTGGTGATTCAAGTCCTTTATCATAGAATTTTAAACCATTTCGTGGTTAAATTTAATTCTTTTTTTAACTTTTTTCTGCAACTTTTTATTTTTTCCTGTAGTTTTATCCATTTTTACCGTGAACCATTTATTTGTTTGTTTTTCCCCTTTCTTCTCCCTGTTTCTTTGATTTCAGAATTAGGGTTTTTCATTTTATATTGACATCCAACCCACAGGATGACTTGCATAGCTGGATCCCAAAATGGGTTTTTCTTTATCGGTGTGCCCTGCGTACTCCACTGCAACGGTGCTTTGTATTATTATAGCACACCACGCAAATTATGTGTCGTAAAAAATTGAAAACATTTTTTAAAATTCGTGTGCCAAATCTGAAATAGGGCACCGCTGCTCTCTTTAACTAGGAAAGCACCGTACGATGTATTAATCGTTTTTGCGGTGCATTTATAATACCCCACACACCGTTCGGTTTATTACACTGCTTTTGTTGTGCATTTATAATACCAAACGCACCATACGACGTATTATACTTTTTGGCGATGCATTGTTAATATATACACACACCGGCGGCGGTGTGGGTTTCATGAAAGGCACACCGGTGTCTCAAGATTTATTTTCTAACTAAAAATTTCAAAATTTATTTATAAATATATTAATGAATGATATTCTACAGGTTTCATATTGATAAAGAAATGACTGACAAGATATCAAGTAACAAAAATACTGTTAACAGATCAAGAAAAGAAAAAAAGGCAAGTTCTTTGTAAATTCTTTATAAAAAATATTATTTTTGAACTATATGTAACTTTAGCTAATATGTATTGTTTACTGTGTATCATGCAAAGCCACAAAATGACAAAGCTCGATATGATTATTTTTTATCTACGACCAGAAGAGCGTAAAATTTTAATGGAAAATTGCAAAAAGATGAATTAGGTGAATGAAACAATACTATCGAACCAATATGAGTTTCTTTTTTTAATTATCATTAATAATATACTTAAAATTATTAGATAACATGTGTCAAACACTCTACTAATTCACATCTATTTAATGTTCTATAGGGACCAAAAACTTAGAAAAGGAATGATGTTCTAAGAAAATAAAAAAAATAGAGCATGCAAATGAAAATGAGTTGCTCCTTGGCTCATCTGGAGTGGTGTTGGAAGTTAATGAAAGGGGGAAAAAAATTTACAAAAGTTTGAGGGATATAGTGGAACGAATAGAACAACGTAGTTGTAATGTAAAATGTAATCACTGAATTTTTCGATGATTAGGTACAATAAATAAACAATTTAGCATTAAATATTCATTTTCAAGAATTTTATTACAGAAAATAAAATAAAATGGACCCCATTCAGCACATAAAACAATATGACAAGGAAGAAAATGGTTGATCTTTAAGTTTTGTGAGTAATTATTACTTGCTTATAACAACAGCAGATTTGTTTTTTTTGTATTTTAAGTTGTTTTGAAAAAATCATCATTGAATGTCTTCCAAATGATTTTAACATACAAAGAGAATCATGGAGAGAATTTATTGAAATTGGGTTAAATATGGGATGTGAGTATATGTTGGCATATCGGAATTTAATTATTAGATTTGGCATCTATTATTTGTTGGCATCTATCGATCTTGTTTTAATTACCTCGTTTATAATTAATAGAACAAAAACATATTTTATATTGATATATGATTTGTTGTAAAGTTATAAAACTTGTAGAAACAAACTATGGGTGTGCCAACAAATGAAATTTTGAAAGATGGCATGGTGCATAGTTCCCAGAAAAGAATGTGTATAGTTTATGAGTCAATTGTTGCTATGGTATGTCATTTTTATTTTCGATTTACATTGATGTATATTATTTAATATTGGAATTTTCATTATTCTCACCAATGTATATACACTCATTTTAGTTTATTTTTATGTTTGTAGATGGAAAATTAAGAAGAAGAAAACAATCAACGCTGTGAACACAACATTCCTGAAAATAACCCAAGTCATGGAAGTAGCTCTGGCAGTGACAACAATTGAAGCGAAGAATGATGATCACTATGTAATTTGGATATCAAAGCAAGGCATTTTACTTTTTAAAATATGTCTGTGAAATTAGACATTTTGTTTAATGTAATGGACATAGTGTCCCAATTGAAAGACAAAGGGATACAAATAATTGTACCATTTTGTATGATAAAGACTGTCTTATTCATATATATATATATATATATATATATATATATATAATCATAATATTTGTTTTAATTTATTCTATTGCGTTCTCCATTGTCGTTCTCAAATGCACTAATAAAAATTTAATTCATATGAATATTGTTATAAGATTATATATATGTGTCGACTTTTGATGAATAATGAATTTTAAAAAACCACAATAATTCTGATATGACATAACAAATTAATCCAAACAACACATTCAAATGCATTAATAAAAATGTAATTAATATGAATATTGTTATAAGATGTGTCGAATTTTGATGAATAATGAATTTAAAACAATCACAATAATTGGACTATCAGAGGTGGATGTTTCTAAAAAAAAACAAAATGAAACCCGGTGCATTTATGTGTCTATACGCACTGATGCGTCTATGATTCTATGGGCACCACACTAATACTGATTCCAGTTATAAATATCGGTGCGTTTGTGGATACTGTACACCGAGGCGTTTATGTATCTATAAGCACCAGTGCATTTGTAGATTCCATGCGCACCACATGAATACCGATACCAATTATAAATATTGATTCCTTTGTGTAATACGGAGCACAGGTGCCTCAGAAAGATACACGTACCAGTTCGCTTATACAACCTATGGGCACCGCTCAAATCCCAAGACCAATTAGAACGGCCTCGTGCATTGTATCACAAACACCAGGCCTGGTGCTGTTATTTTCCTTAACGTCTTGGTGCATTCTCCTTAGACCACCCCGGTGCTCTGTCTACTGATATGCACTGGTGCGTTCAAACTTGATAAGAGCACTGATGGAAAAACATCCGTAATAACCTCTGGTTTCCCATTTTTTTTTAGTTATGTTAAATTTTTATTAAAATCTCTGCCAAAACCTCCATTACCAGAATCGGATGTGGTAGCATATGTTTTTTTGACAATTTTGGCCAATTTTATAACACTAAAAACCTCCTTTATAACCTCCGCTAGAGGGTGTTTTCCTTGTAGTGTTGTCATACATTGATTAATGAACATAGTCGTGCCTCTAGATTATTGTACTAATCTTACATCAAAGTCACATGTATGTAAGTCTCGATTTTACAACCTTATTGTCTCACTGTCTTTCATAGCATTATAACATTAGTATCAAGGGGATACAAAGGTCACATTCAATCTTATTGTATATGAACATGGTTATTGTATTCAAAAACCTTCACGAAATTAAACCCTAGCACATACTCATAATTTCAAAGGTGTAGAAAATATCTAACACTTTTATAATACCATGTAGAAGTTATATCAATGGATTCAATCCGATCATGTAATGTACTAAAACAAGATATTGAATCCCTCTAAAATATTTGTGGATGTTGAGAAACCAGCTCCAAAAATAGAATAAAAGAGATATCAACGCCTTAGAAATAAGCCCCTTCGAGGGGACAACCTCCAATACATTACATGAACGAAAAATTCTTGGATGATCCAAATTACAAAACCTCCTTTCTATATATAGGAGTCCATGAGACCACAATGTAATCTTAGTGGGGCCACAATGTAATCATAGCCAACCTAACAATAATAATTTAAGGGCACAATAATAACAATATGGGGGTTATAGCGATACAATAATAACAATAAGGGGGTTACACTAACAAAAATAAGGGACTATACTAGTAATATAGGGACCTAACATGCCCCTCTCCTTCAAAAAAGTGTTGTCCTCAATGCTTGAGTAGGTCTGGGTGATTTTGTATGAAATTATCATCCTCCCATGTAGAATCTTCAGTGGGTAAGTTCTTCTAGTTGATGAGATACTCTGAAATTGATCGATTTCGTAGCTATAAAGTTCTTGTTTTCGTGACCGCTTCAAGTTCCAATATGATTTTTCCTTCCTCATCAAGTTCTGGAAATATTGTTTGAACTGGAATATTTTCACCTATTGCCTTCTTTAAGCATGAAATATGGAAAACTGGATGCACTCGTGAAGAAGCAGGAAGCTTCAATTTGTATGCCATACACTACAAGGAAAAGACCCTATAGTAAAGTTTATAAAGAAGGTCATTAGTGTTATAAATGTTACAACATTTTTTGGTCATCTAACCTACTCTCATTAGATGGACCCAAGTACACCATGTAAGACCAATTTTACCCTAAGTAAAATTGCTTTCACTATGTCAAATAACTTAATAAACCACATTTATTAGGTTGTTTATGGTCTAAAAAGGAAACCCCAAAAGGAAATATTAAACAAATCTATATTTGTTTGATTTTCCTCATGGAATAATTAATTAAACAATAGTTTAATTATTATTCCTCGTCATGTTTAACCCAAAGCACAAAAATTAATTAGATAAATCTCTATTTATCTTATTATTTTCTAGGAATAATTATTTAAATCTTATTTAAATAATATTCCTTGTTAAATATGACTAAATCACCCACAAATAATTAAATAAATCATTATTTATTTGATTATCATTCAACAACTTCCTTAAAATGATAAATAAATCATTTATTTATTTATTATTTACAAATAAAGGGATTTGACCCAAGTCAAATACCTTTTCCCTCCAACAAATATAATAAAATATTCCATAAAAGGTGGATCTAGATTTGGTTAATGTTCTTTTAATCATGCAACAAGATCTAGAATGACCCCATATTTTGTTATAAATAGGAGGGTTTTCCCTACCATTCTTCACCTTTTGTTGCCTATTAGATCACTCTAGATCTAAACTCTTGGTCTGACTTTGAGCCATTATCATTGTCACATTTTCCATTATTTACTGTGTGAGCTCCCTTTGAGTTCTATCTTTGTCTGGGTTTTCTACACCAACAGGAGAGAGAAATGCTAGATCTGAAGTGATGAGGACTTCCAAGAACCCATCCCATTGAGGAGAATTAAAAACATCTTCTTGTTTTCCTCCCAGGTGCCCTTAATAAAAAAAATTCTTTCAAAAATTGTTCTTGTCTTGTCTATTGGATATATGGAGCAAAACCTTCTTTTTACTGCTTAATGTCTTTCTATGCATAGATCTAGTTTTTTGCAGCTCTTGTCTTCATCAACTAACTACATATTTGAAGATATTGGCAGCCACATTTGATGTTAGGGCTATTAGTTATGCGTAGCTAAAGTGGTATTTTTTCGTACACTTCGACAAAGGATTCATACTAACAATTGGTGACTCCACACGGGTTTTCAATTACGACCGTTGTCATTTTTTCATATTCCTGCATATCCAGCTACTTCAGACCCTGGGGTTTCTTTTCAGCATTTTTTTTTTCCTATTTTCATGTTTTTTTTCACCTATAAAACCCTAAAACATTAAAATTTCTAACTTCCGCGTGTTTCTGGCCCTATTGCGCAGGTGACAGACATCAGCCGCAACTGAGACGACAACTTTCCGAAAATCTGCCGCCGGGACAACTGGAGTTGGAGGTCGCACTTTTCAGCCCAAAAAATGCGACCTGGACTCCAGGTCACACTTTTCAGCCTCTTTTCTGTGACCTGAACAGGAAAACAGGTCAGAACCTACGACTTGTGCTTTTTTCTGCTGTTTTTCTACAATTTTTCTGGGTTTTGCTGAAGCTTCTGTCAGGTTTTTCCAGCCTCTGTCTCCACCCTTTTAGACCTGTTTCCAATCTGTTTTGCTCATCTAAGTGGGAACCTAGCCCCCTAGGGCTTCAGTACCCTCCACTTTTGGTGGAAGAGTTTTTAGCTATTTCAGCTGTCTGTTTTTTCAGAGTTTCAGCCTTCCCTTTTTCAGATCTGATACCTCATTCTCAGATCCCTTTAAATCAGCTCTTATTCCTTTCAAATCACCTCTTGTAGTTTTTTTTGGACCTCCCTTTAGGATCTCCTCCCTGTCCTTTCCGCATTTTGTTGATTTCCTCCTTTTTTCCAGCCACCTTGCCTCTTCCTCTTGGCTGTGATCTGCACCTCTTTTCAGCAGCTTTCTCCTTTAGATCCCTGTCCCTTTCGACCCTTGATCTATTGGCCTCTTTTTAGTGTGTTTTGACTAGATTTTTTCCCTCTTTTAGATTAGTTTTGAGAGACCCGCCTTTTTGGGTTAAATCGATGCAATAGTAGTTGTTAATTTTCTGTTATTTCAGCATTATATACTGTTTTTACAATATTATTTTCAGTTACGCAGCACACTTTTTCTCTTGTTATTAAAACGAAAAGGGTTTAAAAATTAAAATTAACACACGCTACACACTCACCCTAAGCGAAGAAGAGCCTGGTTTACACTGCCACGCAAAGACTTTAAAATAAATTGACACTGCACCTTTTTGCCCTTGTTTCGACATTGTAATCACTTGATTCTGCACCTCCCTGCCTCTGTCGGTCATTCTTCTTCCCCTCATGCCATGTCTGTGTTGCCATCATTGCGCCCCCAAGGCGCGCTTCCCGGAGACTTCTTGGCCTTCACCCTCAGTTTCCGGTTGATCGACCTACTCCGTCCCGCCATCATCGAGCCAGTCCTCATCCGAGTCCGCATTCTGACTCCTCTTCTGATTCATTGGGTTCTCCTTTTATTTCTGGTTCTCCCCTTGTCACCTTCACTATGTCTGGTCCAGGGCCTAATGCTAGCGGAGCTCCCGGCCCTAATGACAGAACTACTACTACCAGAACCGCCACATGAACTACCTCGGCCGCACCCCTGCTACCGTACATCGCAGGCCTCAGCCTCCCCAATTTCAATCAGTTGATCAATGACCATATCCGCCATGATGTTGGTTGGCCTGCTATGCCAAACAAGCTCCCCCCCGACATCCCTAAGTTCGAAGGCCTTGCTGGAGAAGATCCAACCAACCATGTCCGATCTTTCCACATGTGGTGTTCCTCCAATTCCATTACCGATGATTCCATCCATCTTCGGTTATTCCAACACACGCTTACCGACGAAGCTTCTAAATGGTATGTTGACCAAGCCACCTCTTCCCATACCACCTTTGCGACCATTTCCCAAGCCTTTTTATCTTATTTCCAGCTCCCTCTCCGATACGATACTGGTACGGAGCTTTTGACCTCTTTCAAGCAAACCTCTTCGACCCGCCTGTCCACTCAAGTCCAGGAATGGCGACGAAGACGAAGCTTATGTCGCGCTCCCCCCTTCGAAGATCAGGTCTATATGGACTGGTTCCTTCACACTCTCTTAGCTCCCATTGGCAAAGATGTCGCCTCCCATTTCCCTCAAACCGAAGAAGCCGCCCTCCAAATCACCTTGAAATATGACCTGATCTACGCTCAGTCTGGTTATGTTTATACCATCCTTCCTGACCTCCCCAGGCGCAGAGGCGCTAACGCCCCGGGGGCATCTCATTCCGCCGACAGTATCATTGGAGCCCTTTCTCATCCGTATGCTCAACCTCCTATGGGCTATGGTCTCCCTCAGGGAGGGGCCAGCACCTCTAGCACTTTTCCCCCTCCAGGTAGCATGTATCCAAGATACGGCATGCCTCATCCTTTTGCCCAACCTCCTACTCACCTCAATGTTGCCCAACCTAACCATTACCCTTATCCGCAACCTGGTGCGCCAGCTCCTCCAGCATATGCGCTTCCATCTCCTTTGCCTCCTCCAACCCCGCAACAGCACCTACAACCCCCTCCAGGGCAATTATTTGCACAGCAGGGCGCGACTAATCTGCCTTCTTCTCAAAGAAGGCGGAGAGGCAATCCAAACCAATCTGCCCCTGGTACTTGGGGACCCAATCCTCAAGGTATTGACCCTAACACTGCTAATCAGCAACAGGGCACTCAGCCCAAGCTGGACAGGCCTCTTCGCACAAATAAGCCTTGTTCGTGTTGCAGTGTTTATGGTCATTACACCCACGATTGTGCCCTCTTACCACAGTTGCGGCAGATGTTGGAGTCTCAAGCCACATTGCGAGGACAACATGCCTCCCCTCATGCTCCCCCTAATGTTGCCACTACTCAACCAGCTGTGTTTACTGATCCTTTCCCTCAACAAGGATTCGTGGCTGCCCAACCACTTGACGGACAGGTCGCGACTCAACCTTCCTCTTCTGGTTCCTCCGATTACCAAATCCTCATGATGAACTCTGATCCATCCCCAACCGTCGACCTTCACCTTCAAAATCGGTCTCGCCAGTACCCCAATCCTCCTACTGAGTCTACCCCCGAGTCCCCTTCTTCAGGTTCTACGGAGCCTCTTTCGACATCCAATGGCCCCTTACATATCCTTCAACCAAAATTTGAGGTTCATACCAAGATTCCTAAGGGACCATTACGTCGAAATGCTACTTCTAGTCGAGCTGCTCATTCATATAGCATAGAAGATGATTTGGCGCAATCTCCTGCTGCCATTTCCACATTGGAAATCCTCCGGTCATGCCCTTCCCAAAAGAAGGCTCTGCTATCTGCTGTGGGTGCTGTAGATCTGGCTGATGACCAAATGATTGTTTTCGACACCCATCGATTAAAACATCCTCCTCTTCCTGCTTCCGTCGCCTTCCAAATCCCAGTCAAAATCTGGAATGCTAACGTTTCTCAGTGTATAATTGATGAGGGGGCATCCACCTGTGTGATGTCTGATTTGGTTTGGAAGCAACTCGGATCTCCTGAATTGGCCCCTTCCACGATCACCGTTCGAGCGTGGGACAGCCATGCCTCCCAGCCCATTGGCCTTTTTCATAATTGTCCTATCACCCTTGCCGGTAAGACTTTTTGCGTTGACATCGAAGTCATCGACGCCCCTCTAGACTACAACATTCTATTGGGAAGAAGCTACACCTATGCCATGTCTATTGTCCCATCCGCGGTTTTTCGCAAGATGTCTTTTCCTCACAATGGAAAGATAGTCACCATCGACCAGTTGACTTACCATGAGCCTCCGTCTTAGACCTCCCCGGAGACGACCATCTCTTTTGTAGCCAATAAGAAAACCGTCGATTCCTTGACCAGTGTCTCCCCCGGCGTTTACAAAGATTCCTCCCTGCTTGGAACTTTTCCTGGTCTCCCCCCTCCTCATATCTTTGATCCCATCTTGTCGAATTTTTGCATGAGGCAATCGTCTCGGGCTGCCCTTAAGCGACCCGCTTCGGCTAGTCAGCAACCTCAGACTCAACCTCGCCCACCGCAACCCGCTCCTAGCCCTTCATCTCCGTGAGCCAGACCTCCTCCTTCTGGCCCTTCTCCTACAGCTGGTATCCCTGAACCTCTTTATCCCCCTGGCCTTAAACATCTCGGAGCTGTCCCTCCTGGTCATTATCCCGTGGGTCAGATACCTTTCCTGGCTCCCCCTCCCAGAGTCTATTCGGTCCCCGTCATGGCCACCCTCTCTCTCCCTAACCTGACCCTGGGTATACCCGTCTGGTACCTTGACCCTCCAGCCGGTACCCCTCCTAGTCACCCCAAACCCTATCTTGCTTTGACACCGGTTCAACTGGTCCCCCTTGCTTCCTCCGTTGCTACCATGCCCCCTGCACCTCCCATGGACCCTACCCCTGTGGTGGCAGCTCCAGGAAATAAAGGCAGAGCTCGCAAGGGGGCATCCAAAGACAAGGCCACCCCAATTGACCCAGCTCCTTCTCCGCCCGCAAAGCCTTGCGCCTTGTGTGATGTCGTCGGTCACGCCACCCATACTTGTCCTGAGTTGCCCCACATTCAAGCCATGGTTAAAGTCGCGTTCCCTGAGTCTACGGTCTCCGACCCTTCTCTTCTGTCCTCGTCCGTAACCAAGAGCCCAAAAGCTATTCGCACTAGCAAACCCTGTGCTTTGTGCGGTATCCATGGCCATTACTCCCATCATTTTCCTCACTTGATGGATTACCATGCCTCTTTAGAAGTAGTCCGAGAGTATGAGGTTGAACAAAATCAATCCGCCTCTCCCATACTCGCGCAGTATGCTTCAGGTCAGCTTGAGGATCCCCCCGCTCCCATGGACATTCCCCCCCTTGATGTCTAGATGACGGAGTCTACTACGACCATTATTTACCTATCATCCTTTGTGAGACTCTTGGAGCACATTCCCCTTGAATCCTCCCCTGTTGTTTCCCCTTCAGTGACCACCCTAGGCTCCCCATCTTTTAACCCTTTGTTTCCCTGTTCTTTCGTCATTCCCCGTGACAATCTGTATATGAGCCTTTCTTCCCCCACAGATGATTTAGATAACTTTTCCGCGTCATGTGGTGTCCTTTCCCCCCTTGACCCCCTATTTTCTGTCCATACACGAGATAACTCCACCCATATCTCTGTTGACCCCCGCAACCCGAGTCCCCCCCACACCTCCTATAGCCCTCATATACCACCCTCTAGTTTGTATATGAGTCATAGCCACCCTGCTCATCGCGCTCCCTCCCGCAGTTGCCGCTTGATGTCTTCTGTACACTCATGCTGCCATCATTGTCCCTCCTCCCCCCATTTTTTGTATTGTAACACTATTCCGCAGGACCTCCCGTCCCCACCCTATATCGGTTACGCCGATGGTGCAAGTCGTTACTCCAGGAATCTAGCCTCGGAAGGTTGGGCCATTTTCACCCCCTTGCATACCCTTGTGCTTTCAAACGGGGTCTGCATTGGTACTGCCACCAACAATTAGGCCGAATATGATGCAGTGCGTGGTCTCTTAGCCGATGCCCTCTTTCATCGCATCCTCCATCTGCATGTTCGTTTAGATTCCCCACTTCTTGTCATGCAACTAAATGGTGTCTATCGTGTGCATAATCCTGTGCTGTTTAGACGATATTTACGAGTGAAACTCTTGATACGTGAATTTGAAACCATAACTTTCAACCATGTACCTCGAGAACAGAATCACTATGTAGATAGTATTGCAAACCATGTTCTATATTGGCATTTATCACACGCATTTCATACAAGACAATAACATTCATAATCATTAAAAAATATGCATATCCATAATATGTGTCACAAAACATGTGTTTAGAGTCCATCTACTCTGATACATATGACATGCCCATAGCATGTTACAAAAAACTCAAAACTGGGGGCACCACCTGCCCCTACATACACACTCGGGGGCAACACATGCCCCACACCTAATCACAATCTGGCAGATCCCGAGCCAATGGCTCCACTCCTACAGCCTGTAGATCACGTATCCCCTGACCGGCCATCGCCATGCGCCGCATGACACCTCGCCATTCCGAGGGTAGACCAATGCATGGCTCTATGTACTGGTCATCTAAATCTTGCCACCCGCGCTCTGACACTCCGGTCAGCAACCTCTCGCATCTACGGCGGATGTCCTCCAGAAGGGAGGCCGCATCCTCATTACGCGCTGCTCTCGACCCACTCGGACCTGTAACTCTAGATGCTGCCGGTCGTCCCATATATCCAGCTGGTTTTACCAGAGCTATATCTGCATACCAAAAGTACAGGAATCAATACCCTATCTACTATTCACTAACTATAACATGCCTAAAAAATAATAGTTACTTATCACTTACCATCAGGTCCCCATACTCGACCAAGCGGAAGTGGTAGGTCCAGATCCCCACAATAACTCATCCCATTATAGGGATAGTTGTCTATGTATAATGGCATTTGATCCCAATGGACAAAGAACTCAGGTCGAAACACTCGTCCGACTGCCCCTCCTCCTCCTCTGCACAGTAGCCGCCCCCACCGGCGCATCCTGGGCTCTCTCGGGCCCCCATCTAGGAGCTGTATACGAGGTCGTAAGGTCGGGATCTTCTCAAAAAAAAAGGAACACAATAAAGTCCCATACGAGCAATCGTGGCTCACTTGCCGCTTGCACAGTGACAGCTGTCATTTTAATGACACCAACATCATTTGGGCCCACCCATAGTAGGTCCCACTCAACACGCTCTCTACGATCATCATCTGCCCCCCAGTGATGTGATGGAACGCTTGTCTGCCCAGGATCCGCAGCACCGCTGCGGCCACTGCCCGGGTCTCCAATCTCTCTAGGTCCTTGATCGGTATCCGCATCCCTTTGAATCAGAGACCTGGTCGACAATGCTGCTCCACAAACTCCATGATGTTCCGCCCCTGCGGTAACACTGGATGTGTATTTCCCACCATCCCAAGTGGCGGGAGACCTGTCAGGAAATACACATCATGGACTGTCAGTTCGATCCTGTGCCCCTGCACTACAAAGACCTCATGCTCTGGATCCCAATAACTAATAATCTGGGCCAACAAGGGCTCTCCAACTCTCATCAAAGGGTTCTCCAAAAACTTCAGAACCCCAAACCTGGCCAACACACGACGGACACCCTGATCTGCCTGGATCTCTGCCCGTAATGTACCTAGGTCTCTCTCTAACTAGTTCACCTGTATATCTACCATATCTGCATAAAAAAATCATCTTTGTCAGCCTACAGATAGGGAATACTGTAACCAAACA